>JAVXUP010000882.1:0-324912 GCA_033070095.1 Escallonia herrerae
CGGAAATCATGAGACCATGAATGTAGAAGGGGATTTTAGATATGTTGACTATGGAGCATATGACGAGTGTACGGACTTCCTGCAGTACTTGGATGACTGTGATTATAACTGGGAAGAAGCTTTTGTTGGCTGGGTCGGAGTGTCTGAAAGGTGGAAAGAAGATCGAAAATTGTCAGAGAGATATTGGGGTCCATGGGATCTAGTAAAGGTATTTGTTGCTTTTTTTATAACGATCTTGTTTTAATTTTGTTAACGCTCTTATTATATTAAAAAGTGACTCTGGTTTCTACTACCTGGGAAACTGTTATGAATTGTGTGCTAGCGCTTCATTGCTCAGCTTGTGGCAGGTGGTAGCTTTAGTCGAGATAAGGACATTGATGTTTTAGAAATAATATAGTTCTCTAATTATGCACTGAGTCTATCTTAGATTTCCATTAAAGTAGCAAGGTAATAGGAGTCATTAAGATTTATGTGATGTAAGCTGGGCAGGCCTAGGATTCAGCCTTAGCCCATGTCTGGACCATGAGAAGCCTCGCCCTATCTTGCCACCAGGCCTGAGAACCTTCAGCCCTATTGTGGGGCTAGTATCTAGAGGTTGTTTAGGATTGATTCTCAAAAGCAAATATTATGTTATCAGAAGCAATTTTCAAAAGAAATCTTAATCAGTTTTTAGCAGAATCAATTACCTTTGGGCAAAAGTTCCCGAAAAAAGGTGTTTGGGTAAAACGTGCTGAAAACAGTTTTAATCATGCAAAATGGCCAAGAAGGGCATTAGGGAAATAAGTCCTGATAGTGTTTAACAGTGCTAGGTTTCATATAAATATCTCTAGGGAAAAGTATGATAAGCGAAATGTGACAAATGACTTTAAAAGGATGTGTAACTAGCTCCACTTTGAAATTTTGTTATATCATATAGTTCTCATATCATGAGGGCATTCAATGTCCTTTTCTTCTAAAATTTCTGAGGGTAATTTAGCAGAAATTTTGGTCAAACCTGCTTCTCCATAAGTGTTGAAAACCATAAACCACACTTTCTTGGTTTATGGTTTTAAACACTTTTGTTTTGAGAGGTTTTAAATTTTTTTTTTAAACTAGTAGAAAACAGGTCCTACCTACCATTCCAAAATCAATCCCAAACACCCTTTTAGTGTTAGTCCTCATCTAATCGAGTTTTGCTTCTACTGAAACCTGAAGTTTGGCCATAGCCCCACCACAACTTCGAACTGAAAAATGAGCCCTATCTTGTTCCTGATTTGCTGGAAACTTCATTTTAGGTCCATGAATCTCCCCGAGATACTTGAATTCATGCTTTTCACATGGGACTGTGAATCGAGATGCATATTGTGTATCATATGTCCAACTGTTTGCTATGTATAACACATAATCCTTGCTCTTTATCTGGTGCTTCTGCCGTAGAAGTCCTGGTTGCGTAGTGCTTGAGTTAATTGGACTAAAACATGCTTGTTAAAAGAAAAAAAAAGTCAGTGCGGATGAACACAACATGTCACACTTCAGGTTTCATCTTTGCTACAAAACCAGATCGTTGAGATTTCTAGTACCTTCCGCTTTGTAGATAAGCTGATGAACACAACATGTCACTCTTCAGGTTTCTTCTTTGCTACAAACACCAAATTGTTGACATTTCTAATATCTTCCGCTTTGTGGATAAGCTAATAATCTCGCTTGGAGAGAGAGACGCCCTGGGGTGGGTGGGGGGGGGGTGGGGGGGTTGAAGATGCAAGCTTTTATATTCGATCAGGCCTTACACTTAACTGATGATTAGTATCAAGCACAAGAACGTTGGGTCAAAGGCTCAAACCTGTCTTTTTACCTAATACAGAAACGCCGATACGTGACAATGCATAGTTTTATAGAGAGGACTATAGGTTGCACGTTAAAGGAAGTCAGTCTACAATAATTTTGGAAAAAAAAGATTTTTTCCCAATTTGCAATGTCAGTGCACCATCAGTTTCATGTTCCAAACTAGTGTTATTTGGAGGGTTTTCTTTTTCCATTCCACTCACTTTTCAGCAGCAATTCTGATTGACTTAACCAAACATTAGGACAGCGGCAAAAGGGGGTGATTGCAAGATCAATCCTCCTAAGACCAGGGGGTCCATTGGCATCAGAATTGGCACGACATGCTGTTGTTCTGAAAGTCGATGATTGGGTCTTCTGTCATGGTGGTCTCCTTCCTCACCATGGTAAAAATATGCTTCCATTTGCAAATGTTTCTCTTTCAATTATTTCCTTGACTTCTTTCAAGACTTCTATTGTTACATGACACACACGGTTGCTGGTTATGCTGCAGTTGCTTATGGCATGGAGAAGATGAACAGGGAGGTGTCCAATTGGATGAGAGGTCTCAGTGGGAGTGATGATAGTCCAGAGATTCCTTTCATTGCCATCAGGGGTTATGACAGTGTTGTTTGGAGCCGCTTATACTCTAGAGATACTGCAGAACTGGAAGACAATCAGGTTGATCAGGTGAGTATTATTTGAATATGTGAGTATCGTCTTCTATGTAATGTAATAAAAGAAATGTCATCCGGCTTTACTGTTCATAAAGTGTTGGTTGTCCCACGCATTGCTGGAGCAAAACTAATCATTAACTACTTTTTCTCGAAATTTGCATGTTTAGTTGCTGATTTTTTGATAATCAACATCATCAAAGCCTTTTCCTAATCTAGTTCGATGCATAAATTAATCCTTTTTGTCCACTCTCCCCCATTCAAGTGCGCGTTATGTAACAAAATCATAAAAATCTGGTCTTTTCTCATACTTCTCGCCATGTTATTTGCAGCTACCCCTCCTTGTTTTACCCCCTCAACTGGACGCAAGTAACTTTTTCCCACCAGGTATCTAAAGGTCTACGTTGGATATGATCGAACCATCTCAAGGGATGTGCCCTCATTATTTAATCAATTGGTGCTAGTGCCACCCCCACCTTCTTGAACCCCATTTCTTCCTCCATCCCTCCTTGTGTTGCCCCTTATCCACCTAGGCGTTTGCATGTTAGCGACACATATATGTATGTTACTTCTTAGTTACCCAACATTTTCAACATACTGCATCTGCCATCGCCTTCACTGCTGTCCTATGCAAATTTTCCCTTTAGTTTGAGAGGAATACTACAATTGCAAAGAACTAAGCAAACCTGAAATTAGCGCAACCTGGTCTTATCCTATTGGCCACATCCTCATCCATTCCTCCCTCTGAGACTCCGGACGAGATTTTGAGGGCCTGTGCGTTTAGCTTGTTTATTTTGTGTTTTATTTTCATCATTTTTGTATCCAGTTAGGTATCTTGTGTACTTTAATCAATTTGACTACCTTTTTTCTAGCTACTTTTTTCTTAGGGGTTTATGTACTCATACCATTTTCATTAACTTTTTTTGTGCCAATTCTTGTATGTTTACCATTTTCCTTATTGGTTCGACCAATTTTTTACCATATTGCCCTTACTGTAGACACTGTCATTTACCACTATATCCTTGCTTTATCTTCCAAAATCAATCATGCTGTCCCACCTGTCACCTCTTTCTCCTCTCTTCCATCTCTCTCCTCTTTGTCCCACCTGTCTCCTCTTTCCCTTGCAATCTACCCTTGGTCGTCTGTCTCCTCTCTTCACCGGGCTACCACCAGCATCACCTCTGCCAAACTACCCTGATCCTATTGTCAGACGGTCTCACCAGCGAGGAGCACTGAAGGGGTGAAAAATATAGGTCGAATGTGAGTGAACTCTTAAGCTGGTGATAAACCTGCCGCCTGTACGGCTACACCCAATTCCAGTCCAGCTGAAGTCAAGAAAATGAGCTGGGAAACCTATGCCGCCAAGAACAAGATTCTATCTGAGAGAGTACACGCGCGCACGCAACCCATCTACTGCCTGTAAATGGAGTGCCATCAACCCCCCCCCCCCCCCCCTTCCTCCTCCAAACCTTAATTAGCTTCCCAAGAAATCCTCCAATTCAACTCTTTCCCTTCACATTTTACCAACTACAGACCCACTTCTGCATCACCCACGCTTTTGGGTGCTTGATTGGGATATACCAAAGAGAGAGGGAGAGAGAGGATTGAGGGGTTTATGGTGGGCCAACTCATCCCAACCAGGGGTATGCAGGGATGCGAAGAGCAGCATCTTGGAGAAGAAGGGCGTCATGCAGCTTGACCAGAGGGAGAGGAGCGAGGGAGAAGGCTCGGCAGCTACTTTGATGATGTCCTTGCCTTAGGCAAGGCTTTTATTGGTAAAATGTGATTATGAGCAGATGGGTGGAAGAAAAAGGGTGAACAGTGGAATGGGGTGTGACTTGTGAGTTTTCTCTGACAGAGGTGAGAGGCTGTCGAGAAAAGCACTGTTTGGGTTGGTTTTTCCCAAAAGAAAAACAGAAAATCGTAAAATTACACACCAAAAGAATCTTTTTCATCATCAGTGCAAAAACGAAAAATAATGATAAACGAACGGGGCCTTAGTTTCCCGTGCTTGAAAAGTTTTTACCTAAAGTATTAGTTAAAACAAAAGTTTTTGACTAAATTCTATTCATTTGAGGAGTGAGAAAATCATGCTACTTTAGTTCTTTTCTTTCAGATTTTGCCAATTCTTTGTTGATCGATTTGTCATGTAATACAAAAGTATCCAGTTTTCAGAACTGACCTATCTGCTTTGTCAGATCCAATCTATTCTTGAAGAGACATTGCAAGCAGTAGGTGCTAAGGCGATGGTGGTGGGGCATACCCCTCAAAGTACAGGAGTGAATTGGTATGGACCTATATACTTGCTGAACTTTTTACTTGAAACTAGCATGTGTTACCGTCTATCCTTGCAAGTGCTTTTTATTATTTTATATGTCTTACATTTTGGCCTGCATTTGACATATCAATTTATTTTGGGATGTTGGCTTGCCTTGCAGTAAATACAACTGTAGCATATGGCGCATAGATGTGGGGATGTCTAGTGGAGTTCTTAATTCAAGACCTGAGGTAAACTACTTTGTGACAAAATGTATATGGTTTGAATTAATGTAATCCACTTTAAAGCGTTTCTGTCCATCTTTTAGAGAATGTGAACGTAATTCAATCAGTTAGCACATCTGGTTAAGGGTCTGCATGATGTCTCCTGCTATTGTTCATCTTTGGAATAAAGTGGTTCCCATGCTTGTTACAATGCCTGACATGTCCATAAGGCATTCCTCTTCCAATTCAGAATGGTTTCTATATTCTTTTTGTTGAACAAATATTTTCAGGATCATGGTTCCGATGTCAAAGGGAAGATTTTGGAGTCAAAAGCTTCATGGCCTTCTTGGAAACTAGTTCTGGTTTGGCCAAGAATGCTTTTTGCAATGTGTTTGGTCTGAGAAGTTTATATAGTAAAAATAGCCTCAAGACTTTCAAACATTCTAACCCAAAACCGACTATATTGTGTCTCAAAGTATCTACCTTCAGAGTCGGGGATTGCATAATCTAACCTTTTGTATTTCTTTTGGTTTTGAGGAAGAGTTTCTTGGCACCAAGTTGCTGTCACACGATCTCATGACATTTCGAGCCACATCCACCATCTTGTCCCTTAAAAGCCTGAAATAGCATTTTCTTGAACTAAGTGCTGTAGCTTATCAGATTTATCAGGACATCAGAATGCAGAAAGCTTTCTGCATTTTGTGGTATTTCTGCACCAAATGCATATATCTTTAAAGTAAATTAATTTTCCAGTTTGGTCATTTGTTGAAGGATAATTATTTTTGAATTCCTTTCTAGTGCAACTCATATTCCTAGTTTCTTTGTCACCAAAAAGAGTGGTTATTAATAAAGGGCCAATTTCTCCTCTCAAAAGTCTTACGCTCCATTTGGTTACCAATATTTTCTGTTTTCAAGTTCATCTTAAAATTTTCCTTGTTTGCTTACCATTTTCAGATTAACTTTCCAAAAAAATCAAATTTAATCACTATTCACCAACTCTATGGATATATTCTTTGGAACTCATCCCACTCATTTTGATTTATACATGAAGGGAAAATGGTATTCAAACAGCATAGAAGAGTTTTTCAATATATTCATGTGGCACTCTATGTTACATGGACTCGGTACGAGTGTTCGGTTTGGGTACATGTCAAAGTGTCTGATTCATCCAACTTTAAAACTAAAGACATGGGACACGGAGAAATTATCACCTCTAACACTGCTTTTTAGTTATTCGGAATTTTATGTGATGCACATGGTTTTAAATGAGAACCTGTCTAATCTCAAAGCAATAAAAAAATTAGAAGAAACTCTATAGGATGGTGTTCCTAGTGGCATATCCTATGAGATGCTTCGGACACATATTCATACCCATGTTTAACGTGTTGAGTGTCCGACACGGGTAACTCACGTATTTTGAAGAGTCCATGTAACATAGCTGGCACTTAATTAGTCAATGATATTTGTTATGCTACAAGTTCTCAACAAGCTTTATAATCTGTCATAGGAAGCAAAGAACGACATATGTTTGCATTATTTTACCAGCAAATATATGAGTTTCGCCAATTGTAACATTGATTAAACATTACTTACATTTGAAGTGTAATTGCTTTGATTGGCAGTTTTATGCATGTAATGGAAAAACTTCCCTACAGAAAAGAAATTTCTGTTGCAGTCGTCCACCTTATAGACGGAAATTTGTTTTTTGACAATATATTTTTGTTGTGTGTGGCCGGTTTGTGTACAGAAGGGAAACAAGGGGGAGGGGTTTTGCAAAGATGGATAGGTGGTTATTTGGATTTGATAATCAGACTTTATTTAAATGTTAAAACTAAAAAGTGCTAACCAAATGAAAAACCGTGTTACTATATAATTTCAAAAGTGGGATCTTTTCAATAAATTCTGAAAGATAAAAAGAAATACTATGACTTTGCTAACCAAACCAAGCGTTAACAACCCTATTTCCTATATGAAAAGTTTCTGTTTGTGTTTTAAGGGTGAGTTTGAGGATCCTTTTGCATTTCAGTCGTAATAACATCTTCGCTTCTGTGCGAATGTGATTATGTGATATCATAGAATTTTAACGCTACAAGGACCAAAATTACTTAAACCGAAGTTCTGAAGTTTCCTTCTTTCAGATATTGCTTAAAAACGGAACGATCCATTAGTCCTCACAAATGTGCTATTTTGCCAAGATGGTTCTCATCTGATTTTTTAATGCATAAGTGCCAGGTTTTGGAGCCTACAAAAGTTTATCTTTCATCTAGACCTTACCTTAATTTGATTATGGGAATTTAACAGTTGCAGTGGATGGTGCATAGCTATGATTGCTCGTTTTTCTTTCTCATCTTTAAAACACTTAAAATGCGTGCTTACCTGTGCGTCCTTCACACCTTGTTTATGTATGTACAACAGTGTGTGTGGTTAGATGCATTTAAGTCTGGATTGATCTAACTTGTTGTTTTTATTCATTCCTCCATATTTATTACAACCAAAGAGAATAGACTGTCTTGTATAGATTTATCTTTTGTTCAACATGAGTTGCATCTACATGGTGGACTATTTTGCTATGAAATACCTGCATCTCTTTTCACCCCACCTGGATAATCTGGTTTAACTTTGTAGTCAATCTTAACCCTGTAAGTTCCCAGTTAGCTGTAGCATGATTATCATACAAAGGAAAGGAAACGAGAAAAAGCTATGAAAATAGTAAAGATCATTATGTGGCACCCAGTTTTCTCGTCAGTATTATGCAAGTCGTTCATCATATGTGTTTTATAGTTGAGCTAGCATCTTTTCGTTATGTTAAGTTATTTCGCTTGAATGCCTAGTGCGCCGAACAGGTATTAATGCCAATGAACGATAATGGTTAAAATGCGAGACATCAAATATCCCTTGTTAAGGATGAGTGAGAAAGTGGCACTTACAAGCTCGCCTTTGCTTAGGGTCCAGGTATCGTAGATGGAATTCCATAATGTTCAGTTCCATGTCATGTGTAGTGTTCACAAACTTTATATATAGTGATAAAATGACACTTATAAGCATGTGTGTGTCTTAAGTCCACATGGCATAGATGGAATTCCTTATTGGTCAATATATTAGTTCCATGTCGTGTAGTATGATCTACAAAATTTCATGCAGCAACAAACTCTTTAGTAATTGGCTTGGGTGAATTACTTTCAAGTAACCTTGTTACTTCATTTTAGAAGATCGAGTTATGGGTGCAGCACTCTAAAAATCATGATTTGGTTCTGGACACAAGAATGGTGCTTAATCTAATGCATTTAAATTGTTTGCTTTTTACCAGGTTTTAGAAATAAGAGAGAGTAATGCGAGGGTGGTGAGGAGCAAAAGGGACCCTGTCAGTGAACTCCAGGTTGTTGATTATACTTGGGAAAGCTGAATAACAGCCACAAGGTATGATGAAAAGTATCTCCTTGTTTTGGATGCTTGCACTGCATGTGCTGCAGATGCCTAAATCACTTTGCCTCAAATTTTTGTCCATGATTCAAAATACTGCATCCACTAGGCTTGACATTCTATTGGCAACTTTTAACAATCTCTACTGTAGTTATACTGAGGTTCACATCTCCCAGTCGAACATCTGTATAATATCTTTTCATCTTCACCAAACTAAATTGGCAAGCAAATAGTTGGAGATTACATAAATGCAACTTCGCCTGCGATTTAAGTACTTTGGCTATCCGAAAATTATGAACGAGATCTCAATATCAATTTTGACATCCAAGAACTTATCTTTCTGACTTTCATGTTACTCTTTTTTCATGCATCATTCCCTTGCCAAAGAGATTTATTACCTAATGTTCATTTGTGAAGTCCTGCATTAGGATACTATGATGCGGTAACCTCAACAGCCTTGTTTTTGCTGTTTCGTTTACAGGAGGAGCGATCCCGTGGTACTGTTGAAGCTTGTACCTTTTGTGAACTGTTCTTCTGTAGCTAAAATCACGTGCGAGAAGACTAGATATACACTGATGACAAACAGGGTTCGGCGAGTGATTTTCACAAAATGCAGAAGGCAAATCAGTGTGTTGAATTCTTGGCGCCAGATCGCTATCAAGGCAAATTTTTATAGCAGATAAAAATATCAGTTTACTACATAGACAACATATAGTGTTACTCCAGTGACATTGGATGAATAGATGTATATAATATGCGCTCGATGATTCTCGAGTCAAAAGGGACTAGCAAGTTTGCGCTGCACTCGACGTGCTTCTTCGTATTCTTCATTTTTTTGCTCGATGTACTTTGTTGTGAAACTGTCATTAGACTTCACATCTAATGAACCAAACCACTTCAGCTTGTCGAGGGACTTGGTCGAGATTGGCTTGTTAATCTAACAAATCAGGCTTCACTTACTAAAGCTCGGTTGCACATACTTTGAAGCCGGTTAACTTATTAACCTCGGCTGGATAAACAAGATAACTACCTAAAATACCAATCCACTTTAGGTCGGTCGGGCTCTGTTTAGATTAATTTGCGAGATTAACAAGTCAAAGCTTGATTGCATTTCGAAGCTTGAAGTACATTCGTTGCAAGAGGGTGTGAAACAAGTTGAGGCTATTTATGCATACTTTTTACTATTATTAACGTATTCTCTTATCTATATTGGTTGCAAAAGTACACTAACGCATTTAAGTAAAATAACACATTTTAGCTTTAGGGACGATTTTTTTTTTGAAAATGGGTGTCTAATATCTGAAGTGGAAATAAATGTCTAAAATAGGAAGAAAAAAAAAGGTCGATAAATAACCTCACCCATGAAATAATAGGCAACTCTATTTTTATTTCCGGTACTTGTTTTGACATTTATCAGGATATTTTTGGTAGACTTTTCCCAAAACACCCTCAAAGTCCTCGTAGAGTCTCCGTAGTTCCTTATTTGCTAAAAAGATGAAAGTAAAAGAAAAACCACTTGCCAAAACACGTTTTTGAAAATAATTTCAGAACACAATAAAGTGAAAACCTTCTTCGCTTTCCTTCTATGGAACATTCCCTACGTTGCTTTGCATGAATTTACGCTCTGTAAATCACGTGCATAAAGTAGCAGTATACGACCACTTACCAAAATGCGTTGTTAAAAACAATTTCAGAATACAATAAAATGACAACCTTCACATTGCTCCTTTTATAAAACATTCTCTACATTGCTTTACATCAGTTTACGCTATGTAGTATACAAGTGTCATCAGCCGTAAATGAAGTACAGACAATGCTATCGAAACTACATAATTTAACAAAAATAGCGTAACTCTCATGATTATTGCTGTATTATAGTAACACACGGAGGGGAGTATGTATGTTTATTCGATAATTCCGGTACTAGGAGTTTGGAGTAGAGCATAGAGCTAAAATCGCACCAACTCCTTTGTTAGCCGTTGGCCAGTTTCATTGGATTTCAAGCAAACTCCTTTGTAAACTCCGCTAGCTGCCTTTCACTATAACTAAATGCATGCTTTTCTCCACCATTTTTCGAAATCCTTTCACTCCCCCATCGTCTTGCATCCTCAGTATTCACTCGAGGCATTTCGATTCGCTCTCCAGAATGAGTTCGTCCCTCGTCCTCACTCCGATTTCACTGAACAAGGCCGCTTTCGACGCTCCGGATGCCTTGAGGAGCTCCAATTCGGTGAATTTTGCGGGCTTCAAGCATGGAATTCGAGGCTTTAATCCCAGGAGTTTGGACAAATCTAGGGTTTTCATGAGCTTGTCCGTTGGATCTCAAACCGCCGTTGATGATGCCCTGTTCTTGGATTACAAGCCCACCTCTGCTTTCTTCTTTCCTGGCCAGGTTAACATTGCTTCTCTTCAGTGACAATTTGTTTAATTCCTTTATTTTTCTTTTTTTATCAGAAACTTTTCTGTAATCCGATAGAGATGTATGGCCCGACTGAACCTCATTTGTCGCTGTAGAGAATATTACTAATGCACTCCCTAACTAGCAGCAAATGAGGTTCTGCAAAGGGAATGTATGCTAGATACAAAACTGCTCCTTTTTTTTTTCTTTTTCTCTTTTTGAATGGATTGGTTATTTACGTGATTAAGATGTATTTCACTTGAGAGGCATAAAAAGAAAATGAGCAAATGCCAATAACATTAGTACCTGAAAAGTAGGCTACAGATGTTTCCTTAAGTATCGTGGTGGAATTTTCCTGGAAGTAGCATTTTCTATGGATATGCGATTAGTACCTTTTTTGGGGGGGTTTATATTTGTTTCTGTCAGCCCGGTGATAAGCATTCATCTGTACCTATCAAGTTTTTGAGACAAAACTCAGCTGTAAATAAAGTGGAGCCTCTAAGCTTCCATGTGTTACATATTATATTATTAAGGAAAGATCTATCTAGACCAAAGCTTTGTGCTGATTGCCTATTGAGATTGTGTGATAATCAGTTCTCCAAGGGTCTCCTATGCGATTAGGTGTCTTTGCGTTAAAGTGTGCGTGCGCGTGCCTGATATGTTTATGTACAACCTACCCATACGCACAACATAAGCATGGCATAAATGTGAGCTACAAATCCGTTCTTTCACAAACAGGGTGCGCAAGCTGTAGGAATGGGTGTGGAGGGTCAGCAAGTTCCTGCCGCTGCAGAGTTGTACAAGAAAGCAAATGATATTTTAGGGTGAGTTGACTTGACATTTTTCTTATTTTAAGTTTCTGTGCATGAACTGATTTTGCTTTGCTAGCATTATATGTTCACCTTCAAAGTAAAAGTATCACGTTAGGTGAAAAATTAGCCTCTATATGTTTCTTAGAATAATGTAGTTTTTATTGTGCGTGAAGGTTTGACCTTTTGGATGTTTGCGTTAATGGGCCCAAAGAGAAGCTAGATTCAACTGTTCTAAGCCAGGTAAGTGTCCATTATCCTCTTTTTTTGTTATGTGCTATGTGCTTTGATGATAACATTTTGTCATTTATCTTATAGTAATATGATGTATATGGCAACAATTATACTCTAATCTGGTACGTAATGTCCTTGATTTCGATGTACTCCAAAGGTACTAATTACATCATAAGATGGTACAAGCTGTTGTAGGATGACATTTGTTGGCAATTTATGAATGATTGAAATCGTTAACTACTAAGTATAAAAATTCCGACTTGAATAAGTGTGTTTAAATACTGCCCCATGGCTGTCGGTAAGTTGGTGGTTGTGGCTTGATTTACTCAGACACACCATGGTTCAGCTAGTACCTTCAACTAGATCTCAATCGATGATTGCACAGGGCGGGATGTATCATCTCTTTAGGATGGGTTTACCTAGTTGATTGATCGATCAATATAAATTTGAATGGGCATTAATCTTGAAAGCAGGTATCCCAACTGGGATTTGATCCTTGCACATTTCCTTAAGGGACCCCATTAACACAACTAAGCCTCTCTTCCTAAGCATCTCTATTTAATGTTACAAAATGGTCCTATAGTAATGATTAACGAATAGCAGATCATTAGTTGACAATTAAAATCACCCAACCCACTCAAAAACCCCATCACAGAAATTAAGAAATAAAACCCACATTCAGTATATAGGACTCTTGCCTCATTGAGGGGATGTATGAACATATACATCTGTTTGTCCATCCTAGTTTATTTTGCTGATTATGAGGGTGGTGTATTAATTATTTGTTGCAATTACAGCAAAAGATTTGTGGATTCTACCTGTTACATGAGTAGCTGACGTGCTATGCTATGGTCTTAGATGATTCATATGATTCTGCAATTTTGCAGCCAGCTATCTATGTCACCAGCCTAGCTGCAGTCGAGGTATTACGTGCTCGCGATGGTGGTCAGCAGATAATTGATTCTGTTGATGTTACATGTGGCCTAAGCTTGGGAGAATACACTGCTCTAGCATTTGCTGGAGCTTTTAGGTGAGTCATCCAAATTAAAAAGGCATTAAAATATATTAAAACATGGTTTTGAGGCGTTCATCCTACTGTTTAACTGAAGCAACATTATAACATGAAATTCACGTCCGAGAGCAAAGGTATCGAGGTTGCCTAAATGTGATACACTGTAATGGTTAATCTGTCTGGAGTCTATACGGATGAGATATTACTTGTCGATTTATAACACATCTTTTACACGTTTTACTTGTGTATTTTATTCCGTTAATTTTAATTATCTGCATTTGATTTCATATGTTAGCTTTGACGATGGACTCAAGCTTGTCAAACTAAGGGGTCAAGCCATGCAGGTAACCATCCATAAACAGCTACGTTGGTTGTTGACAATGGCTTGCTCTTAGGAAATATTTATTGTTGTTGCTAACTGCAGGAAGCTGCAGATGCTGCTAAAAGTGCCATGGTCAGTGTGATAGGACTAGATTCAGAAAAGGTGCAACTGCTGTGTGATGCGGCTAATGAAGAAGTTGAGGAAGCAGACAAAGTCCAAATTGCAAATTTCCTATGCCCTGTAAGATTTTGTCAATCCTGCTTTAGACTAATCCGAAGGAACAAAGCTGATTGTCTTTTGGCTTTAGAAAGCAAGCAGGGTGATTTTCTTATTTTTCTTTTTGACATGTAGTATTTCTACTGTGATAGGGAAACTATGCAGTCTCTGGAGGTGTGAAGGGTGTGGAATCGTTAGAAGCAAAAGCCAAGTCATTCAAGGCTCGAATGACGGTATCCTCCGCACCGCTTTATACTTTTTGCAGCATGAGTATGCCATGCTTTGAACATCTTGTCACTCTCTTGTGTCTTTCCCAGGTTCGTCTAGCCGTTGCTGGTGCTTTCCACACTAGTTTCATGAATCCAGCTGTATCAAGATTAGAAGCTGCTTTGGCAGCAACAGATATTTTAACACCAAGAATACCAGTTATTTCAAATGTGGATGCACAACCACATGCTGATCCAGACACAATTAAGAAAATATTGGCACGTCAGGTAAGCTACTAATTACCCGTGCTTATTCACCAGAAGCGGCAAGTGCTGACAATACCTGTAAACTTGGTAACACAGGTGACTTCTCCCGTTCAATGGGAGACAACAGTGAAGACTCTCCTAACCAAAGGGCTAAAAAGGAGCTATGAACTAGGACCTGGAAAGGTAGAGACTTTGTCTGATTTAGCGTTTTGAATCAGTTCCCATTTCAAGTCGATGCTTACAGGCTTTCACCTTTCATGATCCCGTTTTTGACCTCTATCAGGTTATAGCCGGCATTATTAAGAGAATGGACAGAAGTGCCGAGATTGAGAACATTGGTGCTTGAGGTGACTAATGGTTTCTTCGTCTGCCCCCGTCCTAATAAACCTTGGCGACATATTTATCGCAACCGGGTGCGTGGTGAAGCTACAGTTTTAGAGTTGTAATGATCAGTTTGGAAGTTGTTCAGTTGTAATGCCAACCTCATTTTTGAGCGTAGGAACATTTTCAATCGGCTGACTTGGGATTGATTTGAGCTTTACTAGGGCATTAAAATCCAAACTTTTCAAGCACAAAAACTACCATAGCATCCCTTGTATAATAAAGTTACTAAGCTACCCGTCTCCTTTTACTTTTAAAAAAACAAACCTGTGAGATAATCAATTTCAAGTGAAAATTGCTTTGACAACGGAGCTAGCTTTGGCAACATATGATGGATTTGATAAAGCCCAAGGCAAGTAAATTTCAATGAATTAATTGTGCCTAAAACTCCAGATTTTCTCATTTATTTGTTAGACGGCAAGGTGTATCACATATACACATAACAAGCACCAGAAAACCTAGAAATGTGGTTGAGCAATTTTGGTAACGCTAATTTCTCTGGCAAATCAAACATCCCTTTTACTGTATCAGAACCACTCTACAAGAGCTTAATCCTGAGTGGCAACAGTAGCAGCTGCCGGTTGCCGTCTCAGTCTTCTCACCTGATCCAGCCACCGATCCTCCGGGACTCGCTCCGCCCAGTCCGGAGCCACTCCGCCGAACGAAATCCCGCGCATCGCCTCCATCACTCTCGCTGCATTCTCCGGCGCCAACGGCGCGTTCCGGCGGCTCTCGTCCGTCCTGAAAGCCCTCAGCACCGCCGTATCGGCCGCCTCCCTCGTCCTGACCTCTTCTTCCTCTTCTTCTCCGTCACCGTCGCTCAGATCCAGGGCCGATATTCCGTTCTCATGACCGTTCGGCAGGCCGTGAAAATCGGAATCACGATCATCGTGTGAGCTCCGATCAGATAAATTTCCGTCGTCCTCGCCCCCAGCGGATATAGGCTGGTAGTACTCCGGCGATTCGTCAGGGTTCGTGTCGGTATCGCTTCCCCCTGAGTTCTCTGCCAATCACATTGAAACCACAAATCAACACGCACAAACACCACAAAAATTGACAGAAAGTAACAGAATTGAACAGAAAAGGAGATCATATTTTAGCGTATTCATTGATGTCAGTTACCTTCAGTAAGATCGTTCGCCGAGTTCGACACCGCGTTCATTTCTAGCAAGAAAAAGAATATGGTGAAATTGCAGAGCTCCAAATTTAAGTTTACACATCCATGGGCATTTAAAGGGCGTCTTAACGTCAAATGTTTACAAAGTTTTTTTTTTTTTTTAATGTTTTTTTATCCGTCGGATGGAAAAAAATAAAATAAAATAAAAGGGTTAATTACACCTATATCCCTGAAGTTTAGGGGTAATTACACTCGAGAACACAAAGTTTCAAAATGTAACACTTATGTTCGTTGATAAACGGAATACAAAAATACTTAACGGTTTTGATAAAAAGATTTGATTGCCCCTGACTTTAAAATAAAATACCCACTCTGTCCCTCCTATTTTTCTTTTTTATCTTTTTTTTTGTTCTCTCTCCTTTCTCTCTCAAATTCAATCTTCAAACTCAATCTCTCAGATTCAATCCCACGCCACGGCTTCCCCGCACTCCCAACCTACCTCACCCTGCACCCCCACACCTGCCCCGCCCCCGCTCTTCCCCCCCCACGTCGTCGATGTCCCTCATTCCCCACCATGTCGCAAGACACCATGAATAGCCCATCTCTCTCTCTCTCTCTCTCTCTCTCTCATGCCGTAGCTGGGAATCACGGTAGGATGCCTTTCTTGGGTTGTTAATTGATGGTGGGTTTTGGTTGGGGAAGAAAGAAGTGGGTTATGGCAGTGGTGCGGGGTGGTGGGTAACGGCGGTGGTGCCGAGTAGTTGGCTCACGGAAGTTGGGATGGTGGTTCGCAATGGTGTGTAGGTATGGTGGGGGCGGCTACGGGGTGGGGGAGGGTGGCGCAGGCATGTGATGACAATGTGGTGTTTGCGGTTGTGTGAATCTCTCTGTTTTCTCGGTTGGTGCGGCGAGGGGGACTGCCGGCGGCGTGGGTTTGCCAAGGCGCTTGCCAGAGACGTCTCGGCAGCTTGGGTTTGCTAAGGGGCTTGCCGGCGATGACTTCAGATCTAGGGTTTAAATTGTGGAGAGAGAAAATTAGGATATCAAATTAGGGTTTGATATCCTAATTTGAAAATTATAAAAATTATTCACTATATATTGTACAGGGGTAGCATTGCCATTTTCAAAATACGTAATGACAAAAATTATACTTTTTGGACGAAATCCTGACGGTTGGATAGAAGTGTTACTTTTTTTAACATTTTTGGTCACGTATGTTACATTTTGAAACTTAGTGTCCTCGCGTATAATTACTCTCAAACCTTAGGGACATAGGTGTAATTAGCTCAAAATAAAAACTCACGCATCCTAAAAAAAAAAAAAAACACTTGACGTTGAGTTGTTATAAACCTTTCACAACAACCGAGCTTCGCTACTCAACACGAACTAATCTATCAACCCCTCCAACACCTTAACTAAACGAGCAATGCTCTAATCTTTAATCATCTATTGTACGAACACAATTTTGATTGATGGCTTAAACCTAGAAAAGTGAGGAGGAAAAAAGTGCTAAAATGGAAATGCACCAGCCGGGAATCGAACCCGGGTCTGTACCGTGGCAGGGTACTATTCTACCACTAGACCACTGGTGCCACTTGTTTATAAAGACGGATACTATTATATATATTTTAAAACAAAAAAGAGGCAGATTGCCGACGTGGAAGATTGGCAAACCCAAGTTTGTTAGCCATGAGAACAGGGGTGAGAAACAGTGAGAGAGTGGAGAGGGATTTGGAAGCTGGAAATGGCGATCCCTGTTTTCAGGTCTTGTCCCGTTCCTCATTCGCACAAGTCCTGCCATTCCTTTTCGAGTTTTGATTCAAGAGTCAGTAGCATTAGTTCATTTCAAAGAAAGAGGTGCTTGGTTTCTTCTTGTGCAGCTCCATCACAACCCATTGCTCCTGCTCGGTAATTCTTCATTCCTCCTCGTTTCCATTCTCATTTGAGCTGGTTCACGGAAACCCTTCAACTCTTTGGTTCTGGTTGCAGGTCAGATGTGTCTCTTTCTGTTGGAACTCATCTCATTCCACACCCCAAAAAGGTACTAGCGCAATCATTAGCAGCTTAACACCACAAGTTTATGTCAAATTAGTGCCAAGAAAATAGTGTTGATTTTTTGTTTTTCTTTGTTTTGGAGTTTATAAAAGGTTGAGAGGGGTGGGGAAGATGCCTTCTTCGTGAGCTCCTTCAATGGGGGAGTTATTGCCGTTGCTGATGGTGTCTCTGGGTATTTACTGTTCAGCCTTGCAAATCATTGCTTTATCAGTTTTAGTTTAGAGATACATTTCTGGGAAAAAACCCCAAGTTCACCTAGAATATTCTAGTAGTTGCAAACATCTATTTGACAAATGTAGTTAAGTAACAAAAAGAAAAAGGAATCACCGGCAAGTTTCCCCGTAGGGTAGCCTTGACCAGTTGACCTAACGGCAAGGTTGCACCTTCGTGACCTATAGACCGGACGTCATCGCTGAAAAAGGCCTCTTGGCGTACATTTAAGCCTCCCTAGGCTTCGCAGTGACAAGAGCCTTGTGCACTAGGCTAGTCCTTTTGTGTCTCGAAATCAACAAATTCACAATACGTCAAGAGAATTGTACTGACTATCTTTATCCTTGTTTTATAGGTGGGCCGAAAAGAATGTTGATCCTGCGAAGTTCTCTAGGGAACTGATGACTAAAGCTTCAGCTTTGGTGCCGGATGAGGAGGTAAGACCTTCCAACTCTTTACATACTAGTCTATTCTGCCATCAGTTCTCAGCAGGCTAGTGCTATACACACTTCGATTACCTGAATTAACTGAAATGTTGCATAATTTGCAGGTAAACTACAATCCTCGTATTCTTCTAAGGAAAGCACATGCTGCCACCTCTTCCACAGGTTCAGCTACTGTGTAGGTTATCTTACCTGTCCTAAATTGTCAATAAAAGAACACCTGCACGACGTGACATAGAAGCACGCGTAGCGACAGTTTGATGTCTATGCTCCATTCGTCAACTTTATGTTCCAATTTCTTGGTAGAATCATTGCCATGCTGGAGGGGAATGGGATTCTGAAGATTGGCAATGTTGGGGATTGTGGATTGCGGATTATTCGAAAAGGTAACGCAGAAAGATGATATAATTGTCTCAGCTTTCGTTCTTTACTTCCAATTCTCCTTGTTTATCTTTTCCATCTTTGATGAGGTTGCTCTTTTGCCTCCTGAACTTCTGTAGGTCAAGTTATCTTTTCCACGTTTCCACAAGAACATTATTTCGATTGCCCATACCAATTGAGCTCGGAGGAGGTTGGTCAAACATATCTAGATGCCACGGTAAGTAGATTCCTGTACTAGCATTCTGTTACATGAGGAATATAGTAAAATTATGTTGTTTGCTGTGCATGAATTTTGCTTTTATGCCAAAATTAGCCAATGCCTTGCTATCCGAGATCACTGTTATACGATCGTGCAGCCTTCTCCCTAAAACATGGTTCCAAACTGACCCCGCCCTGAGAAGAAACCACGTGAATATTATGTAGCTTTGTGGTCTCCTATGTCATAGCCATCACTGCCGTTTAATTTCACCAATCCCAGGTTAGCAGTGTGGAGTTAACGGATGGAGACACCATTGTTATGGGATCAGATGGGCTTTTCGACAATGTCTTTGACCACGAAATCGTTTCGACAATGGCCACAAGTGGTGATGTTGCTGATGCTGGTTTGTATATTCTCAGACCCTTTCATCTGTCTTTGAAAGTGGCAGCGCAGTGCAGCAATTTTCTTAACAAGATCTGGTTTCAATGCTAGCAAAGGCATTAGCTGATCTCGCTTACAAGCACTCGGTGGATTTCTACTTCGATTCCCCCTATTCATTGGAGGCCAGAGCCAGGGTAAGAAACTCCGAGCGTTAACTACTACTTCATATGCAGACTACAGTGATGGTAATTTAATTATTATCCCCATGAGCAGGGACTCGATATTCCATGGTGGAAGAAACTTCTAGGAGCGAAGTTAACAGGCATGACCAAAACGATTTACTTCATTTTGTCCAATTTTGTTCCTGATCCCAAGGTTAAGTACAATGTGTCCTCGTGCAGGCGGGAAGCTTGATGATATCACTGTAATTGTTGCTCAAGCAAAAAGCTCATGACCTAACGCATTCGTCTCTGATGATCAAGTCAAAAGGAACATTGCGAGGAAGATCAGTCTTTAGCCTTTTTAAGCCCCGCGTCACAATCTGGAGTTATAATTATGTACACACATTCTTCTTTCTTTTCCCACGAATCACAAGAGGCCATGCCAACCAATAAAAAGATTACTCAGATTATCAGTTCCATAGTAGCATAAACATGAACATCCGTGATCCAGAACACGTTTGAAAGTATATCAATAGTAAAGAAGGTTACTATAACAAGATTTACCCTCCTTTTCTTCTAGTTTTCCATCATTTTTGTTCATGACTCATTAACAGGTGACTTGGTGGTGCAATCTTTGCATCGAGGAGAGGCACGATACTCGAACAAGCCATGACATAAGAGAAAAAACTACCTCACTTCCTTCCCACCCCTTATCACCACCAACCAAAAGTACAGCAAGAAACCGCAATAAAATCACAAAAGACCAAACTCATTTATGCAAAGAAATGTGCTTCATCAACAGACCTAAACTGTAGGATATGTATATATTTGAACTGGACTTCAAAATCTCCACCAACACAAACAGTAATGGAGGCAAAACGTGTATGCAACCTACAAGGTTCCTACAAAATAAAATCTACAAGGGAGCTTAAGAAAATGATCCCCAATGAAAAGGTAAAAAGTGAAAATTATTAACTTATTGGAACTGACAATGACGCGCGCGCGCGCGCACACACACACACACACACACACACACACATATATATATATATATATATATATAAAGCTAAAGCCTTCGCTTATAATCGCGACACGTAGGATTATTAGAACTTCTATCTTTGCGCTACGTAAGATTTTTTAAAAATATTCTCCCTGCGTGTGGCAGTCTCCCAGCTCAATTAGTCTCTTCATTTAGTATCCAACATGTGATAGTCCCTCAACTTAATTGATCTCTTCGTTTAGAGTCCAACTTTTTTTAAAATTGAATATAGATATTTTAAAAATCCTATTTGTTTTTGTATCCTTTTCCTTTTCTACTCTACTTAACTATTTGCTACGATTTAATATCAAAAAATTCGTAGATATAATTGACCCGATATTTGTAAACTTTGTAACTAATAAATCAATTATAAACCTTCTAAAACTCTACCTAATCAATATACTTATATATTAAGCCTTAATTTTGATTATGAACACCTCAAAAATACTTTGAAATAACAATATAAAATCCCAAAAATATAAAGTACAAAATCATCCCCAATTGACTAACACTTTATTATGATTCTATTATTAAAAACTTTGTAAGTATTATTTACCCTATTTTTGTAAATCTTATAAAACTAGCAAACCAATTCTACATCTTTTTTAAAACTCTTATGACCCATGTAGATTTACATATTATCACTTCAATTTTGACTATTAACATCTTGAAAAAGAACTTAAAATAAACAAAATAAAATCTCGCAAAGATGAACAACAAAAATCATGTATGGAAATTAATGATTAATATTTTACAAGCTAAAAAGTATTAAAATACATGTTAAAATAGTATTTTTAAATACATGTTAATTTTGTTTTCTCCATTTGGATGTGAATAACCTCACCAACAGCGTATTAAGCCATTCTGATATGACTATGCAAATAATATTCACTATATTCTAATACATAACAGATAAAAGAGGATATAAAGAACTAAAAAATTATCATGTTAGTGAAAACTAGATACTTAATCTTGACAGTAGTTCTAAAAATATTGATATTATATATTAACATAGTGATGTACCAAATGAAAATACAATTTGTTGTCAATATGATTCTAATCATCTTAAGTAGTGGATTGATTTATTTATGATATTTATATACAAGAGTCATTTTGAATATTATGTTTTACCATGTATATAGATATTATCTCAGTGGGAGTCTTTCTATTTGTTATTTTTCTAATTTGAAATACAATCAATTATGATATAAATATGATTGACGAAAAATTAATCAAATTTGCATCTTTATCTTACCAGATTACATCTCAACCCGTGCATTTGCACGGGTCCATTAGCTAATACAAATAAATGCTAATCCAACTCTTAACTGATGAGTTTCGTATCAACCTGTGCTATTGATCCAGCCTGAATAATGGTTCTCCATCTTGTACACTCAATCCTCGGATGAACTTCTCTACCAGTTGTATAATACAACAGCAGAAAAATGATGGCTCTTAATCGTCACAGTTCCTCAGGTGACACAACTGCTGCCGATGGCATTGTTTCGCTCTTGGAAAAAGGCTTTTCCAGCTTCATATGTAGACCAGCAGATTGCAGCAGCAGGAGCATGGAAGAGCATCCTAGGCAACCATCCCCTCATCAGCCCTCTGTATCCATCTTTTTTCACTATTGTATGAACAACATTACTGATGGAACCACTTTTAAATCTGTCACATCCACAAACTCCCTGCAGAACCAATTTAAGTCAGATTCAGACAATCTTACCTGAAAACAAATGTAATTACAGAGATACACTCAAAGCAACTGTTAACAGTTGACAGAACTCTAGAGCTTATATCCGGTAGTGCCATAGCTGACGCCGGGACTAAAAGTTGCGCAACTTTGATCTTCTCCAATGTGGTGCATCTTACCACTCTATTTAGGTTCAATAGCAATAAAAAATTGGCAGTGTTGGAGGAGAGTTGTCATAGATTGAGTTTCAGGATAAATCAGAATGTTGACCCTATTTGATGTGGTACTAATGCAAGAGAGATCTTATTGGAGAGCACACCGTAGTTTGGCTTAAGGACTTCAATAATTTTGTAATAGTTTCTTCAAGATATAAATATGATGCAGTAATGCAGGCTGCTATTTCCTCTATGAGTTGCAAGTACTCGAAGATACCTTAAACACCTTATAGTAAAGGAAATGAAGGCCTGACAATCTGATTATTTCTATTTATCAGCAAAAAATCAGTGATCTTCCGGCCTCAATAACAAGGATAATTTACTAAAGGCCTAGTTACCTAAACTACCCTCAACATTTGCAGATTCTCAAAAAGGGAATACTAAGAATCTTCCTTTTGTTTTGCTTAAATCATCAAGTCATAGCATCAGACACAAAATGAAAACAAAAATGCAGATTTGGGTTAAGTATCTTAACCAGAAAGGACATGCCGAGCCTCGACGAGCCTAAGGTCTTGGCAAAAGCCTACACGTGCCGTTGATGGCTATTCATATACCAGGCAAGCTCTTCAACTAATAAAATCTCCTAGCAAACCAACACATTGCCTGTTCCAACCAACTTATTGAATCTTCCCATGGATGTGTAAATGGACAGTATGGACATGTATGTCTTGCTAGCTAACCTTTAAAGACATGATTACTCAATTAAGCAATCATACTTCTTTCTCAGGCTTTAGTTGTTGAAGCATAAACTTCCTAGAACATTTGTTCACTGTCAGTATTACCAACCATACTCAGGGGACAAGGGTCAGTGGTTCCCCAGCTACTTATTTGAAGAACAAAAAGACTGCTAAAAAGACCATGAGGACCGAGGTTGAACTTTCTTCACAGTGCACCACAAGCTACCTTGTGATACCAACTTACAGCTTAACCAAAAAAAAAACAGAAAGGAAAATGCTGAAACGATACACTTAAAAATGAAACACATCGATAGTAATGAAACACATCGATAGTAATGAACTCTAATGGTTGTCCCAAAGGTTAACACAACACGAAAAAACTGTGGGTATCGCAGTCACCTCCAGTATCTAATTAAGTAGCTCTTAATCTGTGTGACAATACCGCCAGCGAATGTAGATACCCCACAGACAAACTAAGAAAGCAGCTGCTATTCATGATCCCCCTTTCATGAAGGCGGGACAGGCAAGCGGAGTTCATAAAATCTTAAAATGTTCTGCTGATTCCACAAAGGAGCTTTCTTTTTTGTTGTTTTTTAAGAATTCAAATAGGTTGAGGAAATCCCTTGGGTTTGCCTCGACCACCAAATGCCAAACACAAATTCTCTTCTGTTATTGCATATACAATCAAAGCTAAAGCCAATCAGATTTTAGCAAAGATCACAGCTGACCAGAACTCCCATTTACAGCAAAAAAAAAAAAAAAACAAAAATAAGTGGTTTCTGAGAAGTCAATGAGTTTAGTGAGTCTAGGCCGCACAAATTTAGTAACCATACGAGAAGCTGTCTTCTTCACGATTGAGCTCCCACAACAGTTATCTTAACCAACTTTTCATGGCTATTGAGAATGAATCAACTCAGATGGTTCTAATTTTCAATCTTTTCGACAGACCTATGGTAATTGTTTAGGCACAAATGCATTCTTCCTTCCAAAGAATCCCTAGAATTCCCAGGACTTGACAAGTTCAGTACACATGTAGGTGAGAACTATATATTGCCAAGTTTCTTCTGTATGCTGTTTGTAAATGTTGTTTAGAGCCTACCAAAAACTCAAAATTGGTACTCTAGTTTTCATGAAAAAGAAGATCTATTTCCTTGGTAGCCCCACAGGAAAAACATAAGGGAATTTGGTATATACTATTGTTTTGGATGATGGCAGAAGGTACTCAAGGTGGTTAATAGGACTACATAAAGACATTCAAAGACAATGAAACCTCCTCATGGACATGGTTGGTTCTTAGTTGCACAAAGCAGGAGTGGGTGCGGGAACGGGGGCGGGGGAGTCTAAGCACCAAGAAGAATCTGAGGTTGGTAGCGGCTTGAACAAATAAATGCATAAATAGTATTATCATTAGTTTAGTATAGTTTACATAGCCGGCAATAACAGACAAAGATGTTTTAAGGATTTGAAAAAGGAGATAAACAAGGAATTGAGTTAAAAAGGGCTTGATTTTCAGGTATTCTCTCACTTGTTCCATGCATCTCTATCCAGCTAACGAGATAGAATTTTCATATTAGCTCGGGACGAGATCCCATGGAGCTCCTAACTTGGGATTGCAAAAGCAAGTTTCCGAGAGAGAAACGTCACCTTATTAGGAGTTTTCTGCAACTAACGGTTGGTTAGCACACATTACCTCACATCTATTCCGACTATCGTTGTTAACTTTCCTAATACACAGAGATACAACAACATCAACAATGATGTATGAAGCACGGGTGCTTCAAAAGGGGGAAGTATCGGGGCCAGGTGCGCATCCGTTATTTTCCCTTCATTTTTTTTATTTACTGAATTTAGGGTGCGGCTCGGGTGCGGATGTGATACGGTCGGGTGCGGATTCGACACTTTGGGTCAAAAACATAATTTTCAGAATATATTTCGGGGGTTGAAACATAGAACCTCAATTTTGTGGGGGTGAAAACATAAAATCAATATTAGTAACACTAACCAAAAATTAGGGCAGAGGAGTCTGATAGAGAGAGAGAGAGATCGCGGCAGCGACAGTCGAATCCGCAACCACCCGGAGACCTCCCTCAACACCCGACGACAACCCACGACACCAGCGAACTCCCGCAAGCACCAACTACCACTGGCGACCATCGGGGACCACCGACGACCACCCTACTCACCTCCGGCAGCATTTCTTCAAAGGTATATCTCTGATCTCCTCTCCGTCATCCTCAGTCTTCAATTTTTTATTTTATTTTTTTCTGTTGTGACTTGGAAGCGTGGAATGTGGATTGTAAGGTGTTTTTGTGGATTTCTAGTCGTCTCACTTCTCACATCACAGTAAATTAAAACCAATTTGTGACAGTGTATTTTTATTGTGTTAAAGGCTTAAATTAAAGCAGTGGTTATGTCTCCAATTTGTGACAGTGTATTTTCTGTGATTATGTCTGATTCATGTCAAAAATTTTGTACTTTGATGGAGTACTTTGCTTGTTTGATAGTTTGAACCAATTTGTGACAGTGTATTGATGGAGTACTTTGCTTGTTTGATAGTTTGAACTTTGATGCTATATTCTATGTTACATGGACTCTTTGGTTTGCCTGAAGTACCCGTGTCGGACACTAGACACTTGGACATGGGTATGGGATATGTGTCCGACACATTTCATAGGATATACCATTATGATACTATCTTATAGTCTTTTGTTCAATTAGTTATTGCTTTGAGACAAGACAAGTTGTTAATGAAAACTAAATGCATCCACATAAAACATCTTTTTGCCTTTGAAATGACTAAAAAGCAATAACAAATATGAACATTTTGTTGTGTCCCCGTGTCCTACATTTTCAAAATTAGACTAGTCCGACACTTGGACATATATCCGATCTGGACACTCGTACCGAATTCATGTAACATAGGCTATATTGCTACTTTTATTATGAATATGACTAAGAAGCAAGGATACGGGTGTGGATATGCGGATACGGTATGTTTAAAATTTTTGAGGATACGGGTGCGGCGGAGATACAACAAATTTTATAAATATTTTTTAATTATATACACTTAGTAATAAATTTTTAGTAGTTTGAATCTCAATAATCATAATACATGTGTTTGATATTTGTCAAAAGATATTAGTATTCCAAACAAAGTAGTGAGTTTTTGAGATTAATGGGATCTTTCGTAAATTTTAAAGCTTTCAACCAAATTAGTGAGAATTTGTTAAGTTTAATGGGCTATTTTATAAATATTAAAATTGTAAATTTGAAAAGAATAAAGTTTTTATGTGGTATCACATTTATTTCTTTGAAGTACCGGAGTGATTTATGTAATAACTTAACAATGGGTACTTAACATAAAATAACAAACATGTGTCAAGAATCTCATCTCCATACAACCAACATAGACAACATTGTCCGACCATTCTTCTTCTTCTTCTCACGCCGCACGCCGTCGTCGGTAGGTCTTCTTCTTCTTCTTCTTCTCTCCGTATCCTCTCTCGTCAGAGTCCTTGTTGGTGATCGCCAATGTCGCTGGAGTTATAGATGGTCGTCGGTGTCGCTGGAGTGGCCGGTGGTTACTGGTGGTCACAGATCGCCGGATACGTACCCGATATTTAAAGTTTCATTAAAAAAAAAAGTTGGACACTCACCGGTGCGGCACCCAAGGCGCACCCACACCCGACGCGTACCTAATGCCGATGCTTCACCCTAAGTGCCGCACCGATGCTTCATAGGAATATGATGTATTTGATGGTATTGTACTATTGTTGAATGGTTAAATTAAATTGCTTTATGTCTTTTTATGCACTTTCTTAAGATCCAAATTGTTTAGAAACTAAATGCTAGGTGTACATATATATATATATATATATATATATATATATTTGCCGCATCCCCGCCGCACCCGTATTCTAAAATTTTTTAAAATGCCGTATCCGCGTATCCACACCCGTGTCGTATCCGCACTGGCACCCGCATCCGTGCTTCTTAGACAATGATCCAATACATCTCACTAACAAAGCTCCCATTCTCAACACCAGATTATGGAGGTACAATATGGATTTTGTCCTACTTGGAACGTCACAGAAACTGCAGAAGTTATGTGAAAGTGCCATAGTTTGATTTCGCATTTCGAATTCACATTAAGCTAGATCTCACATGTCAACCAAATAATGACAAAAACGCTTTGAGATCTAGACACTACACTCCTCCGCACATATAACCAAACACATTTGAAATTTTAAGCATTAAATATCAACTGCAGGTCATCATTATCATCATGATCTAAGCCTTTGTTCAAACATAGTTGGAAATGACTAAATGAATCCTTTCTTTCCATTATTCATCATCAGAAGCACATGCTCTGATATATCAATAGCATTCAAGTCTTTTCTCACTACTGCAACTATTAGTTTTGCTGCAATCAAGTCCTCTCTCACAATTCCCATTTTATTTCGGTGCAATCAAGTCTTCTCTCACTGCTCCCTATGTTTTGAGTCTACCCTTAGCCTTTCTTGTCCGATCAACCTGGCCAAAAACACTTTTCACACTGGGGCATCTAAAGGCCTATGTTGGATATGACTAACCATCTCAAACTATGTTCCCTCCTCTTATCGTTGTTAGTGCCACCCCAACATTCTTCCAGGTATCCTCATTTCTTGCTCTTATCCCTTCTTCTGCAACCACCTAAGCATTTTCACTGTAGCGACACTCATCTCATGTTTATGCTTTTGGTTAGTTAACTAACATTTTGCAACATGCATCGCGTTGGCGGTTGGCCTCACCGTCATACTATAATAGTTTTCCTTAAGCTTGATAGGACTATCATCATCGTAACCAACCTGCTCTTCTCATGTGATTTATATCAATATCTCCCTACTTGTGCATTACTCAGCATTAGTGATGTAAGGTACATTCAGATTTCCAACATTTGCTCCACCATTAAAACGATAACATGAATCTAGTCCCCTTCTACTCTCGTCAATTAACACCAAATCATTCGCAAATAACATACACCACATAACCTCGTCCCGAATATTCTCATCAATTATAATGTAAAAAGATATGGCTTGAAGAGAATTCTTGTTGAAGTCCAACAGCTATTGGCAATCCACTTCTCTACTATTAAGTTATATTTGTAAACTAGCAAGCAGAGTAAACAATTTACCTGACACTGTAACTGCGTCTTCACAACATCAAACGGCATGGTCACGGCGGCAGCCGATGCGCCAGCCGCTGCCCCGGCTGTGGCGTGAACAATAACCCTCTCCTCGCTCGCGCTATCCGGAGACACCTCTATCAGCGCCCTCTTCGCTGCCTCGTACGTAGCAAAATGCACCGCCGTGAACGGCGCATTCATCAAAACCGTCGTCTTGTACGAGGCATAAAACGCCCCAATCCCTTCCTCCTTCAACACCGTCTTCAAACAATCCGCCACCCCCTTGTACGGACTGCTGCTTAGCTGCAGCCGCTGCTTCACCACGTCCATCGGCGTAAAAACCGCATCGCTCGCCACCGTGGCACACACCCCCGCCCCGGCGTGCGCCACCGCGTTGTTCGGCTTCCCGCCGGAGAAGGCCTTCTTGCAAACCTCATAAACGGAGAAGTAGACCGCGTGGGCAGGGCCTGCGCCCAGGCCCATCGCGCCTATCCCGCGGTATAGGCCGGCAGGCCCCTCGGACCTCAAAATAGACCCGACGGCCTGCCGGACGCCCGCAGTCTTCATCGGGCAGGACCCGAGAGCCTGCATACGGGTTTTGATGAGGTCGACTGGGAACATGGCCATGTGCTCGACCATGCCGGCAATCGAGCCGGCGATCATGAACTGCCAGAAGTGAAGGCCGTCGTGGGCCGGTGAGGCGTCGATTTCGGCGTGGAAGTCGGGCGGGTGTGGGACCGGGATGAGGTCGGGATTTTGGAATTTGGGCGTGGCCTCGGTGGCCATTGGGCGTTGATGATTGCGGATTGGGGTTTTTGCTGATCGAATTGAAATGGGTTGACCCCAATCTCCATAAAAGGGCTCAGCTCTCTACGGAGAGAGTGGTATGCATGTGTAGATGTGAAGTCAGAGAGAAACAGTAAGATTTGTATAAGAGAGAAAGCGGTGGTGGCTTGTAACAACTCAAGGGGTTGACGAGGTGGCTCTGGAGATGTGGCCTGAGATTCTTACGACGGATTAGGGTTCCAAAAATCATGGGGTTTTACAAAACAAAAAAAAAATGAAAAAGATGTCGTCCCTTTAGCTTAGCTTCAATCTTTAATCAAGTAATTACCACTAATCAAAAGCCTGTAATAAGGTTTAAGGAAGCGACCAACCGCGTCGTTCAACGGCTTTGTTGGGCCGTGCCGCTGTTGGGCTCCCAACGTGCAAGAACATTCTTCTCCAACTTGTTCAGAGATCCGGATTCCAATGGAAAAATGAATCGACCTATTAATGGTCTTGAGTTTGTCCAATTACTTGCCATATCTTTGTAAGTGTTAGTGTGTCAGAATATGGTACAAGAGTTTGTCTGCATAATTGACGTACCTGTTTGTGTTGGGAAAGTCTATGAAGCTGACTACGTTCCGATCATTATCATTTTTTTGTTCGTATTATCATGATTTTAAGATTAGCGTTGAAAAAATTTTGAATTGCCGAATGGACTAAGATTATAAATTTATAACATATAATTTAGTGATTGAGTCGATTTCATGGACATAAGCTCATTTTAAGACCAACCCTACCCTTAAACTGCATGGTTTAGCCGAGCACAAATATCAAATATGATCACGGTCCACTTTGTTTTCTTTCATTGGTTCTGAAACACGTGATGATTTAATTGAAAAGAGTATAATCGCCATATTTATCTCTTAAAAATTATGTATGATCCTATTGAATGTCATTCTTGTAATTATAGAGAAAAAATGACACTAAATATCTTATTCAAAATCATGATTGTGAACCAAGTAGAGTATTAGGTAGTGTTTGAAACAGTTTTTGTTTTTATCTTTTTGTTTAGTTCTAAAAACTGGAAAAAAAATATTGTTGTTTGATAGACAATTTTAATTTTTTTCCTTCAGTTTTACAAACCAGTTTTCAAAAATAGAAATATTTTCGGAAACTCCATTTTGGAGTTTTCAGTTTTTTTGTTTTGTTTGAGATCTATCTTTAAATTTTGTCAAGAGTAATTTATGTCTCTTCTTCCCTTCAATTTTCAGCACCAACACCTATCATCCAAGAATATTAAACCATCAGCATTGCCAACCACCATACCCATTGATGGCCACCACCACCAATGGCCAACACAACTGAATACCAAATTACAAATAGGGCTAATTACACCTATGTCCCTGAGGTTTGGGGGTAATTACACTCGAGGACACAAAGTTTCAAAATGTAACACTTATGTCCGTTGACAAACGGAACCCTAAAAATTCTAACGGTTTTAACAAAATGACTTTATTACCCCTGACTTTAAAATAAATTACCCACTTAATTTACTGATTATTCTTCCTCTCCCCACACCCAGCACCCACACCCCCCCCCCGCGCCCCCACACCCCGCCCCCAACCCCATTTCTGTCACTTCTGCATGAACGGAACCGGGTCAAGGACAGCCCCCAATCGCCACACCCCTGCTGCGGGGGAGAAGAGAAGAGATGGAGGGGAAGAGCGACGGCGACGTCGCCGATGATGGATCTGCTTTGTTCGGTGAATAACAGAAGGGACTGCCGGAGGAGAAGGGGGCTGCCGGGGTGAGGGAAGGGGCTGTCGGCGGGGAAGGGGACTGCCGGCGGGGAGGGAAGAGGTTGCCGGGGTGAGGGAAGGGAAGGGGCTGTCGGCGGGGAAGGGGACTGCCGGCTGGGAGTGAAGAGGTTGCCGGGGTGAGGGAAGGGGCTGTCGGCGGGGAGGGAAGAGGCTGCCGGGGTGAGGGAAGGGGCTGTCGGCGGGGAGGGAAGAGGCTGTCAGGGTGAGGGAAGGGGAATGCCGGCGGGGAGGGAAGGGGACTGCCGGCAGGGAGGGAAGGGGCTGCCGACAGGGAGGGAAGGGGCTGCCGACAGGGACGGAAGGGGCTGCCGGGGTGAGGGAAGGGGCTACCGGCGGGGAGGGAAGGGGCTGCCGGCAGGGAGGGATTAGACCTAATTTGGAAATTAGGGTTTTGGGAAAACCCTAATTTGCAAATTAGGGTTTCAACAAAACCCTAATTTTGGGTTTTAAAACCCTAATATTTAATTAAGGCTTGAATTCTTAATTTAAAAAGGGGTAGTATCGTCATTTTAAAAATATGTATTGATGACATCAGCAAAAAAATACACTTTTTGGATGGAACCCTAACGGATGGACACGGCTGATACATTTGAAACACGTTTGGTCACGGAATGTTACATTTTGAAACTTTGTGTCCTTGACTGTAATTACCCCCAAACCTCAGGGACATAGGTGTAATTAGCCCTTACAAATACTATCAATCATCATAGCTATTGACCGCCGATCTGCCGCAACCATTAATCAACACATCCAAACACCAAACTTGTCGACAACGGCAACCACCATAGTCATTAACTGTCGTCACCACCACCAGTGACCAATATTGGCAATCACCATAACCACTGATAACCACAACCACCACCACTTCCACTTATCAATATTGTCAAATACCAAACCCTCTAACATCAGTCACCACCAGATCACCACCACTTTTCTAAATCCAAATCACCATCACACCGACCACCATGTTTCTACAACAAACACCACTAAAAGATTTCATCCATCAATTAGTCCTAGTATCTTCAGTTGCGTAGGTCAATGCTAAGTCAATCAAACCATTCACCCAATCAAACGAATGATGCCTTAATTCACAAGCTAGTGTGTTACTACCATAGCATTAGTTGGATAATGATAGAGGAAATATGCTGATTTTCTGAAAACAAAAAATAAAAACTAAAATGGATTTCAAACACACCCTTAGTTTTAGGTTATTGGAATCCTTTTTACCCAGTTCTTACGTGGCGAGTGGATTTGGTGGGCACATGTTAACATGCTACTCTCGAATACTTTCCTGTATATTAGACAGACACCTTAGGTCATATGGATGAATATTCAAATCTAAATTCATTAAAAGAGAATGTCTTTTTGGTTATCTTAAATCCTGAACTTACATAAATAAATAATGATGCCAAGGAAAGTGGTTTCACAGTTGACGTGGAGGTGCCACAAGGAATGCAGTCCAAGTCAGATGCCAAGTAGGTTGACGTAAGACACAACAAGGATAGAGCAAGGGCAGAGATCAAGGGCTTCCCAAACAGAGCCTGAGGTGGCAGTGCTGCGAGGGTGACGATGCACGAATACGACGACAGTCACAGTCCGATACTTAGGTTCAGAGTCAAGGTCATGTATGTTTCTCTCTCCAGAATTCTAGAGCTTTTGGATTCTAGAGTGAGAAAGTGTTTTTGTCAAATGAGAGAATTATGTTGAAAATGAAATCCAAGGTCCCCTATTTATAGGAAAAAGTGTGCCTATCATCAAGGTGTCATCAACTGACACATGTCATCCCCTAGGAGTGATACGTCACCAGGGGGCCAAAAATACTGATTCTTCGTTGGACTGTCGGATCGCATATTCACCCAACCTGCTTCTCACAACATCGCTGTCTGTCTGGAAAGATTGGCTCCCACAGTGCTGGTGTGGCCAAAGAACCCCCTTAATCTAGCCACCAATCCAAGGCCTTTGTTGAGTCCCACAGGCCTGGCAGTGGTGGGGAAGACATGACCCCTAATTACTAGGCAAACTAGGCGCGATGCCCTCAGAGACTTGCTCCTGTCTCAGAGTGACCTGGGGGTCATAATCCCTAGGGGTGCTGATGAAGCCCCCAATGCCGAAGCACATAGGCCAGTCACGTAGACACCCTGCCAGAGATAGTGTCTCGGAGGAGTCACCTATCCCGCGGGTCAAGGTAGCATCCCAGAGGAGCCGTCTACTTTGCGAAAGGGGGGTCTTCGTGCCGGAGCACTTGGAGCTCCCTAGCAAAGATAGTGTCTTAAAGAGCGAGCCTATCCCTACAGGGTGAGTCCTTGTGTTGGAGCACTTATAAGTCGTCAAGGTAGTATCTCGGAGAAGCCGTCTACCCGACGGGCTAAGGTAGTATCCCTGAGGAGCCGTCTACCTAGCGGAAGGGGAGTTGAAAAGCTCTCTGGTAGAGATAGTGTCTTAGAGAGTGAGCTTATTCGTGGGTAAGTCCTTGTGCCATAGCACTCAGAGCTCGTCAAGGTAGCATCCCGGAGAAGCCATCTACCTGGCAAAAGAGAAGTTGAAAAGCTCCCTGGAGGAGATAGTGTCCTGGAGGAGCTATCTACCTGGCGGAAGGGGAGTTAAAAAGCTCTCTACCGGAGCCGTCTACCCCGCAGGTAAGTCCTAGTGCCAGAGCACTCGGAGAGCATCAAGGTAGCATCCCGGAGGAGCTGTCTATTCGATGAGCTGAGGTAGCATCCCTGAGGAGCCGTCTACCTAGAAGAAAGGGAGTTGAAAAGCTCCCTGGCAGGGATAGTGTCCCAGAGGAGTCGCCTATCCCCGCGGGATGCTACACACTCGGAAGAGTAGGTCGAACCATGTTCCATGACCAAAGCAAGGTGTGCATGGTGTGGTGAAAAGGATGGACCAACTCAAGGAGAGTGGTAGTGTGACAGAGAGTTGGGGGTGCGACTGTATAAGCGGCGTGGCGCATGGGCGCGACAGAGTGTGTGTATGGTACCGAGGGCACGGTAGTGTGAGAGAGTCAGGGGACGCATCTATATCAGCGGCACGACACATGGGCACAGCAGAGTGTATAAGGTGCCAGTGGCACTGTAGTGTGACAGAGAGCCAGGGGGCGCGACTGTATCAGCGGCGCGGCGCATGGGCGTGACAGACTGTGTATGGAGATGGGCATCGTGCCGAGGGCGCGTGACGCTGAGACAGCACGCGGGGGCGATAACGACAATGATTTTAAGATTATCGTTGAAAAAATTTTGAATTGCCAAATGGACTAAGATTATAAATTTATAACATATAATTTGGTGATTGAGTCGATTTCATGGACATAAGCTCATTTAAGACCGACCCTACCCTTAAACTGCATAGTTTAGCCGGGCACAAATATCAAATATGATCATTGTCCACTTTGTTTTCTTTCATTGGTTCTGAAACATGTGATGATTTAATTGAAAAGAGTGTAATCGCAATATTTATCTCTTAAAAATTATGTATGATCCTATTGAATGTCATTCTTGTAACCATAGAGAAAAAAAATGAAACTATATACCTTATTCAAAATCATGATTGTAAACCAAGTAGAGTATTAGGTAGTGTTTGAAACAGTTTTTGTTTTTATCTTTTTGTTTAGATCTAAAAACTGGAAAAAAAATATTGTCGTTTGATAGACAATTTTAATTTTTTTCCTTTAGTTTTACAAACCAGTTTTTAAAAATAGAACTATTTTCGGAAACTCCATTTTAGAGTTTTTTTAGATCCATCTTTAAATTTTTGTCGAGGGCAATTTATGTCTCTTCTTCCCTTCAATTTTCAGCACCGACATCTATCATCCAATAACAGCAACATTTTAAGGTATTGGAGTTGAAAGTGAAGTTCAAGTAAATAAAAGTGGAGCTCAATATGACTTCTCATAAACAAATAAGAACAAAAGAAATATATCTGAAACTTTTGAAAATTATATCCTAACATATTCTTTTTTTTCTTCTAAGCAAGTTACATTAATAAAATTAACCATTACAACCTAAAGGCAATACCCAAATGAGCATTCCTGGAAAGATAGAGACAACTGCATCCAAGCGGATGGTCCTTGAAATGGCCAACATGACCTTGGAGGAAACCAAAGAAAACATAAGGGCTACTCGTATTTGGGAGTACCAAATTAAGGGGTAGCCAGATCGAGAAGATGCGAGGAAATGCATCAGATCCCTCACTCCTATTGAAACAAAGATGAGAGCCTTGGGCCGCATAAAGTAACAGTTTACATTACTACCGCGGTCAAAATTGGAACCATAGAAGGTGGGGGGGGGGGGGGTCCTCCTAAGGCCGGATTGAAGCGATCCGCACTCGAAGGGAGTATGCATCCCCCAAATCGAGTAGATTCGGCATCTTCAAGCCACCATCCCACCTTTTCGAATCCGCATCGTAGATTTCTAGCCAAATCCGTCGGATCGACGGTTCGGAGATAACGAAGGATCTGAGAAAAACTCTCAGATCTGAGAGTAACGAAAGAAATAGGGTACCTATGGGGCTAAAGAGTTCCAATCTAGAGGGATAATGGAGGTCGGAGGGGGAAGGATGACGGGTGGTGGGTGTTGGGAATCGGCAGAGTGGGTTACCGCGATAGGGGAAGAGGAGATGTAAGGGATAAGAAGGAAAAGGACCGGGAGAGGGGGGCTCCCCTTCCAACCTCACAGCCATAGAAGCTGAAGAGGAAGGGGCGGACGGGCTATCGAGAGAAGTACAAAGAGTTTTTTAGGGCCAGCTAGTTTCCAATAACTTTTGGGTGTTAGGAAGCTTTATATCCTAACATATTCAGTGTCTGTCTTAGAAATCTAACCTTTCATAGTGAGATGTGAAACTTGGTCCCCGTCAGTCGTGAGAGCTTTTTTAGAGATGGTAAGCTTTGTTTAGGACATTTTCGTTGAAATTACTCGAGGCCGATTATCCTGTACAAGGTTGCTATAATCCTATTTTAGGAAAAATATTGTTAAACCCTTGATGTTAGGGTACAATATCCTATGTTAGGCCGACTATGAAATTATAAGTACGCCATATAATTGGACGGTATACAAGTTACGGTGAGAACTAAACCTTTTAAATCGATTCGAGCCTCTCAAACCGAATCAATCTAATCCGAACCGTTAAGACCGAACCGTTAAAAGATCTTAAGTGTTCAGTTTTACATTTCTCAAACCGACATTGGTCCTGTTTGGTTCACAGTTCATATTTTTTAAACGATTCCAAACTGAACTGACCTTTGATATGTTAATATATTTAAAGTAACAGTCATTGATAATTTCACATATATGGTACTAAGAAAATCTAAATAAAAAATCTCAAAAGTTAAAAGAAAAGAAAATAATGAGAACACTTATAACACAAAAATTTTGTGTGACTAATATCTATTCTATATTTACTCATTCTTTTTTATACATCAATGAGCACTTATCAATTGTAACAAAATTATATGCAATTTAGAAAAAATATAACTTCAATTTTTAATTATTAGTAGATCTAATAGTAGTGTGCAAAGGAATAACATCTTTAAGTGAGCGCAAACCGTTTAAACTGATTAAACCGAACCGTCTAAACCAACCAAATTGAATCGTGCCAAACCGATAGTGTTTGATTTGATTCCGTTTACAAATTTTCAAATCGAGAGGTAATGGTTCTTTTTGCGATTAGAACCGTGCTCACCCTTAAATTACAAATATAGGTGATGGCTTTTACAAAATGACTCAGCTTACTCCTTTGTTTGCTCTGAATTTGCCTTTCACATGCCATGATTTTTCTCTGTCTACGTCATCCTACGAACTGAAACACCACCCGCACCCTTCAGCTCCCCCCGTTCCCTTTTTTTGGTTATCACCCGCCGCCAGCATACTCCCCCTCCCCTCGCCTTTTCTCCAATTCTCCTAGTCTCCACCCACCAACATTCCAGCGACGACAAACACTATCACACCAACCGGTGCCCTAAATGTTCACAACCACCACCAACGTTGCCGCCGCCGTCTCAATTACAGACTTGGCATGATTTTGCACAAATCTGTGTGACTGTGTTCGCGTGCGCGCACGTGTGTGCTGTGGACTTTCCAGTGCTTGGTGTAAGGGTCCATTCGATAGGATTTTATTCAAAGAAAAATTTTATGGTCCTGGTTTGATACAAAGTCTAAGATGGGTCTGATTTAGTTGAGGAAAAAGGGCTTCTTGAATTTTTTACATGGTATCATAGAGATGGATTTGTTTTTTTTTTCTTCTCCTTTTCAGGTTACAATGTATGTGTGGCTCATAATGAGTTCATCTTTACAGTCATGATTATGGGAAGAAGACGATAATGAAGAAATTGATTGTGGATCTGTTGTGATTCAGAGGGTGAAGGTTGAAGGTGGGTGTGTTCAAGGTTGAATTTGAGTAAATTATGAAGGGTTGTATTGCATAATTTTAAATGCGCTATGCTGATATAAGAAAAGAACATGTAGAATATAGATGGTGTTACATCAAAAGGGTACATGTGTCACGGATATTAAGGATTCTCGACTGACGTGGAATTTTGAAAACTAACAGGTTCGACGGGTATTATACCCTAAGCTCAAGGGATTCAAATATACTTTTCCTATTCTTCTTGTGGGGAATATTGAAGAAGACATGCCAACTGGTCACGTGGGTGAGTTCTTTCTTTGAGCATGCAAAGATTAATGAGAGAGGTTTCTTGTGGATTGTGTCTGGCAAGCTCCTGATTATTTAGTAATGTCTTGTAGCTAACCCTTTTAAATTATCTAAATCTGGCTTGTGGCTATCGTTGTTCTGTTTCAATTTGTATTGACTTCTCAAGGCAAAAAAACAGGTTCATTCTAGACGAAAGAAGGAGAGGGAAGGGCTAAAAATATATTCAGTGTTATCACCCAGAAAAGAACCTCATCAATATAGAGAGTTCGGTCAAGAGATCTTTCCTTTAGAGATTGAAGACATTGGTTGTTTGTAGGTTTCCGATCATCAAAGTTTTGACCCACCCAATCGTTGCATCGAAGGATACTACCTCGGTTTCAAAGCCATTGCATACCTCTTTCATTTCTCTGTCCCATTTCATCGACAAAGCTTTTTTCAGAAACCTCCGGTTAGTGTATACACTTTTTATAAAGTCGGAACAAATTCACAATTTATTTTTTTTTTTCCAAAAATCCTCGTACATTTAGTATAGAAGATATTGATATAGCATTCCAAGAATCAATGGTTTTAGCATTGCGAGATGTCCTTTATGAAACCATCAATGTCTGTTTGAGATGACCCCCCTTCTGCAACTCCTCGTCGACAAATCTCCTTGATGTTCTTTGCTCTTCTCCTCATTTCTTTTCCCTCCTCATTTTCCAAGTCCATAAACCTCCTAACAAGTTTGGCAATTTCCTCCCTTGTCACCAACCTTTCAACTCCTTCCTCCCCCTTCACCCTCCAACCAGTCTTCCAGTCTTCCACAATGCTCTTGCTATTTGGCACTTGATCCCAAAATATGGGGAAAGTAAGCATTGGAACACCGGCAAATAGGCCTTCTTTCGTCGAATTCCACCCACAATGCGACCAAAAGCCACCTATACACGGGTGACACAAGACCATCAGCTGGTCACACCACGGCACAACAAACCCCCTGTTGTCATCACCTCCTCTTTTAAACCTCGCTGCCTCGCCACGCGTCACCCAAAGGTAGCGAACACCGCTATCGATCACACCAGAAACAATTTCGTCCAGTTGGGCACTCGATACGGAAAGGAAACTCCCTTGTGAGATATACAAAACAGAAGCTTTGGGCTGAGAGTCTAACCATTCGACATAGTTGGGCTCATTGTCGTGGCTAATTGGTGAAAACTTGTCCCTTAATTTGAAGTAAGGAATGGCTGGACCAATGGAGTATATGGGGATTTGAAGCTTTGCTTTCAATGCATCGATGGTTTGGGCTTCGAGCTCATAGTTGGAAGTGAAGAGAAGGTATTGCGCTTTGAGAACCCATGACATGGCTTCCTGGACTCGGTGCATAACTTCAGAACCGTTGCCATAAACCATCGTTGGAAGATCTTTTATACGCGTTGAAGGAAGTCCAGGGATGTAGTTTACGTGCTCATCTCCTCTCTCTGCATAAGGCAAACTGCAATTTGGTAAACTGGCCAAATGGGAATCTCCATAACTAACTGATGAGGACTACATTCACACAAAAAGTTCAATTTTGAAGCTAGTTCCAACTTAAATTTTGTACAGTACCATACAACATACAAAAAGGTCCATGGATTTATGGTACCCTTGATCGACTAAATCTAAAGTACGAGGATTTGGAAATAGTTGAAAGCCATGGTTAGGTATCAAAAAAAGGTTCTCCCAAGCACATTTACTGTTGTAAAAGTATTCTCATCTGCAAACATGACAGCTGATTGTTTTGCTGCTTGGGCTAACAGATTATAATAAATTTAATTGACCATGTTCCCTCCTTCGTCTCCCCACAATTTGTGGATGAATCAAGTTGAATAAATCGTTATTGATCAAAGAAAAAGTAAATTCACTCACCAATTTTACAGTCATTTTATACTATTTTGACAATAAGATAAAAATCTGCACATAAATTTTGATACAGGACCAAATCTTCTGTATATTTTGAAAGCGTTTGAGGGGCCAAATTTGCAACTGAAGGGTTGGTAAAAATACTGGTTGACGTTGAAGATAAAATCTTGTCGTGTAGAATCTTAATTAAGCAATCGGTTACGTTTAGTGACAAAATCTAATTTCTCATCAATTTCGCTCAGGAAAAGCAGTGGATCCATGTCCTAAGAAATGATGAAAACTATCATCTTGCTTTCTTGTTGACATTACAATATGTGTTTTGTAGCAAAAATGTATATATTCGTAACGGGAAATGAAAAAAATGTCATTTGAGAATGTTTTGAGCGTAGGACAAGACTTGATAATGTTGTGGAATCTTTTTAGCTACGATTCATGGACACAATGCCTCCTTTAAGTGATAAATGAATTATTAAAAAATATAATAACATTATGAGCCAAATCTTTTGCTCCAACTATTTATATTATAAGTGACATCCATCATACTTAGTAACAATCTTTTGTCGCGAAGCCTTCTTGAATTTGAGAAATTCAAAAAGATAAACTATTGTCTGACGTGGTCTTTCGCGCTTTCTTTTGCCAAATGTTCCATGTTTAAAGAAGTTACGACTGCCATTTTTCAGGACCGTCCGATTTGTTTAAGACGTTCAGTGATGAGATTTACCTACCAAGAAGGCACGTACCTGACAAATTAACTTGCACGTCCCCATTTTGAACAAGAAGATCGTAATGATACAACACCGAGAACACAGTCGCGGGCTGCGTCCAAAGCGAAGCCACCGGAACATTCCTCCGGTTCCCAACTCCGACAACCCACGCCAAATACGTGTCATATACAATCACACTCGGCGGCGCCACAAGCCGATCCAGCAGCCGCTCAACCGGAGCCTGGAGCCTAGTCAGCGTCGACTCGTAGAAGCCGGGGAAGTCTGCCCCCCGACCCTTCTCTGACGGGATGACGTTGGGAACCGTGGCGAAGTGTATGTTATCAGGCTTGGGCTCGTGGCAGAGGAAGCCGAGCCACTCTTCCGTGACGATGAAGGTGAAGAGGACGTCGGCTCTCTTGGAGGCTATCAGCTTGCAGAGGTTCATCATGGGGTTGATGTGACCTCTTCCGGGGTACGGCATCGCCACCACATGACAAGCAACTGGCTGCTGCATTTTTGATGGATTTGTCGGCAGTGAGAAATCTGTGGAGGAAGCGGAAACAAAGGCTGGTGGTGGTTTGGAATAAGTAGAGAGCGAACCCTACAAAGAGAATGATGACAGCTATACGGGACAAATATATCCAGATGACGAAACCTATCACGTCATAAGTGTTTTCTCTTTTTTGGTATTCTTTTTTGTTTTAGCCGTATGTCTCGTGCAGATTCACACAATGCCTATCGATTAATTCTTAAGTGAACAGTCTAACATGTTAGTCTATATATAGAAAGGATATCTAAACCAAAGCAAAACTAAAACTTGATTTGTTTGCTGAAAAACTAGATAGCAAATAACGAATGGGTAAACAATCTGACTTAGATCGCTCGAGCTTGCAAACTGAGAATTTGCCGCTCTCTTTGCAATATTTTTTATTTTTTAGAAAACAGGAAACAGAGAAAGGGACCACGTCTCTCTCACTAAAGGACTAATTTGAAAATTGTATACTCGTGCATTTATATTGCCAACCCAGAGATGCAGCCCTAAGGTGGACGTTGTCGTTGGCACTGAGTTTACGTGGTCCAAATGAGAATGGTTGGGGGCATGAATCACTCTCGTCAATTCACTCTCACTCTTTTTCATTGGCTAGAGCAATATGTTGAAACTCTATTGGATCCACGTTTAAAAAAATGATGGTGGTTTCCAACTCTCACGCTTTCCGGTAATAAATAAACTTGAGCGTAACAATAATCATAAAAAACTACCAAATATTGTCTGAGAATCTTTCATTTTGTTAAATTTTATCTGCTCTTCATCTCACGTTATATATAAGACTGTTACATTCAAAATTTGTAAAAGCAAATAATATTATTACATTAGCGCTCAATGTAAAGCAGTATCAAAACAGAAAAACTAATTGGAGTGCTGAGGAGAGAAGTTATGAAACCCTTGTACATTCATATTTATCATTTTGGAGAGGGGGGGGGTCATTGGATCTACGAGTGAGCCCAAAACCAAACCGGCATGACAGTCAGTTTGCCCCGTAACTTCGCTTTCAAGAGCAACAAAGAAATTCAATTCATTCGGCAAATTTCTTCTCTTGTTTCTTGAGTATTCAAATTCGGCACGAAAGACATTCGTGCTTGAGTTAAGACAAGTACTCTATTTCTGGTTTATAAATGTGAATGGTACAAATAGTTGTAATTAAATTAGGGAAGTGAAACACGAATACTATTTGCTTTATACAAATTTATAAGAGACATTGGGGTTCTTGACCCTCATTTTAGCCAAAACTTTCTATTTAGTTCTTCACTTAAGGATCAAAATTTGCTTAGGCATCGTGTCATACTTAAAAACGTCAAATTCTAATACATTGGTGCACTTAGGCCGATAAGGAAAAGGAGAAGGGAGAGACGTCGGTTGCCTTTCTTCCATGTTGAAATGTCCGTAAAACGATAGCTAGGGTTTCTTCCCCTGGGATTTCTTCCTGGTTTTTTGTGCCCCTTTTCGGTGTCTTCACGGAGTTTGTTTTTTTATCTTTTTTTCTTTGTCCATAACACTGCAACAACATTAGTAACAAAAGATATTTTTATTGGGCTTCATCAAATAATAGTATAGCTTATGTGATGGATTGGTCCATGCGTGAGTCTGACTATAAGGACTTGATCACGTGGGCTTGGAGTGAAATGGTGGTGGTGTTCACTGGTGACGTCGTGTGTTTGCGGGGAGAGACTTTGGCAATGTGGAGAGCACAACGTGCTTTCGATGAGGTTGTGTCTCAAGTATTTTCAATCTCCATGGGGTAACTCTGGTGCGGTGGTGGTGGTGGTGATGACTCGGTGAGTCAGTCCACTAAATAGAATACGGATGCCTTCATTGTCTCGATTCACTATGTGAGGCTATTTTGCGGAACTGGTACACCATGATGTTTTTATGAACAAGCCATGTTACAGGTCAAAAGTTGTCGCATTTTAAGGCTTGTCGTTATGAGTGGCGCTTGTCATGACTTTATCCAAATCAAAGTAAGACTAGAGTGTCTTTCTGATAGGTAGTTAGGATAATGAAGCTTGTGTCCGTTCAATACTTAAATCGAACTACAATAAAACTGGACTGTAAGGACGCCTATTAAGGGACGCTTTATCAAAAGCGTCCTAAAAAGTAGAATATAGGACGCTAACTAATTAACAAGGGTCCCTTTTTCTGAATAGCTGTAAGGGCGCTCTACTCAAAATGACGCCATTTCGATTTACACGAGATCTTAAATTTCAGCACAGCGCAACAAAAAGGAGAGTGGATGAAAACACCGCCAATTAGGTTTCTCAAAATGCCTGCATTTCACTCTTAGTGAGCTTTTCCCCTTCCATTTCCATTTCAGTCTCTCTCTCCACTCGTCTTCCATCAATTAACGAAATCCATGGCCAAGATGATGAATCCAAGGAAATTGAAGACCTAAAGGTAACTTGCTCCTCATTTTTTCTCTCATACCTTATGTTATTTGATTTATTGTGCATTTGGGGGGAAACGAATAGGAAAAATCCAAAGGGAATAGGAATCGTTTGTAATTAGGGCTTCCAGTTCTCATTGCAGTTCTATTGGGGAGGCGTTTGCAACGAGGTCTCGCAGTTCTCAAACCGTCTTTTTTTATTGCACCGCTGAACCATCCCTTCTATTGGCGATGAACATGGCTCAAGAGTAGTGTATATACAAAGCCCAGTCAAGTTAGCCTTCCATCCGGATTCTACTTAAAGTCACTGTGGTTTTGAGGTTATATCTTTTCCTAAGGTTCTAGTTGCAGTGAATGGAGAAATTGGATTTGCTTGCTTAAGCGGATCCGCTGACCCCTACTAATTCATCTCTCCCTTGTATTATGTGTGGTGATTTTAATATCCTTTCTATACTTGACTTGAGATGGCTATGGATTTGATAGAGTTGCAGGTTTTGAAAATAAATGGAAAATTCATGTTTGTTTGAATACTGTTAATTCAGCTACTTAGATATCCTGTAATTTAATTTTTAAGCCAAAATGGACAGGGGAAATGCAAGAAGATTGTAATGTATTTTTGAGAATTATTGAATCAGTCCTTGCAAATTAAAAAGAGGTTTTAGTGTTAAACAAACACAACATTAATGTCTTTCTCTTTTCACTCGATACTTGATTCCTGAACTATAGTTTTACGTAACAAAAAAAGGATATGACAATTCTTTTGGAGTGGGTAAATCCTATTAATTTGTTAAATTTCTTTGCTTCTGTTTCAAATAATTTAGGTCCAATGACATGTTGTTATGTTTCTGATTTTTAGATAATGTTAATAGGCTTAACAGGTTTATTTAAGTAACTCTGGTCAGTTATCTAATGATCATACCAGATTTATCCTAAGCTAAGTTCTTTGACACCTCATTCTCTGATATTCAGCATTCTGCTTGAAACTTTTATACTTGTTGTCGATTGCTTGCTGGGATAACTAGGAGACTGGATAGTGCTTAGGCAAAACATAATGTCCACTTTTGCTGGGTTTTGCCAACATGTCAATATGAAAGCTTGATTAGTATTACAGGTGATTAAAGTTTTATTAGATATTATGCGAGCAAAACCTTTATTGCTAACAACATATGTATATACTCCTGCAAATTTCTTCTTTAGGAATTAATGTTTGTTTGTTTTTGTCCTTAAAAGACATATAAAAGTAGTTACTTTGTCATGTGGTCTTGAATGCGTACATACTGATAGATCTGGTCAAAGTAAGTGAACATTTTGATCTTTTACGAAATGAAGTTGATGTTTAGAAAGGATTTGTTGCACCATAACATCTAATTAAACTAAATAGTCATCTAGAATATGCATATATGCTAATCATTTAAAACCAATCTTACCTTACTCAGTTCTTTCGGCTGGCAGTCCAATTGTTTTCATATTATTGCCATAGTATTTGCCTTGGTCTTTTAAAGTGGTCGGCATCTCATATATAGGTATTTTGACAATAGTTTGTTTTGAGCATATTAGCTTAGGTAACAGTTGCCGAGTTGAAATATCTGCTGATGTATCCTTTAGACAAACTACTGGCTCAAAATTCTATGTTTCTTTCAAATTTGCGGATTATTGTAAGCTGAAAGTCTTTACAGACTAGTGATGTTCATGTTATTTAGCTAAGCAATGGTGTTCAACATTGTAAATGAGATTTTAAGTACTCTTATTAATGGGTAAAGCAGTCTAACTTATATCAATTATTTATATTTTTACTACTTTTGGAAGCACAGAACTCTAATTTCTTTCACTTCAACTTGCACCAGACCTTTCTCTATGCAATCTACAAAAACTTTAAACAGAGAAATGGCTCATGGACTTGCCTTTCAATTAATTATTTTTTTGACTTTGTTCCAGGAAAGATTTGATCTCCCTTGTGGTTCTGAGGAGTGGCTCTCACAATTATTTGGAAAGAAATTTAGGAATTGGAAGGCCAAGGTAAAGAAGGATCTGACATTGTCATACGATAATCAAATTAAGAGAAAACCAGCTCGAGTCAAGTTGGTTCAATGGAAGAATCTTGTGCACATTAGGGTACTCAAAAGGCCATGGTACGTACCTTCACTACAAGAAAAGATGGCTTTAGCGACGGACTTTTAGCGACCGAAGGTATTCCGTCCCTAAAAGCCTGATTCAGCAACGGTATTTACTGTCCGCATAAATCCGTCGTTAAAAAAGTTTACCGACGGACCATTCCGTCGGTAAAAGAATTTGCCAACGGACTTTTAACGACGAAAAAACCGTCGCTAAATAGTTTTAGAAAGTTTATAATTTTTGATGATTTTAAAAAAAAAATTTAAGCGACGGAATAATGCCATAGTTAAAAATTCCGTTGGTAATACCGACGGACTATTAGCGACGGAATTATTCCATCGCTATAGGTCTGTCCTTAATTCCGAGATCTGCTTTCTTTCTTTTCTTTCTCCCGTTTCTCTCTCTCTCTCTCTCTCTCTCATCGGCGTTCTCACCTCCGGCGACCCCCTCTACGGCAACCCAGCCCCGGCGACCCCCCTCTACGGCAACCCACCTCCGGCAACCCAGCCTCGGCGACACCCTTATCTTCCCCCCGACGTCGGGCCACCTCCGGCGGCTGTCACGACCAGTCTTCAACGACCAGATCGATCTAGCGTAGTCTGCCTAGATCTTTGAGCTCCGGTCAACTTCGGTAAGTTTCAAACTGGCTAATCAGCCTACAAAGCTTTTTGTTTGATATGGTTAATGAGATTGTTTCAATGCCTCTGTAATCACTTCTTATGAATATGGGGTATGCTACATGTTTGACATGCAATTTGGCATGAACCTGAGTAGTATTTCTAGACTGCAGGCTGAATGTAAAAAGTATGAATGCGACCTCTTAGTTTGTCTTTTCGTCTGTAGAATTGCTTCAAATGTCACAATGAATCTTTTAAATGCTCAAGTCTCAGACACGAAACATAGAGGGGGTATGAGTATTGGCTCCATTCATGACATGTCTGATCTTAAATGAACCCAAGAAGCATTTCTGATGGTTCAGTTCTTTTACATGGGTACATAAACATGTTTTTCTTGATCGCTTTTATAGACATGATTAAATAATCTAATCATGTTGAGGTTGTGAAACACTTGTTCACTTGAGGCTTTTGGAAGCTGCACCAAACCTTGTCTACGTATTAAATCGAGTCTTAGTAGTATTGAAGCTCAAAGTGGACCGTTGTCTAAACTTTGAATTCCCAGCTTTTTTTTACCCTTGGAATGGCATCATCGGTGTTCTTGCTAAGTGTTTGGGCAAGTCAACAGGAATGCGATGTAGTACCATTATCATCTTACTCTGTCATTGACACTGATGCAACTAATTGTGAACCTTAAACTAAGTTAGTTTAAGCCTTACACCAGTATTTAGTGTTAATGTTCTGGCAAGAAACCTTCATGGACATGGTATTTTGCAAACTAAAAAGGTTTAGCTCCATCATTTTTTTTGTGTTTTTGTGTTTCGAAGGGTTGGTTCTTTCATGCATATCTTATGACCAATTGAGATGCTTGTGCTCTTGCTATAGTGGAGCAGTGCATTTGTGTGCTGTGGACTCAAGCACTTCTAAAGTTGCCAATGTATAATCGATGGAATTTGTCATTAGAAAGTGCAAAAGTAAACTTCTAATACATATACACAATCAAATAATGAGTACGTATTTGTATTTGCAGGTGGAACTAGATAGCGTTGATATCATGTGATCGGTGATTTAAATGGTGACGAGATAACTATATTAATATTTTGCTTTAAGATGGACATTGGATAGTTTGTTAGTCACAAGGCCTTTTGTGATTGTTACTATTTTAGGCACTTAGAACTAGTGGTTACCTCTAATTTTGGAGTTAATGTAATTCTTCACTTGAGACATTTGGATGATATGAAGACTTTGGATGTTATCCTTCAATTGAGTTAGTTTTTAATTTCTTATGGTTGCAATGTGTATGAATTGAATTGGATTACGTTGGTCATGTTTTGATGTGGTACACATTGGAATTTGTGACGTATGTATTAAGGTATATAAATATTTTTAATTTGGTAAAATAAAAATAGGAACTTGTTACGACACTAACAAGCGTCCCAAGAGTTACTGGAACGCTCTCTAGCGTCGCTATAGGCCATATTGGAGTCTTTTAATTGAGCACTTTAGAGGACGTTAAGAGCGTCTCAAAAGAGTTATTGGGACGCTTTTTAGCGTCACTATAGGGCACATTGTAGTCTTCCAGTTAAGCACTTTATATGACGCGTATTTGCGTCTTGTTAGGCCTTACCCTTGTTGCGGCGCTTGTGGGCGTTGGCATAACTTATTGTGACGGCCTCTAATGGGACAGGGTTACGACGCTATTCAAAGCGCCTTATGTCAAAGGCGTCGCTATATGATACCTGTAAGGACGCAACAAGGCATCCTTAGAGTCCAGTTTTGTTGCAGTGATATATATCATAACTAGAGTGTTTTTATGGCACAAAGTCAGAGGATGATGCTAATATCAATGCCACACCCCGTTTTCAAAACTATTGCCAGAAAATAGAAAAAATAAGACTTCTTTGCTCAGTAGGAGATGTTCAATGCAATTTGAACATTTCTATGATCTGTTATTCCGTGTTGTTTTCTAATACTTGCAACTGTTCCTTTCCGCCTAATTTGGTATTATGTGCCATCTCAGTTGCTAAGTCCACTCACTGTTAATCTCACTCTGGTTCTCTGATCAATTCAGCTGCAAGTTCTACTTCACGCCTTCGGTTTAGTATTAGTTTGGTGGTTTTAATTTTGGTTCACTCTGGGTACCGATTGGGACATATTCTGATGTTGTTTGGGCAGCCAAATGAGGCTGTATTTCTAACTATTGCATGGTTATCACGGCAGATACAAAATCATGAAGTAAGAACTAGTTCCTTTGATCATCTTTTGTATAACATATCTAACAACAATTACATGTCGCCTGGGGCATTGAAGTTGTTACGCAGCTATCTTCAGCAATGGTGTTTTCTGCTTCGAACTTAGGACAGGTAATGAAACAGGAGTGGATATATAGTGATCAGCATGTTCTACTTGCCTGATTTGGATCGCCATTGCTATAGCCTGGGGTGTTTTGTTCCTCCGTTCTCATTTTGTATCATGTTATCCCCTCGCCAAATATATTTATGGTTGCCTTTTGATGAGATGTTGGATATCCGATTTCAGTTGTGAGATGGTTATTGCATCACCTTCCTTGTGAATTGTTTCTTTCTTTCTTGGTGACAGTTTGTCGTTAGTGAAAAATTAGGGCTGATGTCAAAATTGCATTTCTCGATCTCAAATTTTCTCCGTAAACAAAGAAGATGCGTTTGTTCACCTTCAAAAGGTAAGTACATAATAAAAAAAACAATTCACAAACTGTCACCAAGAAAGAAAGAAAAAATTCACAAGGAAGGTGATGCAATAACAAGGTCGTAGGTAAGATTTTTCCTGATCGACCAACCAAACGTAAATCTTTCAAGTGACTGGGCTCTAATTATTGGGCTTAGCTTAGCGACGGAAAAATAGAATAGGATGAACCGTAAACTAAACCCCTCGTATCCGACTCTTAGTAAGCATGTCTCGGGATTTGTCATTAGCTGTTAATAAATATTGTCACGAGCTAATAATAAATTTCGTACACCTCTGTTGCAGCCTCTCAGACCCAGACCACGGTAATACGGGGTTAGGTCATTTTAGTGTAATCATGTGACCACAGGTCCACAGCAGAAAGGCTGCATAAGTGCCTAAAAATGGTTTGACAGAGTTATCAGAGATATTTTGTGGAATTGATATTGAGACATAGACAGAGCACATGCAAAACGAAAATTGAGTGATGAAGAAAGATATTTTCTTGGAGATATTTCTGCTGCTCACTTTATTGTAACGTAGCGGGAACCCTCTTCTCAAATCGACCCTGCAACAAAATGACACCCTTCGACTTCAATTCTTAAAGAGAGATATATTTACTCCGTATCTCGGAAACCCCACACTTCAACATTTTTGGGAGTTCCATTTTTCACAATAATTCCTTTTCTTATCTTCAAATGCATGCAATTGCCCTAGAGGTCAAATAGTTGAGGCTATTTAGGTCTATTTATATTGTTGAGATATATAAATTATACATTGAATAAGTAATAAATAATACTTTAATATATAAGTCTTGTAAATCTCTCTCCACATTGTCAATTAATTTTGAGTTGAATGCTTTCATATGATATCACAGCTGGTCGATTCAGACTCAGCAGATAATTTAAAAATTAGTTCTTCCACATGTGGGGGGACGTGTTGATAGATATAAATCTCACATCTGGTAGATTATAAATAATATTACAACACATAAGCCTTGTAGGCACATTGATCTCTCTCTTCGCTCATTGCCATTTTTGAGTTGGAATCTTTCGGTAAATCATAAAAATTCCTTAACTTACGTAGTTGACTATAATACCCGTCAATGTAGTAAGTCGTAACTCACTCTTATCTTATCAAAAAAGAAAAATACTTGAAAAAATTGAGAGACATCTTTCGCATAATAACGACAATATTACTTAAACATGAAAAGGGCGGACTTATTGCACAAATCTTCCTCCAATGCGGATAATTGCGTACCTTGAGCCTTGGTCTTTTATATGCGTTGAGTTTGCAGAATTCGTATCTTATCTTTTTGGAGAACAATCTTGTTTGACGCTTCTCTTTGTATCTAAGCACACTCGCTTCTCTTTTTGTTTTCTCTTCTTCCATTACTGGCACCAACCCCATCTGAAAATTTCATAACAGTCGGGTAACAACAAGTAGTTTAACATTTCATCTGTCAAAGTTAAATGTATAAAATACCCTACTTCAATCATCATGCTTCCTACAGCAAATTAATCCGACGTTTATTCTGCAATGACTTAACAAACGGAAGGACGTCTTCAAGCACGTCTCATGCAATGTATCCGCCTATTTGTATTTGTCAAATATGGGGATCATAACGTAGCTAGGTAGAAATTTCATTTCTAATAGATTGTGGGAAATGGAAGTAACCGGAATAGAAAGTATAGCCAAAACAAAAAGGAGGAAGAAGGAAAGAATGAGTAGTAGAGTGGTACTAACATAGCCATCATTCATCAAAGAGAGGGAGAATTCCCCTGCCCAGAGCGAACCACCGCCGGACCATGCATCCAAAACCTCTTGATAGTTCGAACTCAGATTCAAGCACATCCTCGTCTCCGCTTCTTTCTCGTCATCATATTATTTATAGTCAAATAAGATGTTTTTTATAAGGTTAATATATTTTTTTTAACCTCAGGATGTGTAGTACATATTAATACACTTTTTAGAACCTTGTGATATATAATATTTTATAAATCGGCCCGAACTTGACCTGAATTAATGGGCTAGTATTATAACGGAAGAACATATTTGTCACGAATCTTTAAGATTCTGGATTGATATGTAAAATTTTGGAAGTCTACATGATTGACTGCCCTAACTTGGTTAAGTGATTATCTCTGTCCTTTTTGGGTGGGGAATATTGATGAAGACATGCCAACTGGTCATGTGGGTCGGTTCTTTCTTCGAGCATGTAACCATTAATGATGTCCTTGGTTAACAATAATTGTAGTTTTGCTAATAGTTTTGGGTTTCTTAAAGGTTCAAAAGAAAAAAAATTCGTGTTTTAAAAAATATTCCGTATTGATAATTTCCTCTTAAACATTTTTTTCCCGTCATTTGCTTCATCCAAGCTCCTGATTATCAAGTAATATATATCTTGTAGCCAACCCCTTTAAATTATCTAAATCAGGCCTTTGGGTATCGTTGTTCTGTTTCATTCTTTCTGACTTCTCAAAGACAAAACAGACTCATTCTAGACGGAAGAAGAAGAGGGAAGGGCTTAAAACATAATTAGTCGGCAATAGAGACATATTATTAGCCACAAAAGAATCTCATCAATATAGGGAGTTCGGCCAAGAGATCTTTGCATAAACGTTAAAGACAGTTTATTGCAGGTTTCCAATCATCAACTTTCGACCCACCCAATTGTTGGATTGAAGGATACCATCGCGGTTTAAAGGCTGTCGCGAACATCTTTCATTTCTTTGTCCCCTCTTTTGTCGAGAAAGCTTTCTCGAGAACTTCCGGTTAAAGTATATGGCACTTACAAGGTATAAAATCAAAACAAATTCACAATCTTTTTCTTCGCAAAAAAACCTCGTCCATTCACTATGGAAGATATTGATTCAACATTCCAAGAATCAATGGTTTTAGCATTGTGAGATGTCCTTTATGAAACCATCAATGTCTGTTTGAGATGACCCCCCCTTCTGCAACTGCTCGTCGACAAATCTCCTTGATGTTCTTTGCTCTTCTTCTCATTTCTTTTCCCTCGACATTTTCCAAGTCCATAATCCTCCAAACAAGTTTGGCAATTTCCTCCCTTGTCACCAACCTTTCAACTCCTTCCTCCCCCTTCACCCTCCAACCAGTCTTCCACAATGCTCTTGCTATTTAGCACTTGATCCAAAAATATGGGGAAACTAAGCATTGGAACACCGGCAAATAGGCCTTCTTTCGTCGAATTCCATCCGCAATGTGACCAAAAGCCACCTATACACGGGTGACACAAGACCATCAGCTGGTCACAGGAAATGATGAAAAATATCATCTTGCTTTCTTGTTGACTTTGGAGAGTCTGTTTTGTAGCAAAAAAATGTATTTACTCCTAATGGGAAATGAGAAAAATGTCATTAGTGATAATGTTGAGAGGGCATGACAAGATTTGTTAATGCCGCGTCGAATCGTTTTAGCTATGGCTTATAGACGCATTGCCTCGTTTAAGTGATAAAAGAATTATCGCAAACATGATAACATTATGAGAGTCAAATATTACACTCCAACGAATTATATTACAAGTGACATCGATCATATTTAGTAACGATCTCGAATTTGAATAATCATTTAAGACGGCAACACACGTCTGACGTGGTCTTCGGCCCTTTCTTTTGCCAAATGTTGCGTGTGATGTTACATTTGCCATTTTTAGGACCACCCAATTTGGTTGAGTGATGAGATTTACCTACCAAAAAGACACGTACCTGACAAATTAATTTGCACGTCCCCGCTTTGAACAAGAAGATCGTAATGATACAACACCGAGAACATCGTCGCCGGCTGCGTCCAAAGCGAAGCCACCACAACATTCCTTCGGTTCCCAACTCCGACAACCCACGTCAAATACGTGTCATGCACAGGGGCGGTACTACATGTACGAGGGGGTGCTAGAGCCCCCCCTCAGATTTTGAAATAAATAAATAAATATATACATATATAGTGTTTTTTTTCATTTGCAACTTTCCCTTTCTCTCTCTCTCTCTCTCCTCCTCTCTCGGCTCTCATAGTCAACTCTCAGTCACCGCGGCACGCCAACACCTCTCCTCCTCTCTCGGTTCTCTCAGTCACAGCGGCACGCCGCACGCCGGCACCACCCACGGCCACCGGTCATCGGCTCGGCTCATCGGTAAGGTAACATCGGTCGCCATGGCGTCAAGTCAAGCTCTCACGAGTCACGCCTGTCGAAGCCTCGAAAGCCCCATCCCCCGATTCGGAAGAGCGAAGCCGGCGAAGGCTCTCCCCAGTCCGACGGTCCCCACCCCAACTCCGGCCAGTCCCCACTCAACTCCGGAGACTCCAGCCAGATCAGATCTGGCAGATCTAGCTTAGATCTACCGTCTACGAGCCAAAGGACGAACTGAGGAAGTTCCGCCACTGCCGGTCGGCGGTCACGGCGCTTGAAATAGTGAAATTGCAGATCTGACTTTGAGTTTCAGTCACCGACGACATTGCGACAACGACGCCGTTTTGATTTCTGAGGACTGAGGTCAGTGTGCATTTTGAACAATTTCTTTTGCTATTGAGAATTGATTATTTGATAAATAATTATAGGTTGTTAGTTGTGTATTTGATAATTTAGATTATTAATTGATGCTTTATGGATGTTAATCGTGCATTGAGCATTTGAGATTGTTGATGGAGGATGGAACCCAATTGGATTTTTATCCCATTTGAGCATTGATTATTTGATTGATAGTTTTAGGTTGTGTTAATTGTGCATTTAAAAATTAATATTATCGAAACGTGCATTTAAAATTTTGATTGATAATTTTTGAGAATAAGCATGAACATTTGGAACAGGATTTCCGATTTTACTTGGAGCTCCCTATAAAGAAGCAGATTTAATACACACCACAAAAACTTTTGAATATGCGACCTAAGACCAAATGTCCAAGCAGGCTAAATTTTGAAGATTCACATTTCATTCAATCTCAGCAATGCCATAAAATTGCTTCATGATGATATTACGTCATGATGTTGCAAGCAAAGATCATGTTCTGTTATATCGTACAAGCGCACAGCAGAAGTCAAACTCAATTCAACCAAAGTATTAGGCACATTTATTTAGCACTTTGCTTGAACCAACTCAAATATTTTCAGTCAAATATTGCCATGTATTCCATGCCATGTGTTTTATCACAACAAGTTTACAACAAACAAAGCCCTAAAAAAGAGGACTAGTAACCACTTATACAAGTAGGGTATAGTAAAACAAAACAAATGAGTTACGAAAAGCTACCCTCATTCCACTACATCTCTTCACAAATGCCTAATTATATGAAACTCTAGTAGTAATCTTCAACCCCCTACTAAGGTGTAACCGCAGCACCCACCTGCACCCCCCCCCCCCCTGAACCCAAAAAAAAAAGCCAATAAAGAGGGTAGAGAAGCCCTCCAAGTAACCATAATCTGCTGACTGCTTCCATTACAAATCAAAAGAAGAAAAAGCGGGTCTCCAATTCTATTTCCTATGGAGAAAGAAACCCTCTTGGTGTGCAAGGATTGTAGAAACTAGACATACCATTTTTTTAAGAAATAAATGTTATACTTTCAAATGCACATGCAATCAACAACTTTTTAATTACTAAGCAGCAAGATCTCACCTCCTGCAGTTCAAAATTTTAGGTTTTGTTCATGGTTTTAGATGTTTTTTAGTATGTTTTGTGTATTATCGAAAAGTGCACTTTGTTTTTGTGTGTTATTTTACTTATAAAAATATTTATCTCCTTCAATATATTTTTAGCCCCCTGGGATAAAATCCTGGTTCCGCCACTGATCATGCACAATCACACTCGGCGGCGCCACAAGCCGCAGCTTAGTCAGCGTCGACTTGTAGAAGCCAGGGAAGTCGGCCCTCCGACCTTTCTCCGAAGGGATGACGTTGGGAACCGTGGCGAAGCGTATGTTATCCGGCTTGGGCTCGTGGCAGAGGGAGTCGAGCCACTCTTGCGTGACGATGAAGGTGACGAGGACGTCGGCTCTCTTGGTGGCCATCAGCTTGCAGAGGTTCATCATGGGGTTGATGTGGCCTCTTCCGGGGTACGGCATCGCCACCACGTGACAACAGTAGGTTGCTCCATTTTCTGATGGATTTTGTGAGCAGTGAGAAATCTATGGGGGAAGCAGAAACAAAGGCTGGTGCTGGCTTGGAAAGTTGGAATAAGTAGAGAGCAAAGCTTACCGACAGAATTATGACATAATGGGACAAAACTCTCCAAGTAAATAAACCGATCACGTTATAAGTATTTCCTTTTTCAGGTTTTTTTTTTTTGGTTTTAGCCGTTGACAACACAAGGCCTGTCGATAAATTCTTAAGCAAACAGTCTAACAAATTAGGTAGCTTTTGAAAAAAAAAATCCAGTTTTTTGTTTAGCTTTAGAAACTAAAAAATATTTATTGATGTTTGATTCACTGATTTATTTTTTTTCCTATATAACCAGTTTTTAATATAAGACTATTTTTTAAAACTCTATTTTGAGATTTTCAGCTTCTAGTTTTGGTTCCTTTTTTTCTTAAATCCAACCTTCAAGTTTCACTAGAAGAAATTTTGAACTCACTTTTTTTCTTTTTTCTCCTTTCCATGTCATCACTCTCACCAGCTACCCCGAATCCCTAACCACCACCACACCACAAAGACATCGCCACTTGTACTGCACCGCCGTCGACAACCCTCGCGTGTGACATCACTCTCACCAGCTACCCCGAATCCCCAACCACCACCACACGACAAAGACATTGCCACTTATACCACACCGTCGTTGACAACCCTGACGTGTGCCCATCGCCGCCACCACATCGCTACTCACATCCCTGTCCTACCGTCACCACTGTACCGGCAAATCTATCCCATCGTGACCGATATACTCGACCCAGCGCAATTGCACATCGCCACTCGTATCCCTACCCCAACATTGCCACCGCACCAAGAGATCTAGCCCACCGTTGCAGCCTCGTCGTCATAGATCTGCTCCAACCAGCATCGCACATCGGCTCCACCTACCGCCACTATCGTCTCCCCAACGTTTACACTCACATCAGATAGTACGTGCAGCCACAGAAGACGAAGAAGAAATAGGGCATCAAGACCAGGGCCACAGACTCCAAGGTGGTGACGAACGACCACAACACTAGGTCCACGATAAAGAATTTTTCCTCTATCTTCGTTCACTAGGCGCATAAACTTCGTCGCTCACATCCAATATGGTGTTGTTGTGATTTATTTTCATATGGGGGTGATTAGGGGTGCAATTTGGGCTGGGCAACCCGTACCAGCCCATAAAAATATGGGCGTGAGCTTAGTATTATAGTAACCTTGATAGACATGGGCACAAAATTTTGAGCCCATAAAAAAAATGTGCTAGACATGGGCAAAGGTTTTTTGAAACCCGCCCAACCCGTGGAAAATCCAGCTCGTCAAACTTTTATATTATATATGAATTACATATATAAATTTTACGTTTACTAGGTTTTTTTTTTCATCAGTTTTTAAAATTCTCTTACCATACCCGTTTAGAGACCTTTGAAGGCTTCTATTATTCTCCCGTGTTTCTTATTAAAGGACTAGACTTCGTAAGGTTATTTGATAACCTTTGTCTTTGTCTTTTTATTTTTATTTATTTTAATTTATCCCCAAACTTGTTTCTATGCTTATGACTAAATTTATTTTGAGACTTAAAATACTCTTTTTTATTATCATGACTAATTAATATACTTCGTTGGAAAATGATATGCTTAAAAAATAAATAAACAAAAAATAATAATTAATTAGTAGAATTGGATGATATTGATACACGTTAAAGTTAAGTAAATAAAAACTAATATGAAACCGTGGACAACACATGTCCAGCCCACTAAAATTTTGATGGGCTGGGTATTGACATATATATTACTTGGCCTATAAATGGGCTAAGCTGGGCACATACAAGATTTTTTTAGCGTGAACTGGGCATGATCTGACCCTTAGGCCCGTCCAGCCCACCCAAGTTACAGCCCTAGGGCTGATAATAGGTGTGTGATTGGAGGGGGGGTGGAGGAAGTCGTGGTAGTGGTGGTGTGAGTTTGCTGGTGGCGCGTTGACTGGCAGTGGTGCTTCCAACGTGACTGGAGGGTTCTTTGGAGAAGAAGGGAATTTTTAAGGAAAAAAAAAGAATGAAGAAAGAAAACTCAAAAATAAAATTCTTTACCAAACATCTACTTGTTTTTTCCTCAAACTATAGAAATGAGATCTAAACCAAAGCGTAACTGAAATTTGATTTGTTTGCTTATAGCTAGATAGCAGATAACAAACGGTTACGCATTTTTCTATTTTCACTTACCTGATGCATTATGAATTCTGACTTACATCGCTTAGACTTGCAAACTGAAAATTCATCGCTCTTTACAATTTTTTTCCTCTTAGGAAAAAAAGAAAAAAAAAGATCATGTCTCTCTCGTAAACAGACTAATTTGAAAGCTATAAACTCGTGCATTTATACTGCCAGCTGTCAGATGCAGCCCTGAGGTGGATGCTGGCAGTGAGTTTTATGGTCCTAATGAGAATGGTTGGGAGCATGAATCACTCTCGTCAATTCACTCACACTCTTTTCCATGGATTTGGATGGGGTGTTGTCCCCATTGCTGAGAAAGAGGGAGGAGAGAAAGAGAGTAATCATGGTTTGGATCCCTCTCTCTCTTCCCTTTCTCTCTCCTCCCTCTCTCTCAGCAAAGGGGACAGAACCCCTATTGTAACTCATGGTTACAACAGGGGCATTTGGATCCCTTTTCCATTGGGTAGAGCAATATGTTGAAACTCATATTGGGTCCATGTTTTTTTTTTTTGGTGTATCTAAGGGCGATTTTATTCATTCAAATGTTAGGTATACCTTTTGAGGATCGCTGACATTATAAAATCAGGTGTTTTCTCTACTTAAATTACACATTTCTTGTGAGTGAGAGCATATTTTGTTAGTTTATGTGCAACATAATTTTCAGTTCTTTTGGCCGCACAATTTGACCAGATCAAAAGCAGGCTATTATCTTCTTTGCATCTTCAATCACGACTCCTAGACTTGATATATTTTTCCCAATAGTGTTGATGACTAACGTTCTACTACTACATCACAAAATCTGCGTTCGGTCCCAAAATGATAGTAGTTTTCAATTCTCACAATCTGCAATTAGAGATAAATCTGAGGGTATTAGTGATAAAAAACTAACGAATGAAATAAGATGATAATTATTTACTGACCTTCTATTGTCCGAGAATCTTCTATTTCGTCAGATCTCATCCCCTCTTTACACCACGCTACACTCAAATTTTGTAAAAACAAATAATGGTAGTTGGCGCTCGATGTAAGGCAGTATCCACACAGAAAAACTAATCGGTGTGCTAAAAAAAAAAGGTTACGAAAGTCTTGTACATTCAGATTTATCTTCCTTTTTTTTTTCCCTCGTCATTGCATGTGCGAGTGAGTAGGGATGGCAAAAATATCCGAACCCGCGGATCCCCGCCCCGCCCCGCCCCGCCCCGGTAGGATCGGATTTTTTTGACTTTGACCGGGGCATGGGGCGGGTATGGTATTTAAAAAAAAAACCCGCAGCGGGTTAGGATCGGGTATGGTATTCATCCCAATCCGCCCCGCCCCGCCCCGCCCCGGTATATTAACCTTAATACTTTAGTTGATCCTAGCCATCCCCTAATACTTTAGTCGATCTTAGCCGTCCATCACATATCCTATATATATGTCCTTTCTTTTCTGCCAAACCCTAGATCTCAATTCTCAACCTTCTCAGTTCTCACTCTCCACCACCACACAGCCAGTTTGATCAGCCCACTCTCCACCGCACCGCTGCGAACTAGCAGTGGCTCCACCGTACCGCCGCGAACTAGCAGCGAAGCCACCGCACGGCCAGTTTGATCAGCCCACTCTCCACCACACCGCCGCGAACTAGCAGCGGCTCCACCGCACCTCCGCGAACTAGCGGCGTAGCCACCGCAAGGCCACGAACACTTTTCGCAACGATACACTGATCTGCCCACTCAATGGAGGAAGCCGAAGGTCTCCTCGTCCCTCGTCTGTTCCGCTATTTCAATAGATCCAGATACATCCAATCGAGAAGATCTAGATTCATCCAACTACTTGAATCCAATCGAGAAGATCCAGCCCTTTCAATCACCGTAGACCAGCTCACAAGCAAGGGTACACTCTCTGAAATAACTAGAAGACTATTGTGTTTTTACGATTTTCATTACATTCAGTTGTTCAAGTTCTCTGTAACCAGAAAAGCATAAAAAAAGGTTTATTGTTTATGTTTCTGTTCTCTTTGTTTCTTTCAATTTTTTCTTACCTAAGAAGTATCCCCTCATACTCGCCGTGGTCAATAATTATTTGATTAGAGAATTGGAAATCAGTTGTGCTTAGGAGTTGACATATTGCAACTGTGGAAGTTCTGGACCATTTGTCCTCAAGAACCATCTTCTTCTATATCAGACAATTGCAATTGAATCTACGCACAATTGGCAATGGGGCGGGTTGGGTTGGTTTCGGGTTTTTTGGTGCTACATCGAGGACGGGGCGGAACGGGGCGGGTGCGGGTTTTCTAAATCCACGTAGGATCGGATATGGTATGTTACATACATGACCCGGTGCGGGGCGGGGCGGGGCGGGGCGAAGTTCAATGACTAGCGGGGCGGGTTCGGATTTTAGCAGATCCGCATCCGACCCGCCCCATTGCCATCCCTACGAGTGAGCCTAAACCCAAACTGGACTGGCAAGACAGTCTGTTGGCTCTTCATTCCGTAAATTTGCTTTCAAGAGCAACAAAGAATTTCAATTCGTTCGGCAAATTTCTTCTCTTGTTTCTTGAGTATTCCGACATGAAAGACCTTCATGCTTAAGGCAAATATTCTATTTCTGGTTTTAAATGTTAATGATACAAATAGTGGTAATTAAATTAGTTGCACAAGCGATCTGGTTTTAAATATTAGTTGTACAACGTGATTCCTTGACAGCGCATGTAATTTAAGCTAAGTTGTCAACGTGAGTTGGCCGTCCATCCATCGCGGATAAACAAGTCAAATCAAAGTTTCATTATAGTTTTCGTGTCTTCTGCTACATTATAGAGTGGACAAGGATCTTGAGCAAAATGTCCTGGAGGGATTAGCAGACAAATAGGAGGGCATTTAGTAAATTATACTGTCCATAATATAGCAGAACGTGTAGTTCACTTAAAAAAAAAAGAAATAGATTTTGGCTCGTCCATCCATGATAGATGGACAGTCAGATCGCGTTGATAACTTAGTTTAAGTTGTTTGCGCTGTCAATTGATCAGCTCTCATACATATATGTATATATACATATATATATATATGTACATGAATACACACACATATATACATACATGTATATAGTGTAGTCCCTCAAACTATTCTTTTATTTTTAAAATGTATTTTTGTTAAAGTAGTTCTTGTACTTTGCTAAGTCTTTGAATTGGTCCCTATGTTACAAACACGAGGCTGTCATGAAAAATGTTTCATTCGCTCCTCCTTTTTCTTCACCCCACCAAATTGCCAAACCAACAGCAACATCAAATCGAAAGCTTACCCGCACGACCCTTGGCCACAACTTCACAACTCCATCACCTCCTATCATTGTCGCTGCCTTCACTTCACCACCCTCGCCTCCATAATGATCACCACCTCCTTGTCCCTATTTAATATGGCTGATTGATACGAACGGCCCTGACTGTAGAATAGCTAGATTTGCTACCACCACAGATCTTGCAGTTGCAAGGTGAGGTGGTGATGGCCGGTGCAGGGTTGACGAAAATGGTAGTTGCAGTGGCGTTAGGGGTGGTGACTACTGTGGGTACGCAGTGGTGGTATGTGGGGTGATTGCTGGTGGTGGGGGGTAATGGTGGGTCAGTGAGGTTAGGGTCCTGATGATCGAGTATGGTGGTGGTGGCAGCTGGATAGAGAAGAGAAGGAGCATATTTGAGTTAAGAAAATAGGAGGAAGAAGGAAACTAATCTTATTGACAAAGTACCCCTAACATTTTAATGGAAAGTGTCACAGAGTAGGGATGTCAATGGAGCAGGTCGGATGAGAATCTTATAAAATTCACACCCACCTCGGTTGTCCTTATACACCACTCCGCCCCGCCCCGCCCCGCCCCGCCCCCTCGCCAACCGATCAACAGATGGGAATACCATCCCCGCCCCGTTGAACTTTCATAAAGCCCGAACCCGTCCCTACCCGCCCCTATATTTCCAATCTGTAATTGCAACAACAACTAAAATAGGACAAAAATGAAGTAAATGTCCAAATATTTCAAAAGAGAAATATAATAAATTACACCACCAAATAGGCAAACATGAAACAAATGGTTATATTCTCAGTGGCTACAATACACGTTAATTATAAACCTAATTACAAAACTAATATGTAATACAACAAATAAAATAGGAACTAAATACATCGGCCAAATACATCAAACTACACATTTCGTGGGACTCATACAAGCAATGCCATATTGTATCTGGAAAATGACAATGACGACAAAGGAACAGAGAAGGAAAAAGCTTTTTGGCAAAAACTAGCAGCAACATCAGACCGGATGAGTTCAGACTATATATTTTTTTTTTTGTTCCGACTGTAATGGTCCAGCTATTAGAGAAAAGGGGCGGCACGATGGAGATGGTTTGTGGACGGTGATGATGATTTGCAGTCGTGGGGGTGACGGTGAGGATGGTGATTGGTGGTGAGGTGGTGTTTGTGGCCGTGGGGGGTGACGGTGTGGGGGAGAGAAGAGGGGCGGCATGGCTGAATTTTTCAGAGAAGAAGAGTGCGACTGAAGATTTCAGGGAAGAAAGAAGAAAGGGATAGGGTTTCTATCTAAGGTCATAGTATTTATACTACAGATGAATGGGTAGGATTGCATATCATTTAGAATTAGGATTTATATTAATCGAGTCTGGCACGGGTTGGATACCGAGACGGATTGGGGATAATATCAAATCCGATCCATACCCGCTGCGGGTGACAAATATATAAATATCATACCCGCCTCATAACCTGGCCAAAGTAAAAAAAATTCCGCTCCTAACGGATCAGATTTAAATTGCCATTCCTATCACAGAGAGACCAAAACATAAAAAAGTTGGTAGTTTAAGGACTCAAACAGCAAACTAGGACGTACAAAGACTATTTCAAGATGCGAGGATACTTCAAGGACTAAAGTGGTATTAAATCTCAACTGCCTGCTTGATTTATGTAATAATTAATACATGGTAATCCCTTTGCTTTCACCTAAAATTGCATGCCACTCCTTCAAATTGTGACTAGCTTTAACGAAGATTGAGGTAATCACTGACACATACAAAATGGTGAATAGGCCAAATTTTAGCTACTCTGAAAAAGAAAATATAAAAAAATTTCATGCTACTCTCATGACTATTGACTAGCTTAGAGATAAATGCACTATGATACCCCTTTTGGAAGTTTGTGTGAATCATAAGAAGCCTCTGGCAATGCAAGACGGTTGCTCCTGCAGAAGATAATTACTTGTGCCAGATGATATTGGAACGTCTCAACGTAGTGTCTCAAATCCGTTTATTGTTTCCACGAATTAGATGTGTGCTTAACTTTATTTTTGAAGATGAACAAAAGCATCTTCTTTGTTTGCGGAGAGAATTGCGAACGAGAAATGCAATACTGGCACCAGCCCTAATTTGTCACTAACTTTCCATATATAATTCCCAACTACATACATACAAAGTTGTTTCAAAAATTTACAGATGGTCACCTTTTCCTTTTTCTTCTTCCCTTTTTGCTGATTCCCCCACAAAACACTTTGGCAAACTCTCACCAAAAAAAAAAAAAATTGTTACAAAGAAGGTGATTGTTGTAACATGGTCGTAACTTAAATTCTTCGTGCTCAACCAACCTCATGAATCTTTCAGAGTCACTGGGCTCTAATTATTGGCTTAGCATAGCAAGGGGAAAAACGATTAGGATGAAACGTAAAACTCAACCCCCTCATATCCGACTTTCACTACGTGTATCACAGGATTCTTCGGTAACTATTAATGAATATTGTCACGAGCCGATAAGTTTCGTACACCTGTGTTGCTGCAGGCTCTCATGGTAATAAGGGGTTGGGTCATCTGAGAGTAATGTGACCACAGGTCCACAGCGCAGAAAGGCTCCGTAAGTGCCTTAGAAAAGGTTTGACAAAGATAGCAGAGATATTTTGTAGAATCGATAACGAGACAAACTGACACAAAGCTGATGCAAGATGAAAATTTGACAGATGAAGAGAGATTTTTTCATCGAGATATTTCTGCTGCTCACTTTATTGCGTGTATCTTCTCAGCTGGAACCCTCTTCACAAATCGACCCTGTAAGAAAACGACACCCTTCAACTTCAGTTCTTAAGAGATATTATTACCTCAGAAAGCCCACACTAGAACATTTTCAGATTTTCACTTTTTCTCAATAATTTAATTTTCTTAGATATCTTCAAATGCATGCTGTGGTATAAATTGAAGAATTGAGAGATCTCTTTCGCGTGATAATGGCGATGCTAGTTAAACATGAAAAGGGCGGACTTAGTGCACAAAGCTTCCTCCGCTGCAGGAGTTTGCGAGGAACGATGATAACTGCGTACCTTGAGCCTTGGTCTTTTATCTGCGTTGAGTTTGCGGACTTCGTATCTTATCTTTTTGGAGAACAATCTTGTTTGACGCTTCTCTTTGTATCGAAGCACACTCGCTTCCCTTCTTGTTTTCTCTTCTTCCATTACTGGCACCTCCCCCATCTGAGAAATTTCATATTAGTTGAGTAACAAACAACCAGTAGCTTAACACATCCTCTGTCAAAGTTAAACTTATAAAGTTAAATAACCTACTTTAATCATCGTGTTTCCTATAGCAAGTTAATCCAGTAACTTTTCGGCCTTTATTTTGCAATGGCTTGACAGAGGGAACAACGTCTCTTCAGGCACGTCTCATGCAACGTATCCTTTTGTATTTTTCATACACACAGGGATATATAATAACGCAGCTTGGTAGAAATTTAACTTCTAGTAGTTTGAGGGAAATGGAAGTAACCAGCCAGAATCAAAAAAGGAGGAAGAAGGAATTGAAGTAGTCGAGTGGTACTAACATAGCCATTATTCCTCGAAGAGAGGGAGAATTCCCCTGCCCAGAGCGAACCACGGCCGGACCATGCATCCAAAACCTCTTGATAGTTCAAACTCAGATTCAAGCACATCCTCTTCTCCTCGTCCTCCTCGTCATCATCATTATCATCATATTCCAGAAACCCGAGGTTTTCCCTCTTTATGTTAATATGGCTTTCTTCTTGAAAACACATGCTTGTGTCCTCATAGTTTTTCTCAACCTTTAAATGGTTTCCTTCATCTTCTTCGTCTTCATTCACTGAGAAACCTTCCAATTCCATGAAGTCCCAATTAGGTTGACTGTACATGAAGTTGTTACCTTTTGCAAAGTTTTCTTCAAGCCCTAGAATTCCCTCGAATTCGTCCATAATATCGACATCCTTCCCGGAATGAGAGTTGATTGTCGCGGGAACCTGTTGTTCTTCCTTCTTTGGGCTTCTTAGCAAAGAGGTGAAACCCATCTCTGTCTCTCTTTCTCCCTTTGTTCTTCTCTTTCCTTTCTTTTATTTTCTCTTCTCATCATGTCTGCATGTTACCAATTAATACCCCGAATCTTTTCTATGCTTTGGGCTGCCTTTATTTGGTTACATGGCACCTTATCTTGTTGCTATTGGTCAGTGCACGATGGCCTACGTTCCTCTGATTGGCTGAAAGAGTCCAAGAGTGGAGTTTTGGATGGGGTCCCAAACCAACCTTGACACCTCTTGCACATATAAATAATGTCAAAACTCTAAAGTTACCTTAATTTTTGTTTTCTTTTGATTGAGAGGTGATGCAAAATATGAGAGCCAAAACTAGCTACCAAGGTTCTGTTGCATATTTATTTGTTCTTCAGAATCCCTACAAGACCAATCCCTATATTTCATTTTTGCGCAATATTTTCGAAGCTACCAACTGTAGTGATTTTCTTGACCGCTTTGGCATGGAAGGCTAGATTACCGGTATCTATCGTTTGGACCTCCCCATAAATATTTGGGATTGTAATGTAGTCGACTTCCTTGCGTATATAAGTTGTAAAACAATTGAGAAACGCTACATTAAATATTAATAACATATTCCTACTATATATTTATAAAATAATAAGAATGAAAAACTAGCAAGAGTACACCCAAAATGATGTCCAGCGGAAACTTTCTACTAATTAACCTTGATACGTCACCGCGATTGCTGAATATATGCAGATCCTGGGCCAAGCAATCAAAAATTGGGCTTCTATGCATGCTTTGCTTTACTTTACTTAATTTATGTCCGGTATGTGGATTGGAAGGTGAATTAATGTATCATATGTTCTTTGCCGCCGTAGTTTTGCCCAACAAGTGTGGGCTCTTTGCACACCTAATCTATACAAAGAAGTCCAGTGTTGCGATAATATCTATTGGTGGTGGAAGGATGTAAGGGAGAGAGTGGATATGGAAGAGTTTGAAGTTTTGGTGACGCTTTAATTTGCTGGAACGTTGGGAACAACATAAATGAGTGTTTATTTGTAGGAGCTCAGCATGATGCGTTAAAATTGTACTCCTGCACCGTCAACTTGCTGAAGAAATACAAAGATGCACAAATCAAGCTCTCAAAACCCATCAATATGGTTCCTATTTCTTGGTAGGCCCCTCCGGCGAATTGCTATAAAATTAACTTTGATGCAGTAGTTTTTAAAGGGGACCATACAATCGGTATTGTGGTAGTGGTTCGAGGTACTGAAGGTGATTTCGATGCGTAGATATGTCAAAGAAAATAATGGGTTTGCTGGAACGTGAATGTGAAGAGCCAACGGTTGCTTCCGAAATTGTACTCTTTGGACTAGAAAGTGGATTTTGGGATGCAATTATCGAAGGCAACGCATCAATGTAATTTCAGCACTTCGGCAGGAAGGAGTGAATTTATTATCAATGGGCAACGTGATTGATGAAGCTAAAATGATGTAAAATAACTTTTGTAGATGTGAATTCAGTCTTGTATAACACATAAAGAATAAAGTAGCCCATCGATTGGCACAATACGTTAGAATTCTTGATGACTTTTGCGTATGGATGGAAAAGGCACCTGATTTTGTGACGTCTGCCATCCGAGACCCAACATTAGTGGAATGAAATCGCTTCTTTATAAAAAAAAAATTACAACAGGGTGCTCTTTGTCACCATTTTAGAGGAAAAAAATGGCTGGCATTTGTTTCGATGGAAGTGATTTGTTGCTTTTTTTTTGTGGGGGGGGGGGGGGGGGAATCACTGTTAAGACTTTTATTGTTTAAAACTGTTTAGCGACAATATTTGGGAAAGACGCTCGTTACACTAGGGAGCAATATGGTTATATTATCAATATACTAGAATAGCGACGAACATGTCACAGGCATCGGACATCACGCAAAAGTGTGTGCAAAAGTTGAAAGTTAAGGTTTGAATTGTCAAAAATGAAATAGAACCTTTGCGTATGTTTTATTTGTGAAGCACACGATTATTAGTACCGATGAGCGACGGTCCCAACTTTATCTTTAAAAGTCACTCATTTTTTTAACTACTAAAAGTTAATTACCCGTGGAAATTGAAATAGTGATAAATAATGAAGAAAAGAAGCAATTTTTGGCAATGAGTTGCTTACATACATAGGGTCTTCAAAAAGCGACTCATGTAGGATTTAGTTCATATAAACGTTGACTTAAGACGATAAGCTTAATTAAAGTAAATGTTGTTGGAAATGAGTAACTATGGTGATTGTAAGTCATTCACAGCAGCCGGCGAAACAACTTGTTTAGCTATTTAATTAGGGGTGGCAGCTGTGACTTAAACTCATTTATCCGTTCAAATCCACTAACTTAAAATTCACCCAAACCCATTTACTACAAAACAACAACCGGCGTACAAACTTGTTTATTGTATATTTGTGATTGAAGTCTCGAGAGTATGCTTCCAAACAAGAAGGTGGAACCAAGTCATATTGTATACTAGTTGTTAAGGATACGAGAATTCTAAGTTGTTTCTATGGTTTTACCATGTGTACGTGTAATCAAACCGTCCAAGGCCGTAAGCTCTTTACAATGTGTGTGGGTAGTGGGGGGAGAGACCACATCGATTGATGGAAAGTCGTCTAAGTTTGTTGAACGCGCAAGCATAGCTGAGCCTGCTGGGATTACACTTGTGGGTTCTGCAAAACCCTTTCAACCCCTGTGATCACAAATAGTTGATGTCTGGGTATAAATTATTAGGTGGTACTAAATTAATGATATCGCTCATCTAAAACTGTTCGATATATTATACAATAATTTCTGATTTTCCTAACTCTTCTTTCTGCTGCATCAGTCCTAAACAAATTAAACACACTCGACGTGGACATATAAGTTGGACAAATGTCTTGGCAGTTAAAAGCTTTGGAAATGACTGCTGACTTATATTCTCTAGCACGAACTTTAAATTTTAGAATAACCAATATCTCCTAATGCACATGTCTCTACTGACCGGTTAAACTTGTTTTCCTGAGTTTGATTATCTATATTCTTCTCTACTGGATGTGAGTGTGTTTGGAGGGAGGGAGAGGGAGGGAGAGAGAGAGAATCGTCTCCACTGGTAATTAAGAAAACGAAGAGTTAAACCCTACTTTACTCTAACTCCATATCTCACGTGCTAGCGTTGACTCCATCTGTGTACCTTATAACTTTGTCAAGCATTGTGATCAGTTAGTGGTTTTCCGCAGGAATACTCTTTAAAACGTTCATACAAATCAAAGGTAAAGGAAATATGTAGATTGGAGAAGTTAAAAGTTAAACCAGTTCAGCAATACATGCATTAGGCCATTAGGGAAGAAGCAAAGTTAAGTCCAGAGAGACTCTCTCTTTAGAGGATCCTGGATTACATTGCTAGAAGATGCAAAGCCGAGGTACTGTGGAAGGTTGTTGAAGTTATTACTGGATAGAAAAAGGGATTTGTCATTGGGATCCATTATCGGCATTGGCAATGGTACCGCAGGCTCTTGTTGCATCTGGATGCAGAGTATCTCTGCTTGCGCCACTGCAAGCTGCATCTGTAACTGAGATACTTGATTTTGTAGGTAGGAGATTGCACCAACACACCCATAAACAGGGTCTCGCGTTCTTGCATTCGCTTCATAGACTAGACTACTCACAGCATCTGCCCTTTGATGCACTGGTAGCTCCTGCATAAGGCCGAATTATGAAGGTCATGCAACTACTAGTAGTTCATAGAAATCATAAAAGCCAACGAGAACCGGTGTAATTTATGTGTTGCGTGACAGCTCCAAACCGGTGTGTGTGTGTGTGTGTGTGTGTGTGTGTGTAGAGAGAGAGAGAGCTACCTGCAACATCTTGCTGACATTGCTAGCACCAAAAACCTTATGAACAATGGCGAACTTATGCGGGTCGTCAGGAGGGAAGTAAGGGGCAAAGACGCAGTCTTTTGCGCAGCGACGTCTCAACAATTTGCAAGAAGCACAGGGCGAGTTTCCCACCATTTCTCCTGATGAGAAAACTAAAGCTTTGATGCAGGACAAAAAGAAGATATAGAGGAGACCAGCAGGTGTAACAAACAGGGAAGTTTGGAACAGAATGAGCTTGGAATCGTGCCCTTTTTATAATAATGGCAGAGGAGGTGTACATGTATGAATCCCCAATTAAGTATAATATTTTAGGAAGCTTATTAAAGCAATTATTAATCATACTTCACAATGAGAACTTGGAATGAGACAGAGAAATAGAAGGCTGATGTTCCTTGAAAATGAAGATAAATAAACAAAAATTCAACCAAGTTATTAATTTCTAACTTGGTAGAATATAAATAATCAAGACCCGGATTCAACCTCTAAAACTTTTACCATAACAGATGGGTGGAGTTTCCACGTAATGAAAACTTTTATCTAAAATTTATAATATAAAAACATAAGTGAAGTTTCTCTTTTCGTTTTCGAATCAGATCTTACACTCGCACTCGTCTACGATTTTCAAAGAATCAAATTAGGCAATCAATATAAATTTACTTTGTGTTGTAAGCTTTCGGATTTGTATATATCAAAGTGACATGAGAATTCGTAGACCCTCAAACTTATTTTCACCCGTATAGTTAACTATAATTATAAACAAATAAATAGGGCTCTTTCAACACCTAGTCTATGGCTAGAGGATCCTAATTTTGGCTTAAATGAGTTTAAGAAATAGCCGTCAGGGGGCAAGATGGTGATTTGCGGGGTTGAAGAAATTGTTGCAAGGGTTGACCACCGCCAAGGCGCGTGATAGGTTGGCGACTCCCATGCAGATGCAGACTTTTGACTCTTCTCTGTTTCCATTTGTATGCCTTCGAACGGCTTGAGATTTTGTTTTGAGTGAAGAGGAGAAAAGTAGTGTAACTAATATGCGCATTCATGTGCACAGCCATTACTCTATAATGTATACATACTTGGTGGGAGGGACTTAGTTTATGATTTCTTGAGAAGTGACCAATGAATTCTTGAGAAGCTAACTTAGGGTTAGGGTTTGGCAAGTGTAGAGCGCAATGTTGTGGAACCCCAACACGGACCAAGAGAGAGATGGGTTCGACGTGAATGTTTGTTGGCGGGACATTCACATGGAAACATCAACCATGTGTGTTATGTGTGTGTTAAACACACCTCTCCCCCCCCCCCCCCCCCACCCACACACACAATTTTTTAATTCTCATTTCGAATTTTGGATCCTAATTAAATGGGATGACTAGTTTTCCTCAATGTGCTTGAAAACTGTGGATTTTGTAGGGTAGTAAAATACTTAGTTTACAATTCGAAGCATCATTTTGGAATCAGAAAAAAGAAATATAACATTATTCAAGCTATACTCTACGTTTTGGAAAATATTTTTTGGCATAGATTGACACCTATATATGTCACATCTTCTCAAAAAAATTGGAAAGGGGTTCGTTTAGTCAAAATTTATACTTTAATGACAAATGAGTGAAGTGAGTTAAGCCTAAAGACACCATAAAGATACAATCCCGTGAAGTATTAAGAACATGGAGTTTTAGGCGGAAACTTCAAAATTTCCTTTTATCATGACAAGTAAGACTAGTAAAATTTCCAACCACGGATCGCAACTATTACCAACAGATGAGATTAATTAGAGGATAGCATATACTTTACTCTTAATGTTTTTGGAATCATTTAACTCGTTAAATTTCATCCGTTAATTTCAACATGTGACCTCAGAATCATATATTACGGTGAAAATTGAAGGTGAAACGAAAGCAAAATTAAAGCCAACCCTAACAAGGTTGTAAATTTGAAAGAGTGGCAAGTCTACCTACCCCTCCATCATTTTCAAAAGTCTACTCCAATTTCACTACTTCATGGACTATTAATTCTCTCTCTCAAGATTTAATTATTCCGACGTAAGACTTATTACTCTTTTCAACGAAATACCAGGGTGGGAGGTGTCATGTACTTCCCTTGTGCATATGAATTTGTAGTTGTACCCATCTATAAGTATTGAGTGTATGACCATGTTGGCTGACTGCAGCGAAACTCCCACCTCATCCCAATATAAAAAACAATAACACAAATAAAATAGGAGTACTTGAATATTAACAATTACCCATCAAGAAATTAATGCAAACCAGTTAACGAGATCCGACATGAGGCCGAGGTCCAACCTAATTAAAATATAAACCTATTACAGAATACCAAAATACTAAATTTCAAAAGTAAACTTTGTGGTCACATGCATAAGCTTAATCAGTCTCATCATGCACCCGCTGCGACTAAAAAGATTCCACGAAACAGCAAGCAACACAAAACTTAAACTCAGTCGCTTTGCGTTGGGTTACAGAAGACGTTAGAGGAAGATAACGGCGTTTTTTGTGTTCCCGGACATGGACAAAACACGAGTGTCATTCAACCTCGTGATCGATTGGAATACAAGCCTTCAACATCTGTACCAAGCGCTTGCGTTGTTAAAGAATTCGATCTCTATTAGCTCGTACTGAATGGCATCACGAGGTTCCAAAACAATTCACGAAAAATAATAGGAGTTGTAGAACCCCAAGACCGATTCCTTCTGCCTTGCATTTAATGACCTCCACATGATTCCAAGCTTCTAATCTTGTATTCCGAGGAAAACAGCTCTCCTTCCCTAGTTGTCATGTCCTTGGCGATATGATATCTTTTTAAATACACTTTATCCTATAAACCAAGTCTATATATATATTTTCTTTCTTACCCTTATCATAGATTAATGCCAATTAAAATGATCTCTCTCTGAGTTGAATTCTGTCCAAAGAAACGCGTATTTTCAGTTTCAAGTTTCAGACACCTAGGCTCTAGGAAGAAGAGATAGTGTAGACAGGATGAGAACCTTGTAAACTTTCTTTATGTTTCACTTTGATTTCTTAAGTTAACGAATAAAGTATTAGAAAAAACAGACATCTTACACCGGCTTAGGGGAAATAAAACATGCAACCTCCAATGCAAACATTGAATGCGCTTGGTGATATGGAAGATTCGATTTTTGGGATATGATGGTTTTCAACTTGGAAATCTTCGAGCGGTCCTTGAAAATAGAAATGTTTTCTCCTATAGAAAAACCCTAGGAGAGTGGTCATAGCAATATCAAATAATAGTGGAACTTTTCACTTAAGTTAAAAAGTAAGATCAGATGCATCCATCTGAATATATTTGCACCGGGCCCATTTTGTTGCAATTGTTGGTCACCGTGGTTGAAGTGGGGAGTGTTTCCCATTTATTTAGCACTGCCTATCGCAGAAATGAGAGTAAATATTGCATGATCCTGACTATTTAGGACCGTTGGATTAGGAAGATTTGATCTGATAGGAGAAGTTACAAATATAAGTTCAAGGTTATTTAACAAATATATCCGACGGTCCTGGACGGTCGGGACTATTTATCATAACCTCCCACAATTTCCTATCGAACCAGAGTGGAGTTGGTACTCCAATGCACAGAGTTCTATCCAAATCGCTAATCTGAATAAGATATAATAAAAGGCAGAGGCGCAGAGCTACACAAGCAATAAGCATGTGAAGTCATTGACAGGGGACCATGCTAGTTGCTGCAAATGTACCCTTTTGTAACTTAGACTTGATCTGAGACTCTCTAAGATGCCAAGTCTCCAACGTGTAAGCTTTCAAAATAAGGAAAAATTTTATGCCCCCGTTACCACAATTTTAGTCCTTCACTCTATCAGGTGAAACAAAGTTGGCTACAGACTCCCCAAAAAACTATACTATCGCTCTGTTGCTCCAGCTTTATCTTCAACAATAGTTGAAGTGCAAAAAAGATTAAGCAATGCAAAATAATAAATGTTTGAACTATTAAAAAGAGGTTTATTTTCACAAAAAGGGACTCTGTTGTGGTACAGAGGAAGTAGTTCATATATGTGACAACGAGCCTTTTGGCGTGCGATGTAGGCTCGCAAGGCTGGGCTGGAAGTAAGATCGTGCTTAACCAAAGAAATTCACTCTGATGCCAGTAATCAGTGATGATGATGCACATCAACAGAATCATAAGAATATAAACCGAGGCAAAGTATTACTAGAGCTAGATGAATTCGATTTTGTTTTTGTCAAATGAGTCCAAGTAGAGATGAGAATGTACCAAAGTCCAGCTGATGCCCGAGCCCAAGAACAAATTTCAGATGTGAAAAGTATGTAGTAAATGAAAATCCACTGGGCGTCACTGCCATCAAACTTCTACAAGGTACTAGATCTTGGAGACGCTTGCTGCACTTAATCAGGATTTCCCGGTTCAAGCATCACGAAATATTGCACTGAGAGGCCGTGTACCTAGGATGATAAGTTAGTCAGTGAGCCAATGGATATATGCCAGGAGCACAAGAGTATGAGGCAACCTCAGCGTTGCGGTCTGCTTGTAATCTGCTGCAGGCTTCTGTGTTCTTGCAATTTTTGTAGATTACGCTTCTTAATTCCATCTCTGAACATAGTGCTTGCTAAGCATTTTTCTTCTTTACGACCAAAGGAGGATGTTGGCTACACTTGATTGATTTCCTGTTCATATATTCCGCTGTCTGTGCCTGAACTGATTTTCTCATAGGAGAAAAACATTCCCAATGAGGAGTAAAAAATCTTAGCTACAAAACTTCAATTAAAACGGCACCTCAATTCTAGTAGGTGTTCATATCAGACAGTACTGTACAGTAAAATCAAAAAATTTCCCCTGGGTGATGTATTATAATGGGCTACAAGGATAGTCTGTGTAGCCTATATTTTTCTCACAATACCAAAGCATCGCTTACAACAGTATGATGTCTTTATTTTCTCAATTGCAATAATATTTGACCATGAAATGCAAAGTGTGAACAAGATATAAATACATGAAAACTATGTAGTCATGTGCAGTAACTCAGATAAACTAGTTCCACCAATGTCAGATACTAGCGACCATCACCATCACCACCACCGCTGCAACATAATAGCATGTACAATATCAATTTTACATGACAAGTACAATGTTGAAGAGGTTTCAATTTCTGGGAAACTAATTATGTCATGCTCAATTATTCAAATGGTTATTGTCCACCAATTTCAGAAAGAAACGCTTGTTAACACATTACAAGTATTAACTCTCAATTGTATAGACTACACATTATACATGCAACATCATATTGTAGAGGTTGAAAGCCTGCTGACCTCTCAAAGTATAAACGGGTGACGAGCTATATAATCGGTTATTAGGAGTGCAGAGTTATGTTTAGACATCCTACAGGGAGTGCACAAAACCTAAGGATTTGTCTTACGCCCGATCAAAGCAAAGAAAGCTTGCCCATGAAGGTATCTGCTACTACCAGCTGAAATTATAACAGCGTAACTGGTTTGATGAGAGTTTCGAAACATATGATCTTGTTGGGTTGAAATGTGAGAAATTAGATCGACACGAAGATGGCGGTCAGATGAGTTAGAAACCAAACCTTCATAATCACATAAAGTGAACACTCCTCTAGGTCACTCGGTCAGGCAGGTGGCCTGGTCAAATTATGTCTGGTCAACAGGCAGTAAGAAAAATTGCGTATTATTACATGGACTGACCAACATGGCCACCCCCCTTGGTGCAAAACATATCAGCACTTACAATCAGAAAGTGATCTTACACGATGATATCTTCTTAAGCTAGTAGTTAGAGCAATCTTGACCAATTTGCCTATTCAATACAGTAGACCACCATACACTACATGACTGGCAGCTGGCCTGTACAGCAACATCTTTGACAAATCTGATAAGACATGATGTTTCCAATAATTAACACCATATGTAAGACATACCAGATCGTGAAGCAGCTGAGACAACAGCAGCATCCATAAGTCTCTTAATTTTGTCAATAGCTTGCAGATTTTCAACGAAGGCATCAGTTTGTGTCAAACATATCAAAGCATGACAGTGCTTTTTCACATGCCTTCAAAAATCAAAAGACAAAGTTGAAGATCAGGATCAGAAGTGTGCATTCTCAGACACGGAAACTTATAGATAGCAAGTTTAACAGATGGTGAAATGCATTGTCAGAAGATATTAACCCTGGGTACTAAAGCCAGATTCCTATGTTACACTCGAGCAAAAATTTAACCACAAAAACTGCCTAGATTAAAAAGTTGTTTGTACCGTCGTCAACAAAGTGCATTATCAACTCAGGGCTAATGGGAGCAGAGGATCCAAATCTTAGTTGCACAAAGCGGGGGCGGGTGCTGGAGCGGGTGCGGGAGCGGGAGCGGGGGAGGGGGCGGGGAAGCGTAAGCACCAAGAAGAATCTGAGGTTGGGAGCGGCTTGAATAAATAAATGCGTAAAGAGTATTATCATTTGTTTAGCATAGTTTACATAGATAGCAACAACAGACAAGGAGACTTTAAGGACTTGAAGGAAGAGAGAAACAAGGAATTGAGTTGAAAAGAGCTTGATTTTCATGTATTCTATCACTTGTTCCATGCATCTCTATCCAACTAGCGGGATCGAGTTCCCATCTTAGCTTGGGACGAGATCCCATGGAGCTCCTAACTTGGGATCGCAAAAGCGAGTTTCCGCGAGAGAAACGTCACCATATTAGGAGTTTCCTGCAACTAAGATCCAAATATCCAATACATGTTCTAAAATTTGAGATTAGTTTTTGCACTTAACAGATTATCACCAATGTCAACACTTCGCGAAGAGAACAAGGAAAAAAAAAAGAGACCTCACAAATAAAAACTAAACTGATGCAAGGGATCTGGCCAAAGCCAAATGTCATTCCTAATCAAATTAGATATCCAAGAAGAAAATAGAGATCCAATTGTTGCTCTGAATTAGAGCTAGTCAGGCAGTATCACTTTTACAACTCGATACAAGCTAGAAATCTCATAAACAAAGGTCCATCCTTTTCTTAACTGCATTTTGTCCAGTAATTTTTTGATCGCATCAGCCTGGAGAAGCTTCTATTGAAGCCAGAGATGGCTTGTCTTCAGTGAGACTAAACTAATTGGCCTTACTGCGACAGTAGTATTCAACTTGGATCGTAATGTGACATTTGAAACAAGGAACAGCAACATAAACAAATTTACCTTTCTAGCAATGGAATAAAACCTATTGTCAAACGAATCCTCAGCAAAGTTAAGCCATTCCCCATACAGAACTTGGAGCCACTGATTACTAGTAGAATTGACTTCCAGCATAAGCAAGGCCTCATATCTCAAGACCAAGCAACTCTGATGACATTCGATGCATGAAGGAGCAGACAACATGTATAAACCATTAGTGCAAGTCGTTTGTACAGTTTAATCACATAAAAACTTGCAAGCAAGAAGCCAAGAACATCTATGTATAGATGAGATCACAGGAGAACAATCAAAATCTAGATAAGTCAATCTATCAGATAAGCAACCTATCATCTGATCGTTTATTTGATAATTCCTACCAGGCAGATACTGCAAAGTACTGGCAAACAATATGCACAATAATATGTTATTCTGGAGCCAAGTTCTTAGGATACAGGCAAAATTTCTCATTTCAACCAAGGCTACTAAAATGAGTACAACATAGGGTAAACATGAGTGATAGAGGATCTATGGTTCTGCATGAGGTCCTTGCTAAGGCAAGCTTCCAAGATGACGTAGTTTGGTAACTTTGTTATGAAATGACGAATTTAATGCTAATGACATAAAGAAATGACAAAAACTGCAATAGTTGGCTTAATCCAATACCGTCTTGTAATGGCTTGTCTTATGCAACTTATGTAAGTCATACCAAAAAAACTGATGAGTAGGGACGAAGTACTCCCTCCATTTCGTATTTTGTCTCCTGATTTCTTCTAAATTTCTAGGATAGAACATTAGGTTGAAATCAAATATCACTTAAGAAGTCAAATCAGAATAAAAACAAAAAGTGAACTCAATGTTTCACATTCGAGTTCTGTTTTAAGAAATCGCCACTAGTGAAAGGTAACATAAGTTATACTGATCTACGCAGAATGAACCTAAAGGTTTTCGATAATTGTAACAGTCACAGCAACAAAAGAATGTGCAGAAGAGAGGGAGAATGTGCCTCCACGTCGCAGATAAGAGCGAAAGCGCGAACAAGGAATTCGAGGATCAGAAGCCTGTGCTCGACGGATTTGTCGGGGATCTCGCGAAGGACAACGAGCGATTCGCGCCTCATGAACTCTCTCTCAAGCTCGAATGAACTTCCAGCAACGATCTCACGTCTTTGGAAACTAGGACGGATTCGAGGATCCGCAGCGCTCCGTCGTCGAATTTGCGACAAAATCGGGAGCGCACCGTCGTACGTCAGAGGCGAGTAACAGGAAGCGAATGCAAGCAATATAGAGTCAAGGGGATTGAGAGAACAAGGAGAGCGAACCTTCTATTCTCGATCTGAAAGCGGAAGAGGGAAATTTGCTGTGCAACTGTGTCGGCCATTTTGGGAGGGATTTGGCGATTGAGTTTTGAAATGGATCGGGATTTATAGAGATTCAATTTCAGGCTTCGTCAGGGCCACGAAAAGTTTCGATTCAACGGTAATAAATAGTCTGGACTAATTTTTCTCTTCTTCTCTTTTGATTTTTTTAAAATGTCATTTTAGAGACAAATGTCCGGGGTACACTCATCACTATTTAGTCTCTCAATTAATTTTTTTCACTACAGTAATCCTTTAACTTCAAATCATTTGTCAAGTTATTTTCTCCATTTCCGTCAAAATATCATCTTTTGTGGGTCCCACAGTAAAGGCATTAGAGTCATTTTTCAATCCTCAATAATCGGAAGCTCCTTTTTATGGTCATGAACTATTGACATTTTGCTCAATCAGTTCCTGAACGATTCTTCCACTCTTGATCTTTTAATATTGCATCATTAACTGACTGCGTCAATTTGTCACTTTAGCCAAGTTTCGGGCGTTGTTCAAAAAGACAATATATATGCACTACACTTCAAATAAGTCGCTATCATAACCATGATCTTTTAGTATTATAATTACTGAACTATGCAACAAGACTCTGCACTTACTATGAACCATCAACACCCCTCCTTTGGCACCAACACTGCAAACATCCCGTCGCTGGCTCCACTATGCCACTGCCTCAACCCGCTAGCATGCACTGACTTCTACCATCAGTGCCCGGCTTTAGTTAGCCTCCGCTGCCGGCAGCTTGTCGCTATTCGGCAACAAGGAAGTGACGACAGAGGTTTGGGGGCTGGCGACAGCTTGCAGCCAAGGTTGCAACCAGTGGTCGGCCGTAGTGACTGCTAAAAGTGGCGATCTAATTCGGTAAAAGTCAACATTTTCTTGGGTTGAACTAATTAATCCCATAAAATTGAATATAACTACCCTAGAGAGGGTGTTAATTGGTGCGTAGTAAGAACAAAATCACCTTATAGAGAAATCTATGGTCATGGTACTAAAAGACTACGGTCTTTTTTGTGGGGGTATCAACTGACTTTTTTTTATCAACATACGAAACCTAATTTAAGGTGATAAAAAAGACGAAATTAACTAATGATGCGATGTCAAAAGATTAGGAATACAAAAATTAGTACAGGATGTGGTGAAAGATACTATAAACGGTCTTTTTGATTTAGTTCTTCGTTCATGGCGCGGCTTCCATCGTACTAACAAAAAAAAAATTCATTTATATCATCGGAAAAGATAAATATGTCTTACCCAATATTCCAGAACTTTCAAGGATTTAATTTACAAAACAAAAGCGTCTACCAATTTCACATTTAGCGACTTTATCGTGAAGTCGCAAGAATTTAATCTCGACACCCAGATATCTTATTCTTATACGCCTCATTCGAAGCTCTGCACTGCAACACACCGGACCGAAAAAGCGAGGCCTTAGAGTGTGCCAGTGGGCGGTGTGGAGTACGGACATGGCCGGAAGAAACCACATCCCACCGCACGCCTTAAAACTCGGGAGTAGACCCCTGATAGACGACCCCCGCGCCGCCGCAGCCATCCACCGCGCCCCGCCGCCCTCCGGCCCCGCGCCGACGTCCTCCGCCCGGCCTCACCACATCGAGGAGCACATCCTCGCCCAGCGCCGTGACATGCAGGCCCTCCTCCTCGATAACCAGCGCCTCGCGGCCACCCACGTGGCGCTGAAGCAGGAGCTCGCCGTCGCCCAGCGCGACCTCCGCCACTTCTCCGCCACCGCCGCAGCCGTCCAAGCCGACAGCGAGAGCCAGGTCCGCGACGTCTTCGAGCAGTCCCTCAAGACAGAGGCCGAGGCCCGGTCGATCGCCGGCCTCTCCGTCGAGCTGGGCCGGGTCAGAGACGATATCCAGAAATTGAGTTCGGATCGCAACGAGCTCACCGCCAAGCTGCAGGCGATCAATGGTGACATCGTTAGGGCTCGCTCCGAGTTGCATCACTTGCCTGCGATTCAGCAGGAGATTGAGGTCATGAACCGTGAAATCCAAAGAGGAAGGTGAAATAAAATCTCTCCCTCTTTCTCTTTTTCTTTCTCTAGCGTGTGTGTAATGTAGTTGAAAAATACGAGGTTGTCTTTCATAATTTCATTGGATATCTGCATGAAATTGAAGATAAGAACCGAATTAAAAAAACGGAGTAATTGCGTGACGTTTACCGACAGACACCACAACTATAGCGAGTCATCCCCATTGCTGAAAAATGTCTCCTCCAAGACATACAACAAAAACCCCCAAACATGCTGATTGATAGTCGGCCCATCAACACCCTCCAGGTCCAGGGTCATGCCCTCGTAGTGAGAACGAGGGGTACTGATATGAGGAGAATGTTGGTTCTAGCACTACAAACGCGGGATCTTGCACTGGCCTTACACCGTACAAAAATCACTGAACTGAGCAACAGATTCGAGTAATCGGATTGCAAAACAATCTGAGGATAGGATAGCAAACATACACGGGCAAACTTATGGGAACACTGCAGATGTGTTAAAATGATATATACCAGATTGGTTCTGTTATGTTGCCTCGAGCCATGCCCTATTGTTGTTTCCTCGTAGTTAGACTTTTAGTTACTCGATTTTGGAACATGCCCTTGAAAGAGGGTTCCGGCAAACTTCTTCGTAGAGGTCAAGCTGTAAACAGTCCCTTGAGAAGTGCAATGAGTTGGGAGGAGGGAGAGCCCTTTGCCATAGAGGTCGTGAGAAATAAGGTTTTTAAGCTGTCAAGGAAATCCAGCAAGTATGAGACCACGATAGTACACCGTAGAATATGCATACGCCTTCTTCACAGCAAAAATTCTACTTTAAGAAAGATCGGTAGAGAATAATTGAAATGGATTAAGTGGAGTTCTTAGTCATGGTGTTGTTCACATCCATTCGGGCATTCTCCATCTAAATTTTCACCAAGTCCATCCACATATTTCTGAAAGTATTCCCATCCAAAATTTTCCGCTTGTCACTTGAAACCCACGTATTTTTCTTGGTCAAGTAAAAAGTTAATCATAGCCAGTAGGCCTGCTATCCTAGTGGTATCCTTATCCAAGCTGCTAATGTGTGAAGTATTTATGGCATTTGGTGCAATAGTGATGTTATGACACCATAGCCTGTCACACAATGCATTGCGTTATTCCGTGAGCCATGATACAGACATTATGTCTCTAACAATTAAGGAGAATCTCAATGACTGACCTATATAGTTTGATTGAAAACATTGAACAGAAAATCTTCAGATTTAATAGGCAACTTCAACGAGAAGTATATCGTTTACTTTAGACATATCTTTCAATTGCAATTAAAGCTTCACCCATCATCAGTGGCACCATATCTTTACTTGAACGCCATAAATATTGGTAAAAAGGAAACAGCAAGATGAAGGAATGAAAAGTATGTCTTCTACCCAAGAAATATCTTTCGAATGCACTTAAAGCTTCGCCTATATTACTGGTAGCATATCTTTACGTGAGAGGCATCAATTACCAAAAAAGGAAACAACGAAAAGAAAGAAAGAAAAGCATAAATACACCATTTCATTGAAGCCATCACCAAAAGGAGGAACACAATTGTCACATTTACATTATGTGTTACACCAATATCTACTACACATTTGTCGTATTTGACATTAGTACTACGTTTACTAAACTCACATCTGCTTTTGCTGTTAGATCAGAGAGAATATATATAAGATCATTAGATTCATGTTATAGGTAAAGATTAAAGCCTTTTTGATTTCTTACTGTTAACATCGTTTCACAAATGTATTACTGGGCCTGCACGTGTCAAGCTGTGTAGGTGCTCAAGCTTTGTATATATGTGCTTTGAAGCTCCTAAGTCTGGACATAGTTTTTCACTATTGAGAATTCTCTCATATGCTTCCTGGAATGATGAATAAGCTGTAAATATATTGGTTGACTTGTCAAAGAATAATTATTTGCTTTTTGCTTTGCCCTTGGACTATTGACTGCATAGCCCTGCTATCATGTTATTGCTTAACAGAATCACCCACCTTCTTCTTCCTACTCCCAAAAAGGAAAAATGCAGCACAAGAATTTTGGTTGGAACTTGCAAAAATACGGACAAAGGTTAAATGATGAGGAAAGTAGGTTGGGCAGAATAACTACTCTCAGTTTGATACCATGTCTTCCAGTTTTTGTATGTCTACGTTTAGGCTAATTGTGCGCTAAATTATGCACCAAATTTAGCTCGAGTACCTCACATATTTTTTTCCATACCAAATTTCAACCCAGATCACTCCAAATGTTATGGAGCTTCACAGATGTTAGAAAATCGTTTGACGAAGCTGGGATTTCCTAAAATTACAGTTTTTAGGAGCTTTTCCCTCTTTCTATTTTCTTCTTCCTCTCTCATGCTGTACTATCACTCCACAGCCACCGCCACCACCTACGACCTGCCACTTTCTCCCTCTATCTTCCTCTTCACCACCGGTTCACCAAACACCAAAACAATTACCATAGAGTTGGGGTTTGAGATAGACTACTGGCGAGTTCTTCCAAAAGTTACAACAAAATGCAGCTCATTGGCTCCCACCACCGCCGCCACAACAGCAACCCACTATAAGGAAATCAAACGGCCTAAAGGGTGCCAAAAAACCTCAAGTCCGAGCTGAATATTCGAAAACTGCAACAATCTGGAAATCCAGATGACAAATTAATGCCATTTCTGATGGGCTCGATAAGCAAGGTTTCAATGGAACCATATCCTCCTGAGGTGCACCAGCGTTGCCGCTTACAACCACGCCATTGAATCTGCATTGCTGTCACTTCTAGTGAGTGGACTCAACAAATGCCACTAATCTGATTTAAACGTAATGCTAAATTTGGGAAGGGCTTCACCAAATTGGGTTTTCATTTGGATTTGATCCGCGATTTCACTTTGATTTTAGTTAGGTTTACTGTTGTAATTTAGGTTCAAATTTATACGGGGCAAGGATTTTCCCTGGTGCTTTAAGGAGATGGGTATTTACTGGGTAGAGAGAGTAGTGGTTGTACGCTGGGGTTTGGATCCAGGGGAAGGAGAGACTAAGGCCTTGCTTTCAGATCATACAGTAGCCCATGCATGCATCAAAGCTGCTTAAATTCATTTGCAGCTGTGTAAAGTATTTTCCGGCGTTTTCCAACTTATGTCATTTATTTGCTCTTCAGTAAAAAAGATCATCCGCGTAGATATTTGCAGCTGTGTAAAGTATTTTCCGGCGTTTTCCAACTTATGTCATTTATTTGCTCTTCAGTAAAAAAGATCATCCGCGTAGATGATAGGTACAGCAACATGCTCCTGACTCGGGATTAGATTGGCTTTATTGGTGGTGGTGGCGGCCGCTGTATGTTGTTGGGTTTTGGGTTAAGAATGAGAACGAACTTAATGAAGGGCAGCACTTTAAACCTTCACTTTCAGCCATCCCTGTTCCTGGAAAAGGTTTCTTTTTTCATATCCCCTTTTGACCCCTGCATTTTTTTACGTTTGTGAGGCTCCATCCGTAGTTGAATAAATTTGGGTTAAAAAATTAGTTTGAGGTTTGGTTCTCCAAAAAAGTGAGGTACTCAATCCGTAATTGGTGCATAATTTAGGGCGCAGTTTTGGAATTCAACCTAGTAGTTGTGTAAGGATGTTGTATTTTAGTATATATTTAGAGAGGTAGGATGACACACGTTGTAGATTGGTATGGCATGTCGTCAGAGCTCAAGTTAAAAGCCGAGGCAGAGAGAAAAAGGCAGGCCAATCAGGCAGTTCTTAAAAGACGAGGATGTAAAGATAGATTCCCAAAATTTCCTAGAGCGGAGATGCAATGAGAAAGTACTGCTTACATAACTGGCCCTACGCGAGTGGCTCGCAACTACATTGTTCTATGCTTAACAATGTGCGCGTGCAGGCAAATTCTAGGAGGTCACAGCTGGCAGCCAAAATATGCAGAGAATAAACAGGTGAGAAATGCTTATGTGGCTGAGCCTCCTCGGAGGAACCTTGTATGGGGTATTGCAAGGTGCCATAATACCTTTCGATCTTAGCCAGGTCATGATATGTGCCCTGTGACAATGCTGTGACGGCCATGCCTTTGACATCAAGCTCACGATCCTGCCTAAATCTGGACTTGCATTTTGCTGGAAGGTGTTACAGTCTGTGCCAAAGAATCTTGTTTTGTAAGGAGAAATAATCCTTTACAATTTAGTGCATGCTTGCGGGCTGAGCATTTTAATCTTGGTGCACGGAAGAACAGTTTGACCCCTTAAGTAATGATGTGAGTTTGAGATCTTGAGTAGGTTGCATGGTTCTCGTGGAGGGGGTGTCATGCACTTGCACCTTTAGGCCAAGCTTGTTGCACAACCTTGACCCTGGCACTGAGACCAGAGTACTACATGCTGATGCCCGATGCCTCACTTGCATGAGGGGGCATGGCATATGCGCAAATATACCATTCACATTTAACAGTACGATCACGTGAAAGAAGAAAAAATAAAGGGCAGCACGCTGGTTGGGGATGATACCCGTTCTAAAGCTATGACAACGTGAATCATTGTAAATTCTTGTGATTTACTGAACTCTATCAGTATATTAAACGACAAAGTCAAACGGAAGCTGCTGTTTTTCTCTACCAGTTAGAAAGCATTGGGCTTCATAATATTGTCTCAACTGTGGATTATGCATTAGAACAGTACACATTTTAGCAGAAAAGAATAAGGGATGGATGTTCAGAACTAACACAGATATAAGCCACCAAACTCATAGAAGGACTAGCTGCATTCGGTCTTAGAGACAGCAGATGTACCCATACATCTCAATCTCTTGTTTAGTGTTGGTCATACAAAGAATTCGTTTATGGTTTTGGCATTTTAGGTTCACTTCTCTCCTTTTCTTGGTTTATTTTGGGCAAACATACTTCTTTGTCTAGGTTTTTAGGTGTATCCTTCTGACAATGAACTGGTCAGGGCTGCTATTGAATATGAAAAAAAGACACAAGCCAGCAACCTTGAACAAAGTCAGGCAATGGATAAAAGTATGGTGTCTATGGCTCGAGAGATTGAGAAATTACGTGCCGAACTTGCTAATGCAGAGAAGAGGGCAAGAGCAGCAGCGGCAGCGGCTGCTGCAGCAACACCAAGTAATTATTTGCATACAACTTCTATTGTCGTCCATATCACTTTTTAGCATGAGCTTGAGCAGAGATCGTAGTGTCGTTAAATGTCCATACAGTAACTGGGGGAATTGTTAATATTCAGGTCCCGGATATGCTGCAGGCTACGGAAACACTGAAATGAGCTATGGTGGCAAACCGTACCCCGATCCCTATTCCCTGCATCAGGTACTTTGTTGCTTGTAATTTCTCCATTACGACGTGCCACTTCCACTTTACAAATGGTGGCACAACTATCAGTCATCTAACAAAGAAATGGAAAACAGAAGTCTTGCCTTTATTTTATATCAGTATATAACATTTTAAGTACTGTAAGTACTTCATTTTAAATCATATGAACGAGAAGTTGAGGTGGTGTTTTATGTTGCTGGTTGAGCTAGTTTTCTAGAGAAATTATATGCCACTTTGCTGAGAATTTTTAAGTGTTAAGTTCTCAAGAGCTCATCTCTCTCATATAACAGTAGCACTTTTCCCAAACTTGGTATTACAACCAACTATTACTTTTTTGGTTGGCATTTCAAAATGTCAATTTTCAAGCTGGAGCTTTGGAATGAGATTTTCAGTTGTCCGAAGAACTTGTGAGAACTTTGTTGGCAGGAAAAAAATTTGTAGACTTTTGTAGATGCACTATCATATCCATTGACTAGGGTAGCAATACATTAATCTCCCACTGAAACTCTCTCTCTCACACACACACTCTCAAGTAACTTCTTAGGTTTTCAAATGTCGCCACTGTTGTCCGAAGAACTTGTGAGGACCTTCTTGGCTGGAAAAACTTTTGTGGATGCACGATTGTATCTATTTACTAGGGTGCAAGCACATAAATTGCTTACTGGAGTGCAGCGGGACTTTTTACCTTTAGATCTCTGCACAAAAAAGTGGCTGTTGGATCGTTTATTTTCAGTCATCAAGTTTTCCATAAAAAGACATCTATACCCCCATTTCATCTTCTCCGTCTACCATCCTCCTCTAGATCTCTCAACTCGACTCTCTCCTTCATCAGCGGCCGCCGCTGGTTAATTACCCTTCAGTTTGTTACATTTCCCGGAGAAACTGCACTCCGTGGATGAGTTATGGCCTGTTGGAAGTTTAACTCCCACAGGTGAATTACAGCCCATGGACTAGAGATAGTCCATGTCCATCTTGAGATTCGGGAATATAAATTGATGGTTGGTTGACAACTGAAAATGTGACCAAGATGAGGGGCAGATCCATCTTTTTCAGTTCAAAATGCTTGTCTGCGTACATTATCAGTACACTTCTTAAGGCATTGCACTTCTGATTTATCTGTATTTTATATCTTTCAGTTACGGGGTGGTGCTGATGCTGGTTCCCAATATGGTCCTGGAGCCAATGGCCCTTACGACATGCAAAGGCCCCAGATACATAGATAGGCGGAAGCCTATAACTGGAGCAACTCAAATTCAATACTAGGCCCTTGTTTCAATATCTAACATATTCGTTCTGTCTCAAAACCGCTTTAAAATTTTGGGTTGTAGACCAAAACATGGTAAAGTTCACTTTGAGACATGAGGTTTTTCTACCACCATCTCTTGACAGTCGACGTTCATGAGGTGTACATGAGCCACAAAACTTGCAACTGGGCTGTTAAACGACATATCCATTCTGATCTGCTGTCTATGTAAAGTGCGTTTCTTTTTACCTTCCTGTTAATTTCTTCTCAGACATCAGGATTAGCTACAGAGCTGCGGCTTCTGCGACCATCTTATAAGACTCACTTGATTGCTTATGTCAGATGCGCAGCTTTTATATGCATCCTTTGTCATCTAATGCTTCTCCAATGTGGTAGAAATCTGCATGTTCCTTTACCAATGCTTTTAAGCAAGTTGGTGAACTTGTAGGATCACGTTGCTGCTGCAGAAAGTCTATGGTGTATCGAAGATAAATTTTCTCTGGAGTTGTTGTTTTTAATCTTTCTGCTCTAATGGAGTCACAACCCGTATTACGCGTTGCAGTGAGAGTGGGATTCCATAAAAAAAAAACTTTCTGCTAAAGTTCTCAACTAGGTCCAGGGGTTTACATGAACACCCTTGCAACAGACACCTGGGACTGAGCCAAAGTCTTTTCACTGTTTGATAGCCCGAGCGATCAGAAACCTTTACTCCCTGGATCTCTGTACCCTGGACCCTTTCTATACCGGGGGTCTTCCCGGTGCAGTCAACTTACCCACATGCATACAGAAATCATTTCCAGCCCCCACCTCAAACCAACCAGAAATTCTCTGGAAGCCTTTGTGGAAATCTGAAATCCGGGAATGCCACAAAATCCTTATCTCGAGAGTAGCTTCAAATATCTTGTCGCTTAGACTGAAAGTTCAACATGGATACTTGCCCGTTGTGGAACCAAGAGAAGAAGAGACACGAGGTACTAATTGCGGACTAGAATGTATCCGACCGATACAAGTGTATACACTGCGCTTATCCTTTACAACAGCATGTGCCAGGACTCATATTTTTCACTTGCACCCGGGCACCAGTAGGTTGTCATTGACGTATGCCATGGTATCAAAAAGAAAAGCTGCCTCCAAAGTTCTCAGTTGTGCATAATCATCCGGCCCACCACCATCATCACCTGATCATCATCTTCGTTTTAAGGCTATGTGGTGTGCTTGCGTTGATATCTGTTCCAATGAAGACCAGGAAGGGGCGGCAAATTACGCTCTGCTTGCTGCTACTCTAATGGATCACATCTGGAGGAACAAAGTAATTTCTGAAAATCAGTACCTTCGGTCATCAAACAGATGTCAAACACCTTCAATTCCGGAAAGGACCCTACCCTTCTTCCGGAATACCGCCGAGGCTTGGTCACCTTCCCTCCTGAGAAGTGACGCTGCTGTAACATCAAATTGGTTGTGTTTAAACCACCTATGGCTGCTAAATATGCAAGGACCACACTATGCGAGCATATTGCCTACTGGATGTAGGGCCGGCAAAATATGACCCAACCCATACAATCCAACCCGGTTGTTTTTAGCTTCCGCGGGTCAGCCCAAGTCAACCAGTCAGATGAGTGGCTCGAACCGCGAGTCCAAATGGGTCGATATATAAACAGAAAGAAAGTCCTTAATCTGCAATCAACACTTACGAGTTACGACCAACCATCTCTGCAAGACCACAACTCAACAGCTCATCGTCGTCGACGACGATCACCATCTCTGGTGCCATACACAACAGCTCATTTTGTCTCCGTCGCAACCATTTCACGTTTCTTACAGTTGTTTTATGATCTTACAAAACATGCTTTCAGGAACCACGTATCCAACGACAAATCTCTATTTTCATGGTGTATGGAGGATTCAATTACATTTGCAACGTGCTCTAGAGTCTAGACGAAGGTGATGATTTCTTGAAACGCATGGCCAAAGAAATGCTTGAAAAGTTTGACAAATATTGGTCCGAGTTTAGTGGAATACTCTCGATTGCTGCAGTTTTTGACCCCGGGTATAAAATGAAGCTGATTGAGTTCTCTCTGAAAAATTTTTATGGGTCTACAGTCGGTAAAAGTAAGAGTAAGGCTATCATTGATGATCTTAAAGATATATATGATGAGTATGTTAGCCTTTATTTTATGCCCTCGGCAAGTGATGTTCAAGCATCTAGTTCAAGTATGTCTCATGTTATTGGTAGTGGACGTAATGATTAGATGGCCAATTTTGACGATTTTGAGAACGAAGTTGGGGTCAGGGTGAAGAGGTAACAACTGGATATGTACTTAGAGGAGTCTTGCCTTGATTGGAAGCTGCCTTTGGACTTTGAAGTATTGGCGATCGGTTGAGTATCAGCTCGAGACGTCTTGAGTATCTCTATCTCTACCGTGGCCTCTGAAGCAGCTTTCAGCACTAGAGGGAGGGTCTTAGATCAATATCGCTCTTCACTTACCCCGGAAAATGTTCAAGCTTTGATTTGCACCAATGATTGTCTTTTCGGGTCACAAGGTAGTATGTCCCTAAGTTGAATTATAGTCATGCAATCTTGGTAATAGTTGTTGTTTATCAATGTTATTAATGAAGGTGATACCAAAGATGACAACAAGGCGTACTTGGAGTTTGATCTCTATAGTCTTCCCCCTTTTCCTAGATCTTCTTCTTTAGATTCTAGTGCTTCTTCCTCTTCCTCAAAAAGGATCAGGGTAGTACCTTTTTAATTTGATAAACTTATCGTTACATGTTATTAATCATTGAAACTTTCAGTTTGATCCTATGATAACGATGGCACACTTTAACTTTTCTATTTCATTATGCAGTTGGAATAGAAAATAAGTTGTTTGCCCTCTCTACAACCCCAAAAACTCTTACTTGGTATTCTCTAATGTCCTTTTTCAGTGATTCCTTCACATTCTGAAGACAAAATATAGGTGCTTTCACTTATTTTTCAGTGATTCCTTCACATTCAGCAGTGTTCTTTTCAAATTGTTTTGTCATTTCATTCCCAATGCATCAGTTCACAGATTTTGTTCTTATTACTAATGTGTTTGGACTAATGCTGTTGCTAGAATTGCCCTCATCATGCAGCAAAGAGAAGGCTGTGTGAGATTGTTTGGAAACAGACAGATGCTTATTACAAGCAAATGCTGCTAAGGTGTACACTTTTGATCATGCAGTACTATAAATAGAGAAAGTTGGTTTTGCTCCAAATGAGTTAGTTGGGCACTCTTAAAGATATATGCTGGTCACATCTGTAAAACGCATCCCCTAATTGAGGATCTTTTCTTGCAGCTTGTCGTGGAATCGCCTTTTCTAGTAAAAGGCTAAAAGCAAGTCAAAAAGATCGATTCAATTTGGAAGAAAAAACTACCAAGGGATTCCCAGGTCCATATCACTTATGCTAGCCTAAGATCTAGTTGATGTGTTTTGGTGTTGAAGAAGGCTAGCAAAATCTTGTATGTGTAGCATATATATATATATATACTCCGCCTTTGTACTTTCTTTCTAGGATAATTAGGAAACTTTCGGTTTGATGATATGATAACGATGGCAATCATCAATGTTAAGAGGCAATTTTACTTTCTTTCTTTGGATCTTGAATCAAGATCCAAAAGATATGGATTGGGAACAACAAGAAGCAGGGAACCACAACTTGGATAACTTGGAATTATGTAAAGAAATGTTTTCAGAAATTGCAATTCAATGAGATTCATTGAGATACATCTGCTTTATCAATGGCCATGGAGGTTGTATTTGCGAGCACTGAATTGTTCATTTCAAATTCCTTCAGCTGCTTTATCTTGGACTCAGTTTGGGCAATTTTTCTTCTTGCCTTTGCAGGATTTGGCACTTGCAAGTATCCTACAGGGTACTGATAAGTAGACAGGGAACGGATGGAAGCTTTTGAATAAGTTGATAGGATTCAAATAGGGATTAGTTGGGTTTAGTTCTTTTAATTTTTTTCTAGGACTATTTATATATGTTGTGTTGTTTGGGAGACATTTCTCATGCTCAGATTTCTTCTCTCCAGCATATATAATATAATACCATAGTTTGCTTTGATTGGTCTCATCAGCATTTAACTCTCTTCTCTGCAGTGGCCATGCAAATTCATTGAGATATGTAGTAGTGTCGTTGCAAATGTAAAGACTGTCATGTATTTTGGGTTTCATGAAACCTTAACTATGTAAAAGTAATGTTTTCCCTTTTAATTTTAGTTTGCAATATGTGTTAATTAGTTTTTTGTTAATTTGTAATATAATGGGATAGAAATACCTTCTTGATGATAACATTATCAATTGCACAGGAAAAAAAAAAAGAGAAGGCAAACAAAAAAAAAAGGAAAAAAAAGGGAGAAGAGAGAGAAGAAGGGGGGTCGGGTAGGGTAGGTCTGACCCGTTTGTGACCCAACCCGCCTTAACCCAAGTCTTGTCAAACCCTTTCCTGACCCAACCCATTTCTGACCCGTAATTCATTGACCTATGCCGCCCATTGCCACCCCTCTAGATGTGTGATTGCACATTGCCACCTTGTCAAACCCCTAGAAGTTTTGCAGCCCCATTACATTACAACGCCATCTAGTTGTATTTCTTTCGACTGAAGGTGGACTTTTGGAATTGCAAGTCTTTCTGCCGAGTTACCCCCATCATCCATTGCTTTTCTTCTTTTTGTATATTATTATCCCCTCTGAGAATTTTACTGTTTCACCGGGCAAAAACTATACCTCATTTCTGGGCTAAAGCTAATGTACTTTTAACATAAATGACAACGTATACATCGCTCTTCAATACAAGTCGTACTAGGGCACAACAAGTCTAAGGAGGCTCTTGCCCATACTTTTAAAGTTAATATCTTCATAAATGCAGGTCGATTTTCATCTCTTGATTCTTCATTGCCATACGAAATCCAAATCAAGGAACTGTAGGCTGCGGATTATAGAGGAACTCAATGGTTCCTAGAGAAAATCCTCCATACTAAAGAACAACTCACGTAGACTTTTATGATGTATCTAAACAAATTATTATCCTGCAAAAAATTTAGAAATCCAACTAAGACTTGGGCATGATCACGTCACATTATAGTGACCCTCTTGCATATTATACACGTCAATTAACACAAACCTCTTTTCCGGTCAACGATCAAATAAAACCTTGTATCAAAACAAAAAAAACCACAACTCAACGAGCACAAAGTGAAGTTTGCTACATAATTAATTTTAGTAACCCTCCCAACAATTTAAGAAGTCTAAAGAAACTAAGTTAGTGATAACAAAGTCTACACATCTATGATGCCTCCTAGTCGGCAGCGCACGAGTGAATAGGCCATGACATTTTCCCCTCCATGTCAGCAGCTTTCTTCGTCCCAGGCAGTGGCAACAACGAGATTAACAATTTGGCAACTTGCTGAAGAGGCAGAAGTAAAGACTCCAACAAACAAAAAGAGAAGCAACTAACAAATGAAAGGATGAAGTGTATACTTCCCTTTCCCAAGATGGTATGTTGGAAAGAACAGAAATATAAGCGAGCGACAAGACCAACTAAGCTTCCCACCTTATTCCCATAAAGTTTGCATAAATATTGGTGAGCATGTATGGGAACATCTTCCGTGATCTTGGAAAGCAAGAGAGAGAGCACATTTTCATTTTTGCCACCGCCCTCTTTCATGCGTGAATGAACCAGACAGCAGACCAAACAGAATCTCATAAAATGCAACAATCCCCGTGGGTATCCGACCAGTCAGACCCAGGCCAACAAAGTGGTGAAGATTAAAACCAACGTGGGCTTAAAAAAATTGATGAGTAGATTACAAGTTTAAAACTCTATGCCATAAAGCATGTCGTGGAATCATTCTTTGGTCAATACCATGTGAAGATGCAAGCATGTGGTTAACAAGCAAGCAAATTCACGAAATGGATCAGGTGCCCAAAGTAGGCATAAATATGCAATTCTGAGAAGGCAACACTCACCTGAAAATTTCAACCTACCTTAGCAGCAATTTGGAGAAAATCCACTTGTCTCTATAAAAACATTCACATGGTTCAAATCAATCCCCAGCTTGTAACCAAAACGCCCACCAAGTAGGGAAGTTAAAACAGAAGAGAAAGGGGGTATCGTTCAAGAGAAATAACCTACCTCTTTAAGTACATGGCGAATATAATAAAATCCCTTAATACATAATTTGCTCAGCTGACGTTCAGTATGGGCGCGAACGATTTCCACCATGATAATTCCTATCCGGACCACCATCTCTATAGTTATCTCTGCGTCCGCCGCCGCCACCATAACCACCTCTACCGCCACCCCTGTTGCAAGAGCAAGTAATCAGTCAACTCGATCAGAAAGAACATAATAAGGCCGTGGTAGAGGCAGGATTAGAAACCCTTGTTTTAGTCGATACAACAATTTGCTTTGCTAGTTCTCCTAAAAGACGAAGCTATTGAACAATTAGAATCAGCTGGATCATTTTTATCCGATCACTTATATGCCTGACACCTTGCAACGTTGGGGGAGTGCACCTCTGCTTCTGTTGAAGCCATATAATTTAACATAATTGATGATATTACAATTAAAAAAAACTACAAGTGGTTATATCACCATTCTTTATACTTTTAGGCAACCTGAGTCAGATCAAATTACTACCAGCAACCCAACCTAGAGCTGCAAAGCTGACAAAACTTGACTATTTCTCAGTACTACTAGTCTACTAAATAAGCCCCTCCATAACAGAACTTTAAATGGCAATACTCTTTTTGTTTATACTTCGAGGAAAGAAAGGACGAGCATGGAATCTTTCAACTACACAAGAGCACCTTACTCGCCTTTCATCCTCCTAAGCAAACAGAGCTTCTTCACATTAAAAAAATCATCGTGTATCTCTCAATAAATGAAATAATTACAAAGAACTCATTCTATTGCACCCAGTCCAGACAAAGTCATGATCGTCCAGTCCCCTTTTATCGTGAAAAAAGGTGCATCAACAGGGCCACAATATAGATAGACTAAGTTGTGATTTATGGCCACAAGCTTGAGCTAGAAAGACTTTGTCTGCAAGGCCACCTCCTAGGCATGCAGACTAAATAGAGGTGACAATGTACAGTCATACATGAACAAGGAGTCTCAACATACGACCATAGCCAACAAAAACCTAATTCTTATACTAATCAAATATGTACCCCGATAGAACTTTAAATCTCCCGTAGTCCTCTGAGCGAGATGTGGTAATTAAGTGAGGACATACAGAAGAGAGAAAGAACACCTCTCACTTGCACAAACAGGCCTGACCCAGGAGAAAGAGAACAAAACCATATACGCCCAAAATCAAAACAATTATCCCAAAAGTAACCAATTATCAATCATGTTACAACTTATTTATTTACTTATATAAAAGGGGCTTCCTAAGAACAGTAAGGAATACGAAGAGCGTAGTTCCTCCAACCGTACATTGATTCCTTCTATAACCCAGATGATGGAAACATTGAAAATACCGAAAAATTGGTGGGTGAAAGACCAAAAACTAGGACAAATGGGCAAGAAAGCCCATCTACTTTCTTCAAAAGCTTGCAATCTCTACGACATAGCACAATTGGCTTTAAACCACGATTTACACATGATACACCAAAAGTGATGTGTCCATAAAAAACGTCAAGCTAAATAACGTCAAGCTAAATAAAAGCACTTATAGTTGGATAAGCAATACAATCTACGAAGAAAAGAACTATATACAATAAATGTAAGGAGTAATAGGCTAGCTATAGTCACCATTTGCAAAACAACATAGCAAAAGATTAAAGCAGATAATGAAGGAACAATTTTTCAATCGTACACATAAAATAGACGGTCAGAATATATAGAACTATAATTGCATAAACGGCGCCAACTCGTTCCATAACATAAACTCAAACTAAGAAGCATACCCGTGTGCAGGTGCAGGCCTTGGTGCGGACTTCTCTGCCATACCAACACTGATTTTGTAACCTCTCAGTTCATAATCTGATTAAGCAAAAGATATAATCATAAATGGGACTACTTACACTAAATTAAAAAAGAAAATGAAGGGTTCATCCAATCATACTGTTGAAAAAGCTGCCAGCAGAATGTGCTGCGGATGGATCATCATAGACGACACACGCATCTCCTTTGTTTTTCCCCTGCTCGTCTGTGTAGATTTTAATATTCCACGGCCACTGATCCTTGTAACCTCGCTTTTGCTTGATTTTTCCAACCTAACAATTTAGAATTAACATTTAGTCTCCAAAATTACCATCTAACAGTATGAAATGGCCACTAATGACTAAATTATCGACAGATGAGCTCATGAGCACAAATCACCAATTCTCTTCGCCAGCAACACATATGAGGCAATATCAAGTAGGATATATGTTCAATGCTGTATAAGTTAAAGCAAAAACGACATTGTGGCCACAAATTGCATTTTGGCCATATACACGAAAGAAAATGAAAGCCTATTGGCACTAGGTATCCTTAAAAAGAGCATGAACTTAAAAGCACAACTGAAGCAAATTAACTCTAATAGCCTGTTTGTGAGTTTTGAGACAAGAGAAAAGAAAAGAAAGGAAGAGAAGGGAAGAGAAAAGAAAGGAAGAGAGGAGAAGATGTTCTTCCTTTTGTTGTGAGTTTAAGATAGAAAAGAAAGCATTGTTCATTTCTCTTGTTTTTTGAGTTCAGCAGAAAAGAAAAGACACCTAATTACGTACATACCCTAAACTATATTCTTATGATTCTAACAAAGACTATGATGTACGATCCTAAAATAAATATAAGTTTGGCGGAAAAAATTCATCAATGAAATGAAATCATATAAAAGTTCATACCATATAAATGTAATAAGCCTTACATTACCGGTTATTGTCACTGTAGAAAAAACAAAATTTAGTCATAAGTTGACTACAAACATCTCAAGATCTAAATTAATAAAATTTATTAATGTCACGACAAAAGCAAACAATCAGTCATGAGTCAACTTTAACATCTAAAACACTCGTATGTTTGGAAGTAAAATGGTAAGCACTCGTAAGGAAGCCTAAAATTTAAAAGTTATTAAAAATCTGGTCTTCATTATCTCAAGGTTAATATGGACACTATCAAAATATTACTTATGAGAGTTTCCTTTCTCTCCGTTTCTTCCCAATTTTGGGAGGAAAGATTTAGAGATAAAAGAAGTCCAAACTTTCCTCCCTTTTCTTTTCTTTTCTCTCCTTAAAAAAACTCACAAACCAGAGAAAATGGAGAAAACAATTACTTTCCTTTCTTTTATCTCCTAAAAAAAACTCGCAAACAGGCTATAAAGAATAGATTGATTAGATTACCGATTGAGATAGTGCAATATAAATTATGTTTCCTTATCACGTAGAAGTCTAAAAGAAGCCTTACTTGTCCAATGCCTCCAAAAAGCTCTTGAAGCTCATCAATAGTCACATCAGGCGGCAAATTCGAGATGTAAATTCTCGAGTTGTCACATCCTGTACTCTCACAGTTCTCATCACATTGCTTCACCTTGACTGGCGCCTCGGTAGGTGCAGGAGCTCCACCATAACCACCGCCTGAGTTCCGCGGAGCACCACCATGCCCACCAGGTGGACCACCCCGACCACCAGCACGAACGTCAGGCTGAGCATCACCACCATAACCACCAGGAGCGCCATAAGATGGTGGATATGAAGTAGGCCCACCAGTGTAACTAGGTGGAAGACCTGTATCGGTTGCATAACTAGGGTTCCCACCATAAGAGTTTGGTGGTGGAGGGTAGTTGCCACCAGATCCACCATAAGATGGGGGAGCACCCTGACCATAACTGCCACTGTCTCTCCCTTGGGTATACGAACCACCACTTCTACTGCCTCCACCGCTTCCACTATCATAATTACCATTTCTACCTCCTCCCCTATTTCCACTGTAAACCCCATCTCTTCCACCTCTGTTATAACTGCCACCATCACTACCACCACGATCACCGGAACCGCCACGGTCACCAGAACCAGCAGGAGCAGGTGCTTGGCATTTATTACACTCTGATCTTCTGGCAAAGTTCAAATTCCCACAACTGCACGTACGAAACATAAAAAACAGTCAAGACATAATGGTATCTTATTTACCCAAATTACATAATGGTATCATGGCCAAACACTAACAACAGTCAAGACATAATGGCATCATGGCCAAATAGTTTCCCAAATAAGGATAAGAATTTCGTTAAAATCCCTGGCGTGTGTACTAGTGCTACATCAAGCGACAAAACCTTATCTACCTCTATCCATACTTCTGTTTCGTGTTTCTTGTCCCCTTTTAGTTTTGTGAGATTGAACATGTACGCATCCCCGTTACTCACTTGTGCCCTAATTTGACTGGTCAAACAATGTTAAGTTCATTTGTCCTTACTGCTTGACTTCAATTCCGCTAGAAGTTTATAAAACGTCAAAGGGGATAGATTATGGGGCCAAGGGAGCATGAATTACTAGTGAAGTAAAACGTGGACGTAACCAATCAACACAATCGATTCGAAACTAGAAAGTCCACGTAACATAAGATCCACAACAGAACAAAATAACCTTGGATTAGGACAACGCCAGTCGCCGTCCCTGCCACTTCCGCCACCGCGACCACCACGGTCTCCTCCACCTCCTCTACCTCCACCTCGACTGCCACGATCTCCTTGGTATCCACCACCTCCTACAAATCAAAACCGAATTAACGAAAACATATATCTACATAAGCGACGAAAAGAAACCCTAATATCTTATACCATATAACAAAATTCAGATGATGAACAAAGAAGTGTGAATTACCACCATAACCTCCGCCGCCGCCACCTCTGCCACCCCCTCCTCCATAGCGTCCGCCGCCACCATCGCCTCCTCCGTAGCCTCCTCCACCACCGCCGCCATATCCGCCTCCGGCGTTGCCGCCATCACCTCCTCCGTAGCCTCCACGACCGCCGCCATACCCTCCGCCGTATCCTCCACCAGATCCGTCCATGTTCTAGGGTTTTCTTCCGTTGGAGAGAGAAGCTTCGAGTTTTTAGGTTACCAGAGATTGCTCTTTGCCTAGTCTAGATAGCTATTTATAGTACTTTTTTTTTGCTGAATAATGCCGCTTGATCTGGACGGTCCGATTAGCTGACTTGAGTATCCGAGCCACGACTTGGCCTAAAAGCCGGTTTTCTGTTGGGAAAATTGTAAAAAACAGCCTCGTGATTTGGGTCAGTTGCAAAAAGACATTTGCGATTATAAAAGTTGTAAAAAAGCTCTTAAGATTGAAAATGTATTGCACCCGTCAAAAAAATCGTCTATTTTAACCGCGTTTGGGGTAAACGCGCCTAGATGGCAAGTAGCATTGTTAAATACACCTTGGAAACTCGTTTTTGCCCTTAGATAGATCTCTTTGACCATTATGAGGCTTGAACCCTCTAAACCAACCGTGAGAAGAAGAAATTGGTTCAAATCAACCTCCTCTAGCTTGAATTTGAAGTTCAAATTGACACATAGAAGAGATTGAAGGTATGATATGATGTTTGTTTTCTTTCAAGCTGATTGTTTTCTTTCATTCATCTTCTAGTTTTTTTTTTTTTTGCACACCAAAAATGTTTGATGAAATGTCATATTGGCTAGGCCAGTGTCTTCTTCAAGCACAAGTGGACAACCCGTGAGAGTTGTGGTTGATATAACATATTCATGGAAGTCTTGTCTTTGTGGTAAGAGAGTTAAGATAAAAGTTGTTGAAGATGAGAAGAAAATAAGTTGTGGAAGGCTTTTTTTATGTATGTGACAAAGGAGAATGCAATTTCTGGGCTTGGTAACAACCTTATAATGCAAGCCAAGATGAGAAGATAGGAAGCATTGGGGGAAACTGTATGGGTTTAGATGCTCAAATTTATAGTTGTAGGTGTAATGAATTGGCTGCCAAACTTGAAGGGATTGAAGCCATTGTGAAGTTTATGAAGTTGTTTATTCTTGGGAGATTTATGTGTACCTTCATTATGTTGTTCAAATGAATAATCACAATGATGCTTATGTTTGCATTTCTAATGAAGGTGTATAATGCAAATGATGTTTGGATTTCTCATAAAGATGTTTATGAAGATGTTTAAATGATGTTTGATTAGACTAATAGCAAAACTGAAATCAGAACTGAAAATATTCTATCTGCCAATTGAAAAATATTTCAACACATAGATTGTATTCCAATACAGTTGTACACAATATATTCACAACATAGATTGCATTCCAATGGACAAATGTTATACACAATTCTCAATTCGAATGGACAAATGCTATTCAAAACATAGGTTTGTCCTAGCATAATACTCCAAAACATTCTCAATTTTGTCCTAACAACACAAAATGCTTTTTCACAAAATACATAAACCACAATTTTGTCCTAGCATAACATTCCAAAACATGCTCATCAATTCAATCACTTTGTTGTCCTTACTTTTGCCCCCTGTCTTCTCCAACATGTGGTTCAACCCTGTTCTTAGCAGCATTGACAGTTGATGCAGTACCCTTGGCAGATGTTGTCTTGCCAAATTTTGATCCCCTTCCCAAAGCAGCAGCTAACATGGACTTTCCCCTTATTGTGTCAGCCATCACAACTCCTCTAATGCTACCTTGAGGCCTTAAAGTTTGCATGGGAGCTGTTGGAGGCCTAAAAGCAGTAACTGTTAGCCATGGTGTTGAGGCCTCTAAGTTGTAGCTCAAGGTAGAACCCAAGCAGCCCTTGACTGTGTTCTTGTAACAGGTCTTGAAGCAGGAGTTGGCCGTAAAGCAATTTGCCTAGGTGCTGGAGTTGGTTGTGAAAACAATTTTGGCACACAACACAATCACATTGTTTAAACAGAATCCTTTTTGCAAAAAGGACAAACACACAATTATTTATCATCAATTTACCTGTTCTTATGAACTAGCTAGCATTGGTGGAGGAGATGGCTGTGAAACCATATGCATATAAGGAGATGGCTGTGGAGAAGTTGGTTGTGGAGTTGATGGATTAGGGAGTCTTCTTCCCAAAAAAAATTAAATTTGTAGTGAGTACATGTGCATACATGATCCCAATTAAAAACAATACAAAATTGCATAGCAGGGGTCTCATGCAATCAATGAAACTACACATGTGTAACATCAAGTGTTTTTTTTGGTTAATTACACTGATATCCCTGAAGTTTGGGTGAAATTACACCCATGTCCATAAGTTTGGAAAATAGGCACTTATGTCCTTTGACCTAACGGACTACCCAAATACATAACGGAATTGTCAAAATGACCATATTACCCATGATTTGAAAGGCAATTTCTTTGTCATGCCACTCGTTCTATCTCCCTAGTTTTCGAATTATGGTTTCAAATTCGGATTTTAGAATCTTCTTCACCGTATCTTTTGATTGCAGTTTGTTTAAAGCATCAAAACCACGCCACCGACAGCCCAAGCCCCCTCCCTCGCCCTACACCGCTGGCAGCCCAGCCCCGTCCCTCAACCCATGTCGCCGGTAACCCAAGCCCCACCTCGTCGCCGCCGCAACAGATCTCCCACCCTCGCCGTCGCAGCTGTGTTGTGAGCTTGAAGACAACGATGGAAGTCGCCAGCTGCCCCATCAGAGTCCAATCCATAGCCCAAAGCGGCGCAGCACCTCAAGTCCCACTCGGATACATCCAACCCCCAGAGACCCGGCCCAATAACCCGACAGCCCGCCTCGCCAACAACAACCCTATCCCGTCAATCGACCTGAGCCGCGCCGTGCGTGACGCCGATTTCCTCCGCACCGAAATCAGCGTGGCCTGCAGGGAGTGGGCACGTTCCACGTGACCAACCACGACGCGCCTCCAAAACTGCTCGACGAGATCAGGTGCATGGGGCGCACGTTCTTCGAGGCATGTCCGATGGACGAGAAGCTCCGGTATTCTTGCGATACCAGTGAGGCCGCTACGGAGGTGGGCACGGCGGTGGTGTGGTGGAGGGTGGTGACGGCAGCCGGATGGTGGGAAGGTGGGGGCAGTGGCGGGGAGATGGGAGAAGATGTGGAGAAGAAAATGATAAAATCGTAAAAGGAAGAGAGAGAAGGGTAATACAAGGGAAAGATTGTCATTTTAAAAATACGTATTAATGAAATCAAAAAAAAAAATTTGGATGGATACTTGACGGAAGGACATAAGTGATACCTTTTTAACGTTTGTGGTCACGGTTTGTTACCTTTTGAAACTTAATGTCCTTGACTGTAATTTCACCCAAACCATAGGGACATAGGTGTAATTAACCCTTTTTTTTTGGCAACTTTTCAAACCACATGGGTCTTTTTGCAACTACCTTAAATCACAAGGCTTTTTTTATACAATCTTCCCATAAAACATATTCCCACAACAATGCGAACCTTATTTTTTTGGGGAAATAAAAACGCAAATGATGTTGTAGTTCCAAATGAAAAATAAAAATAAAGTACCTTATTTCTTTTGGTTAGAGTCACAGTACTATCCACTGCCTTTTCCTTTTCCTTGCTTGTGTTGGCCTATAAAAAATGATTAAACTTAAAATCAGCCATACATGTTGGCCCAAACTAAGTTATAGAGATAAGTTATACCATGTGTACTGGGTCATACCTCATGAGATTGTCTTATAAGCCTGGATTATGGATGGACTGGGCCTTTGCATGACCTTTTGTTGTGACGTGACATACTTGTTACTCCTGCCAACTGTAGAAGGATTTCTAGTTCATCATCACCTCTTATCCTCACCTTTTTGAGCCTACCGACTGGTCTTCTATAAAAAGGTGGGGCTGAAGCATCCAAACCACTGATAACCCATGCATCCTCACTTGGAACAGGATGTATCATACTGCTATAAGCATCCAAATAAACATCCTTGCTATAGCAGTTGTCTACATATGTCTCAGGCCTATCTCTGCTCACAAATATGGCAGCCACAACATGACATCAAGGTATCCCAGTGAGATCCCACATTCTACAGCTACATGTCCTTGCACTCAAGTTGACAACCCTGGTTTTGTTGAAATGTTCCACCTCAAACTCAAGTTGACCAGAACAGCTTGCAAAATAATTCTTAGCCTCTACCACAATCTTGTCCAACTTTCTCACAATATTAGGACAGATTGCACCCTCAAATTTCTCCATCCCTTTCTTCTTAATTTGTATTTTGTTCATCAATTTTTTTTCTAATCCACTCAAGCATACTGACAATTGGCAAGTACCTTGCTTCAATGATGTATGCATTAAATGACTCACTTAGGTTGTTAACCAGGGTATCACACTTGGAATGGGTGCTGAAGTGAGATCTTGACCATTAAGTGGGATGTATTGGTTCTAAGTAATTCATAATTTCACCATCTTTGTCTAAATTCCTGATTTTCTCAATCCAGTGATTGAAATCATTAATAGTTCCTGCCTTGGCAGCATTCCGTAGGTAATCTTTCACCTTTTTACCACCCCATCTCTTTTTAAAGTTTGCATACATGTGTCTCATGCAAAATCTGTGCTCTGTTGTAGGTAAGAGATCTTTAAATGACTCCACCAACCCTTTCTGCCTATCAGAAATAAATACCAAGTTGTCACAACCCCCAAGGTCATCAAACAGTTCTATCAAAAACCAAGACCAACTATCCTTGGTTTCTGCTTCAACAACAGCTACAGCAACAGGGAACATGTTATCATTCCCATCCCTAGCCACACCAGACAACAATTGTCCCCCATAAAGGCCCTTTAAATGACAGCCATCTAGTCCAATAAAGGGTCTGCATCCTTTAAAAAAACCAATTTTGTATGCCTCAAACCTAACATAAACCCTCTTAAAAACAGGTGCCAGCTCTGGACTTGGCCTAAGTGTCTCAACTTTGAAACATGTCTCAGGATTGTGCTTTTGCAGTGTTGCCCCATAATCCCAAAGCCTTGCAAATTGTGCCTTATTGTCCCCCTCTATTTGTTCTCTTACTAACCTATTTGCCCTATATATTTTATGCTTGCTTGCATTAGCAAACATGTCTCTGTATATTTCTTTCTTCATGGCTCCTAACTCCAATTAGGGTCATCTCTCAGCTTTTCCTTATACCTATGTGCAATGTACTTAACATCAACCAAATGGTTATTATAGTCTCTCCCACAACTATGATCTGGTCTGAATGTCTTGATTTTCCATGTAGTAGACCATTTCATGGGAGAAGCATGCACCCTAAAATAACAGTTTTCATATTTGCAAACACATGTAATTCTTTTGCTATCATTGTGTTGGTACTCAAAGTCATATCCATGTCTAATGCTCCAATCCTTAACAGCAGCTCTAAGCACCTCTCTAGTTGGAAACATCAATCCAACCTTCAATGTTGGCCCATCCCTATAGTTCAAATTATCAACACAAAATTTTGGCCACGTGTTTGTCTCTTCATCCTCATCTGACCCATGAGCACTCATCAGTTTATCCTCTTCCTCACCTTCAGAATACCATTCCACAGAGGGCTCATTGATGTGACTCTTCTGCTTAGATTTAGGGTTAGTGTTAAAGATATCATCATCCCCTGGCCCTTCTAAATCTTCACCCAACTCAAGAATTGTAGGGTCATCTGGCTCTCTACCTTCATCCTCAACATTTTGAGTTCCCTTAGCATCTTCACCACCCTCACCAGTCACACCACCCTCAGTATCTTGGCCACCCTCAGCTGTTTTACCACCCAGAGCACCTTCACCACCCTCAGTTGTCCCACCCCCATCGGCAACTTCACCACCCTCAGAAGTAACCCCCTATCAGCTGTTTCACCACCTTTAGTTGTCCCCCCCCCCCTCTCAGCTACTTGACCACCCAGAGTAGCTTGACCAGCCTCAACTATCACACCACCCAGAGCAGCATCACCACCCTCAGTTGTCACACCCCCCTTAGCAGCTTCACCACCCTCAGTTGCAACCCCCCCCCCCCAGTTGTCACACCACCCTTAACAGTTTCCTCAATCTCATTAAGTCATATTTAAGCATTATCAACATCAACATCTCCCATGGCCACATTAACTTCACCTACTGGAGTAGACCCATCTCTTATTGCAAGGTGGGGAGGATTATTATCTACAGCTACTGGGGGATCCATACCTTTTATGACATATATGACTACACTGTGACCATGATAATGGTACAATGCACCACTTAAACCCCTATCATCAAGTATTAACATCAACCCATTGTTAAATGTCTTTCCAGGTATGTTATATGTCATAGTACTAGTAGGTGGTAACCCTAAACTCATGCACATATCTAGCAGCTCCCAATATGATAAGTAGTCAGGGTCACATTTAAAAGATTCTACTTTATCTCCAGTCCAAGACCTATTGGGTGGATCTGTAGAAACCCTCTCATAATGAATTTCAATGGTGACTTTGCCTGACATTCTGCGAATAAAAAAAAACAAAATCAATATTGCTCTAACCTAAAGTAATCTTTTTTAACACATGCAAATATTAACATACAATAAGACTGAATATGGTGGGGAACAAAGGGAGACCACAATCAAATTAACAATTGCCGCCAAACTTTTAACACTATATAATAACGGAGGAGGAAGTGGGAAGGGAGGGACATCAGTTGCATGACTTTGAATTGACGAAAAAAGTAGAATACACAAACCCTAGACTAAACAGAAACCCTAGAAGTTGAAATTCCTAGGTCTACAAAAGCACAAAGTAAATAGAAATGCTTAGGTTCATCAATCACATTGTCAAAATCAAAAGGTTACCTGAAATCGCAATTCGGTCAACGTAATTTCTTCTTTGATTTCCGCTCGTTCTAGTTTGATTCGATTTATAAGCCCTATGTTCGATTTTGTTCGTGATTTGCCTTCTTTTTTGTAGATTTCTTTATTATCTGGTGATTTGTTGTCAAATTTTGGTAGAGGGCGACAGTTTCATTTGAGAGAGGGTGGAAATTAGATTCAATGTTAGGGTTTCACAAAGCATACGTGTGTGGTTATATATAGGGGTATTTTAACCAATACAGTTTTTGATGGGTGCAACACATGTTCAACCTCAAGTGCCTTCTTGCAACTTTTATAACCTCAGGGATCTTTTTGCAACTTGTCCAAACCACGAGAATGTTTTTTACAATTTTCTCTTTTCTTAAATACTGAATAACAGTCGGACCGGTTTACCTCACAACCATAAAATCGTTTTATTTTATGTTCATTTTGGAGAAGTAGCAATTGAGATTAATTTTTTAGGTGATGTCATTCAATTATTTTGTTATATCTTTTGTGGCTTGTTTTAGGGGTGGCAATGGGTGGGTCGGGTCAAAGAATTGCGGGTCAGATATGGGTTAGGTCAGCAACGGGTCCTGCATGACTTGGGTTAACTCGGGTTGGGTCAGAAACGGGTCAGTCGTTTAGACCCGACCCGATTATACCTATTAAAACTTTCTCTTTTTTGCATCTTTTTCTATGTAATTACTGTTATTATCAAGAAGATATTTCCGTCCCCATTATATTACAAATTCAAAAGAGAAAAATCTAATCAAGACATTGCAAACAAAAGCTACTAATCCTTCTTTAGAAAAAAGAAAGACAATACTTTTACATAATTAAAATTTCATGAAAATAAAAACACATGGCAATGATATTCTTCCACATGAGACTAGTCAGCACCAACATTTGGAACGTGCACTTGTCCTTGTTTTAACTTAATAAAAGTGTAGAATCATTGGCAACTTACAACTGTCCTTTGAATCTCCTAGTGGTTATACCAGCCACTTTGTGTTCATTCATGCCATTGCTTTCTGAGTCCCTGCAATTGGAAAATTAAGGGGGCGTACGCTTACACAATTATTTTTTGCGTTTTGTATTCTGTTTTTGTTTTTAAGATTTTAGTATTCAGTTCTAAAATTGTATTGTGTACTTTTACATTCTTGTATGTTTTTTAACATTCTTTACACTATTGCTCCGTGGACCCACATACGTGTCTTCCTTCCCCTCACATTTCCCCTTCACGCATCCCCCTTCCCCTTGTCCCCATTTCCCTTCCCCTTCCTTGTTCCCACACCTGCCATTCCCCTTCCCCTTCCCCTTCCCTTGTTCCCCTTTCCCTTCCCCTTCCCCTGTTCGAGTAACAGGATAATGGAATCGCTATCTGCACAGCTCCCTGCAAAATCCGTCTTGCTCTAATGGAATGTGCTTTCACTTGAGAATTCTCTCTCTTCTCTTTTTCCTGCAAAGAAAGATCAGAAGAAAGTTTCCATGGCCACCGTCTTCTACTTTCATATACCTTCTGGCCTGTTGTGTGTGTCCTTTTCAACTGGAAAGACTTGGGAAGATAAAAAATGTACACCATATCCGGTGACTATCAAACTCGACGGCACCCATTTGATTTTCTGGGAGCTCCAGTTTCTTGGTTCGGCACGCTTCCCGCAGGGAAGAGAGAGTAAGAGACAGAGAGGTTGCAAAGGAAAAATGTGAACAGTCCAGAGGAGAAGTATTCTCTGACACAGAGAATACAATCGGTGGAAAAAGGTGAAAACAACCTTTGGGTGTTTTCTCCTTTTTCGCCACTATTTGGATTTTTTTATCCAAAACGAAACTAAAAAAGATAAAAGTACACGAAAAAAGTATCTTTTTCATCATCATTACAAAAACGAAAACAAAATTATGTAAACGAACGGGCCCTAAAGGTCATTACCCCCACACATTATACAAAAATGATGAGCTTGAGATGAAAGTAATATAAATCACTACAATATAAATCATTAGCTCTCTGAGAACCAATTTTTTACAACTAGACAGCTAGTAGATGAGCTATGCCTACAATGTACTGAACTCGATCAACTTTAATTTGTATTAGCTATTTCACCCTCACCACCACCCTGCTGCAAGGAGGAAATCGTTATTCCTTTTTATTGCATCAACTGAATTCCTATCTAAGTCTTCTCCATCTTACTGTTCGATCAGTGAGAATTTAAAAAAAAAAATCCTTATCTGTTGCTAGTTAAGAGTGCTCCATCCCCCCACCCCAAAATTCAATGTCCAAGGGCCTATTCCACACTGAATCCAATGACTTCCAGACTCACTCATCATTGCCAGCCTCTAGAAAGTAATAAGGCAAGTAGTAAAGGTTTGAATGGGAATAGATGATGTTCTATTCCCATTCCCTCGTCACTCAAATCCAATGACTTTCAGACTCACTCATCATTGAGATCCTATTCTAAGTTCCTCCAAAAGATTGAAGTGGATCAAATTTGTAAGACGGATAAAACTTTGGAAGAAAAGTTCCAACTAATACTCACTGACCAAACTCTCTGCATGATGAGCTTCACTGAGAGTGATCAATGGGTAAAATAAACTTAGGGTCAATGTCATGGTAGTCTCATGCTTGTGGTGCATTGGCAGCTGCGTGGTGGACATTGGCCACTGTAGCAGTGGACTAATGGTGGTGCCAAATCGGCTAATATCTTACCATTATAGTCTGTGTTCATGATAAAGATAGAAGGGTTTGTCAAACCTTTCATGACCATTTGTTTACTATGAAATGATGCACAAGAGATATAAATCAAAGCACGGTTCCAATTGAAAGGGAGAGGCTTCAGCCGGCGACAACTTTTCCTTCTGATTCACATCGTAATCCAAGTCCAAATGTGAATTTTCGCATCTCTACAAGCCATTTGAAAAGCTTTTAAGCAGATTGGATATGATTGATACAAGTACATATGATTGATATCACAAAAATTTGACAAAACCCATCAAATGGAAATTAATGCAATACAAGAATACACATAGAAATTCAAATCAAATGGCAACCCACATCAAATCCACATGTGTTTCAACCAACATATTCCAAACATAGAAAGAATCCCATCAGGACAAGGTAAACAAAAAGAGGCATCATCACAAAAACCCATTCCAACCAAATTAGTATCAATAAGAGAGGAAGATCAAATCAGATCAATAAGTCTAAAGAAACATACCTGATTTGAGAGGAGAGATACCAGGACTTAGAAGTGAGAGGAATGGGAATAGATGCTACCGGTGATAGAGAGAGGACATGTAAGCAACGAGGACGGAACTGTCAGCGACGGAGGACGGACCTGTCGGCGACGGGGAGGCGCTACATGGTGGTTGTCACGGTAGAAGGGAGGCGCCGCTTGGAGAAAACCAAGCGGGGGCGACGAGTTGTGAACTGTGAAGACAGACGGGTGCATTTAGAACTACGGTTTTTCATGTTGTTTTTACGGTAACCCGTTTGGACCCGTGGGTCGAGTCACCCAACCCAACCCACTCAGACCCTTGTTGATATTGACAACCTAATTCTGACTTGCGGGTCGACTGATCTTCTCACGGGTTTGATTGGGGTTGACCCGTAGTGGCAAAAAATCAGCATGTCGGGTCGGGTCGGTCGTATGGGTTGGGTAAAATTTTGCCAGCTCTATAGGACATGCTTGGGTTTTACATTTTACACGCGCATCGGGTGCCAAGATGACCCGTGCTTTTTTACGAAATGAATACTTGCGGGTTTGAAGTAAATAGATTTATCTAGTGATAAAATTCGTAGAATAAAAAAGTGAACAAATAGAAAGACATTAGTTTGACAATTCTGCTGAATGCCGCCATAGCCTCCAGCACCATCATAGCCTCCAAGGCCGCTGCCATATGTTCCATCGCTGTTGCCACCGTCACCTCCTGCATAGCCTCCACAAGCACATTTGCCGACAGCGTTGCTACCTCCACCTCCTAAACCTCCACGGCCAATGGTAATGATATGGATCCAAAAACAGTTTTCAAAGTGATCGATCAATTATCAAATTCAAAGCCAATCTCAATCTAGAAAAACCTTGGGGGCCTGTTCAGTTGTCCCGTCTCCTTTACCTTACAAAGGAAAGCATCTGAACAGACGACAATCACTACAACAATGGTGCTTAAATTGATGAAAGTGTGCACCTTACGAATCATTTTAATACCTACCTAGGAAATCCTCATTTCGTTCAGTTATCAATGCATAAACATGAACAGATAAATAGGGAAAATGAAGGTGGTATATCACAGAAGGAAGGCATGACATGGCCCTAAACTGGAATGATGAGATTTATGTACCACAAGCACTTCGTTTTTGTAGTCCGATGATTACTTTGCACAAGGAGTAAGCATCAACTACACTCACGAGTACTTGGGAATATCTAACATAACCACATGTAATAAGATGACAATCAAGAGAAGGAGAGAGATCTGACACATCCGACAAAGAGCCGCAAAACTGATCTTCAGAGATCCATGTTCTAATACCATAACCTCTACCATCTTACAATGGAAAGACACAACAATATGGTTACAGCCAGTGACACCATTGGTTGGACCAGATACGAACGGGGAAAAGAAACTGAATGAGAAGACATTAGTTCGACATGGAACCTGCAATTCTGCACTGAGGGATCAACCGTAGTAATCAAGCCCAATCCACCAAAATCACAACTGTCTGCCTTTTGATCATGCTGTTGATAGTAACTGTTAAATGCATAGGAGATATTACCAGGCCAACTTATGTTAAAACAAGAACCACCAGGGGACAGTGCACTGCAGTCGGCAACAGAACATGCATCTACAGCACTTGCAGTTGCATTTGACAAGTCTATGTTATTGTTTACAACACACCATTTTGAAGAGAAATAGTCAACACCCTCTGCGTTCACCAGCTTCCTTGAGCCCTGGCCAAAGTCAACATGGTATTTGGCTTGGCCGTCGAAAGTGAACACACCCCAGTGTCTCTCAAAACTTCCAATGGCTGTACTTCTCTGATCCTCATCCAGAAGGCTAAATATATAAGTTTCCATTGGCGGGTCCTTAGGCCTAAGCGGAGTCCCTGGTTTGATATGGAGGTGGTCCATCAGGTTTTTCATGAATACCTCTGCAGTGGATGAAGTAGCATTTGCAGCTCCATCAGTAGGCCAACCAATCTGACTGATGACGATATCGATTTGGGGAGATCCAGCAGTCAATAATGCAGTAACAAGGGTATCATAGATCAAGTCAAAGTTGTTTTTTGTAAATTTTGTGGCTGTCATTATGAGAGCATGCAGTTTCTTTCATGAGAGCAAAGTCAAGGGAGATGTTTCTGTTTTGATAGTAACTTAAGAAAGGGGATATAGTAACAAAGAAAGGAGAGCGGTGCTTGTTGAGAAACGTGAGGAGTTCAATCATGGTTTTGTTGACATCAGACCTGAAGTGACCTTTAGAAGGCAGGCCAGAATCCGACTGGAAGGCGTCATAACTACATGGAACCACAACCTTCACCTTGTTTTCCAAGTTAGCTTTGATCAGAGCTGTTTGGATATTAATGGCTGCCCCGACAACAAAAGGATAGAATTGCTCACCATAGCTTCAGAGAAATGGCTCATCTCCGACAGCAATATACCTGAACATAGTCTAGTCAGCCACAAACAGAGGAAAACAACAGAAACTAAAAGTTATAATTTCAATAGTCATAGTGGTGTTTTTACATTTAATCATAGCGTAAAATATCTTCTACAACATCTGTACAACTGACTTGTACCTTTACTCTTCAATAAGGCAACAGAAAATATGCAGCTTACAATTTTACTAAACAAAAGATTTCCTATTAGTTGAACTAGCAATGTTCCCTTCACTTAATGAACCTCAAACAATTCAGTTTTTTACATGCCTCCACAGCAAGGCAAAATGAGACTACAGGCCAAAGCACCTGCCATCTATGTCGTGATAGAGCACTATAAATTTGCTGTCACTAAATGCAAAGACGAGCTTCATTAGCACCATAAAGCAATTTATCAAGAACATTTTTCCTAAACAGATACGATCTTTGCCTCTCAGGTTCCACCGGGTCAGTGATTGTTTAAAACTAGTCTGAAGTGCATTGCTACTATGTGTTCCTGACCTTCCCTACAAACTATTGCTGAAAATTAGGATAAAAAGAATTCCTTTAGTGCCACCTGGATGCTCTTTAGTCTTTGCTATGATCCATCTATCAAGAAGACTATAGTGCCACATATTCTCATGCAAGAAGAAAGACGAAGAACACATAAAATGAAAGATAATCTACGAATTTGCCTTTAGAACTCATTCAAATTATCCTAGATAGAAAAATGTAAGTTTGAATTTGACATCCAGAGTTTCCAAACTTTGTTTAATCTTCTCGTTCCTACCAAACATAAAGTTTGATGCTAATTGACCTTCTCACCAATAGCTTCGACCAAAATGGCAAACCGGGCAGCAATCCCTAAAGTGAATGACCATAAGTTGGAAAATTTGCAAAGTAACATAACATTAAATTTAAAGTGATCCATATATGCAACCTAGAGAAGAACTACACCCACAGGGCCCGTCACCCCACACACCCTGCCAAACCAAGAACAACACTCCTTTTGCTAGTACCTTTTTGCTTCTTTCAACCAACAGAGAGATTCTGCTTGCTTTTGAAGAGTTAATCGATGATCCTCGTGCAACCATCTTCCATCCATCATGTCTGAGAAGTTTCATGGTATTAACATTCATATAAATAGTTATGGTCAAGGGATGCTACACTGCTTTGGATAACTACGAAAAACAAAAGAAGCTCTATTTAGGAACGGGCTTTAACATGGAAGTTAATGCTTCCAAATAAAGAGCTGCACAGACTAAAGTTTCTAAAATTATAGAGACCCGAAGATGTGCCTTAACGAGGGCAGGTTCTATGTAGCTTGTTGACTTCCACTAAAATTCCTTACCTCCATTACTCCCAACATGAATCAGAATGACTGTAGCTCCTGGCGGGTGTTTCCTATTAATTGCGGTTAGGAAATTCTAAGGGACATGCAGGATTAGTGTCATTGCACAAAACTATCAGGTCAAAGGTTACATGGCATTCTTAAATGTGCTTTTATCGTCTATCTTTCGTGGAGAAATGCCTAAATGAGAATATCTGAGAGCAGTGCTGGTTGTACAACTCTAACGTGGAGCCTTGTGAAATTCTCCTACTGCTCCTATGGTCATGACGTTTGGGAGGTGCAAATAAGATGCACCAGGATTTTATCTCCCATCGTGTGACTCGATCAAAGGAAGACGTGGTCAATATCCAGGGGAAAACTTTTGGTGCCAATAAGCGGAAACCTGGCAGAAACAATTAACTGTGTAACAGAAATAAACAAAAGATATTTTTAGGGTAAATGCGCAGCTGCTGCATATGAAGTTTTGAGATGAGAGTCACATCCAGGACCTTTGACCAATGGGCTAGGCTCATCTAACTTTTTTTGGCTGCTCCCTATGGATCCTTTTTTAATAAAAGGGTTGCGCTTCTCATAGATTCATATACTTGTTAATCTTAATAGACTTTTCCTGCATTTTATCACCCACACAAAAGACACTCCCCTCCTTGCCACTTAGCCTTCCGACCCGTGGGAGTGTACAATGACAACTTCTGGAGACTCATGCCCGATCGTGAGACTGCCTGTTGAACGTCAGATGGCACCTTGCTCCAACCTGAGCTATACAACTCCTCGATCCTCCTTGATCCTTGGCAGTCCCCCATAATATGCTCATGTGGGATTTCTTGACTGGGGAGATCAACTGAATATATAGGTGGCGTCTAAGTTAACAGAGACATTTCCTTCATGTGATCTAGTGTGTGCGTACCCACCCCCATCCCCACACACAAGCTACCAAGGAAAACAGAGAAAAAAAGTAAAGATTTCCCAGTAATTGCATCTAAAACACACTAAGGCTCCTATATAGCTAACCCCTGAAAGTAATTAAGTTGTCGTGGAACATATGAGCCTGGAATTACAGACATGGATAAATCCAAAATACAGCCAGCCATAGTGATGCACAGTGGAAGTGTAAAGAAGCATGGGCAATAAACCATTGATCTTTTATATGGGTCACTTACGAATTTGGTTCCTTATGTTTTCCTGATCCCTGAACAATCTTAAGATAGTGTAATTCGTCTCTTTCATGATGCACATGGCCTGCGTTGAGCGTGTATGTCTCTGTCTGTGGCACTCATCAATGCCTAAACTCCACTGTGCCTGTTGCAATAGCTCAAACTTGGAAGCCTCCCTAAATGAATAGAGCATCTCAAGGGTAATAAAGTAGAATGAACCTTGACCCTCAGACACATGCCCTCACATTCGCACAACGATTTTCTGGCATTTGATCAAAAGGCAAATAGGAATAATTTATATTACGCCTCTTCCATCCAAACAACCACATGATAGAACAAGCAATTAGCACAGATGTTAATACCCAATGTGGCAGGCAATTTTGCAGAAGTTCGATATGAGCTGAAGAGGTAACACGTGATTATTAACCAATATTGGGGCTGTTCTTACAAGCATAAATTGTGTAAGCTAGCTCTTGCAGCACCGATGTACGGTTGAATCAAGTCGGAGGACCTTAAGTCAATGCAAAAAAGCCCCTTTGAGGGTCATTTATGCCATTATGGATGTAATTCGTTTTAGAGCTACGGCAATAAGTCTTCCGTGGGGCATCCATGAAGATGTGTTGTTTCATTGGTTATTCATTGTTTGACTTTTTGCGAATTCCTATGAAATGTATAGAAGATATAAATATTGACTCACTCGTTTTTACCCTATCTAGACGATGATATGTAATTTATGCTTGCTATTTGAGTTTAATTCAATGTTTACCTGAACAAGAATCTACCGCAAGATTTTGCAAAAAGTCAGGGTAGGAATTAAAGATACGATCTTTGTGAAGGGACATATTCATATTGTAGATATAAGGCAATGATTTTCGTAAGTACAAAAAGAAACAAAAGAATGAATTCCAAGCTAAACCACATTTGTACAGAAGGTCAACAGAATAAAAGCAACATATACACTCATCTGTGTAAGTATCACATTACATGACGCAAAGGGAAGTAATAGACATACTGTATTCGGACTCCGCCTGCACTGTCCGACAAGTAGCGGGTGAGATTGTCGTGGACCCAGCTCTCGGCGGCCTTCTCGGAGGAGTTCAAGCCGCGAAGCATCGTATTGGGAATGCCGACGGTCACCTCCATGCGGGAGCCGGAGAGAGACTGGAGGACAAGTGGGTCGGCATCGAAGAGCTTGACTTTGGTAACGTTGTTGGATTTCAGCAGCTCTACCACCTGGGGCGGCGGCAGAGGGTGCGAGGCGGTGGTGCCCCAGTTCACACCGATGGCTTGAACCCTAGACGAACGTGAGATTGAAATCAATAAGAATAGTAGGGCTAGTTTGGAGTAGAGATTTGAGGCCATTTGCACGCAGAGCTCAGCTATTACTCCATGAGCGAGCTACTAGCGGAGTTTGTACAGTGCACTGAGAGCAAGAGTTGTAATTTTTTTGGGAATAATTAAAGCGGCTAGCTAGACTCGCGACTTTTGTCGCGTGACGTGTATCAAATTAATGATTAATGACACCATATAATACGCAAAAAGCAATAGCGCAGATAATGTGAGTTTTTTTTTAATTAATATATTTTTAAATTTTAATTATTAATTTACTCATTTTTTAAACTTATTTACTTGCATATCACACTTTTAAAAAATATTACTTGAAACCACGATTTCAAGGTGAAACATCGATTTCTACCTTAAATCGACCTTAAATCGCTATTTGAAACAGCGATTTCTAAAAGTGTGGTACGCGGATAAATAAATTTTAAAATTGAGTATATTGGTAATTAAGTTTTAAAAAATGTATTAATTAGGATAAAACTTCAGATAATGTCACTAATTATTTAAGAAGCGTCAGAAAATAATTTTAGTTACCATCTCAAAATATTACTTATATCTTTTAAAACTAATTATCCTTTAGCAACTCAGAAGACCCTAAAACCTAATTTATCATGAATTATTGCACTCTAAAGTTGAACTGAATCATCTAAATTGACATTATTTACGTGAGCAAATTGAAATATATGATAACTAGAGATAGTCAATGTGAAAACTCGATAGCTGACGTGAAAACCAAGTTATTATTTTTATGTTACCTTGCTGAAATATTTATACAAGTACCAACATATATCACTCATCTTATTCTAAAGGTTACAAATTTGATTCCTAAGGTTACTCGGTAGAATTAAGAAGTCAAATATAACAAAGGCAAATATCTTCTTCATACTCAAGACATTTTTCTTATATTTAAGATGTCCATAAACGATAATAAATATTAATGCATGAACATGAAGTTCTTTAAAATTTGGATGTGTAACTAATATAATCACCTATATTATATGTCTAAATTAATGTGATACACTCTATCATTTATGTTTAAATGATGATTTGTTTTATCAAAGTACATATCGCATGAATTGTCTAGAATCAAAGATTTGTTTGTGTTCCCTATAATACTATGATGTTTCTCAAAAGACACGACTAAAAATTATACAGTATTTTTTTAATAGTTTAGAATATATCATACAGTCTTTTTGATCGTTTGATAAGTAAAAAGTCTCTATTAAATGAACGAATTTTTACCAAGCAATTATTTTAGTGGTCTCACTAAAGCTACCCAATAGTTTTTATTTTGTAGTGAATTATTAATCATTTCAAAATAATTATTTTGCTCGTTTAGTAAAAACTTTTGCCCGCATTGCCACATAGCCAAAGATTTAAAAAAAGAAAAGGACCTGCGAATTGATTACTCTATTTAATTTTCACAAGGACCACGCGCCCCTCACGCTCCCGTCAAATCCAAACCGTCCACGTTTGCCACCTTCAAAGGCCGAATACACAGTCCACCTTCCGCCTCGCACATCCCAATTCCAACTGAATAAGCAAACAGAACAGTCGGAATCAAAACCAGAACAATGCTGCTCAGCTCTTCCCCTGCCCGCTCCCTCTCAACCCTTGAGAGAGGAAGCCACGATTCCCGTCTACCTTCTTCTATCTTCCTCTGCTCCAATGGCGCCGCCGCAGTACGCTTCGGCCGGAGAAATGTGGGTGGCGGGCTCGTGATTACCGCTTCCAAGGAGGACAATAACCGGCCCACTGCGCTGGACGTCGTGTTCGAGCCGTTTGAAGAGGTGAAGAAGGAGCTGCTTCTCGTCCCGTCCGTTCCTCAGGCGTCGATCGCTCGCCACAAGTACTCCGACCAGTCTGAGGCCGCCGTCAATGAACAGATCAAGTACCTTCCCGGCCCGCTCTCTCTCTCTCTCTCTCTCACACACACACATGTTGTGCCAATGCGTTTCTCTAACGTGGCTTTGGTGACATTCTAGATGTCGCCGGTTGTTTGCCTTTTGTCCAGATCTTTTAGCGACTTTTTGCGTACTTATTTAAGGTCACTTGAAATACATTAGTCATTACTGGCACTTTTCTACGGCTTCCTGTGGGATCCGGTTTGTGTTTCTTTCCCAATGTATGAATGGGAATGTTCTTCTCCACCCTCTGATTCCACGCTCTCAATTGTTTGTTAAAAATTGTGTTTGTCGTTAATGATGCACTAGAAATAGACGCTCCCTTCATGGTTCCTTTTCCCACTCCCTGTTTAGCTTGTAACTCGTTTTTGTACATTATTATAGGAATATGCATGTGTGTGATATGTTTCCATATGCGTTCTAATTTGGATATTTGGAATGCAAGTGAGATAGGTAGGTAGCATAATAACAAACAAACAAACAAATACTATGGTTTTGGCCACAGTGGCCTACATGCCATGTACAAGCCCGTAGGGGCTTCATTTCTCATTGTCACCCTCGTAACGTAGATTTTACGGGTCAAGGACAAATGCTATAACATAATTGTTGATGTATAATAGGCCTCCAATGAAGTTTACAAGCATAAATTTTCTTCCATGCTTGCTTGTATATAGCAAGTCTGTTATACTGTCTGGAAAAGTTACTATTCCTACCAATGTTGGACAATTTGCTCATATTTCTCTTTGCTTAAATTACAGTGTGGAGTACAATGTGTCATACATATACCATGCCATGTATGCCTACTTCGACAGGGACAATGTTGCTTTAAAGGGCCTTGCCAAGTAATCCCCTTATAAACGAAAGTCCTCAGAGTTTGTTGGTTCTTAAGGAGTATGTCATAGTTGATTATTAATTCTTGTCATTTGGTCGGTATTAGATTTTTCAAGGATTCCAGCGAAGAAGAAAGGCAGCATGCCGAGAAACTTATGGAATACCAGGTATTTACAATATATTCATGTATCTGACTCCTATTGCACGTCAATCTGTCAGAAATCACAAAATTTGTTCTGACATATCTAAGTTTTTTTTTCATGGCAATATTCAGAACAAAAGAGGCGGGAAAGTTAAGCTACAGTCCATGCTGATGCCCTTGTCTGAATTTGATCATCTAGAGAAAGGAGATGCTTTATATGGTAGGTTTGACACTCCACTGTACATTTATTGACCGCAAATATATTCATGCCTCTGTATGTTTGCCCAGTTTTCTTTGCTTAGCTCCAATCTCTACCTATGCTACAAAGGACTTAATCCATATCAATGTGTTACATGTATTGGTTAAATACTGCTACAAGGGCATTGATGCACAGATGTGCAGAGAAAAATAGATGCTCTGGATTGAAGTTCATGACAAAAGTTTCACGTGCTTAAATTTCTCTGTCATTACAGTTGTGTACTATACTGTACTCATGAGCTGATGATTTTATCTGAGTGCATTATACTTAATCTCGGCTATGCTTCTCTGTTCAACATTCGTCACTTATTAGCAGTATCATTGTGCCTTCTATTGGTTATCCTTCAACTTTGTGGTTATTTGATGGATGTAGATACACATAGACAAACACACACGCGCACACAATCATTCATATTCCAAACTTGCAATTTTTGGCTCTACATGTCTTGTTGTAATAGGTGTTGACTGCAGAGTACCACACAGTTCCTTAGAAGTCTGATCTTTAGCTAAGATGCTTAGACATGGCCACAGCAGTTTAGCAGTTGTAGTTCCACAGAGTGGTTCCGTACCTGTTCTAGCATTGCTGCAGTGGTAGGCCATGTACATATTGTTTTAATCTACTGTTTTTGCACCTTTGCATATGTTGCCTCTGACACTTGTAAGAACGCTAATCTGTAGTGGTATTGTTCTAGTCTGCCTGGCTGTCAACAAAATAACATGTATACAAGGACTGAGCATGGACAAACTGAGTGGTTAGCAATACACGCGTGGCAAGACCAACGTAGGTATGAAGGAAGAATATCTAGAAAGAGTATTCACAAACACCTGAATGGCTTGAACTTGTTGATGGAAATCAATATGGCATGTGGAGGAAAGGTACAAAAGAATTAGTGCTGATCTTGTCACTCAAGTACAATTGTCTTGGTACAATTGTCTTGGTGTCGGATTCATGTACAAAATAATATGGCTAAAACTAGCGTGCTAAAATAAATCAGTGGCAGGGACACAACGGAAATAAGGCATTTCTAATGGGTGACTAAACCTTGTGGAAAAGAGACTAGAGGAACTCAATTCAATAAAGAGAAAGCTGGGCACACAGGAAAGACTAAACTGAGCAAGCGCTGATATATGAGCAAAGACATACTGCTTCAAGAAGCTAAAGTAAACGGGATGTCACTTGTTCTGAAATTTGGGTAACAACTTCACAACTTTGTATCGTGTTATGATATTAAATACAGTTTCTAGCTTTGTTGGCACTGGATTGAACGGTCACTGACTATTTGTAGTTGTGACTAGGCTTATAATTCTGAAGTAGTTTATAAACACGGGGGGAGGATGAAAGAGAAAACTCTCTATATTGAATGGGGTTGTCAAAGGTACAAAGGGGCCTTTATTAGGCCACGGTACGTAGTACATCTAATTTGATCTAATCAAACCGTAGACAATATATCTGATACTAATCACATCCACTCACATCATAGACAATGATTTCAGGTCTTAATATATTCTCCGAATATACTGTAACAGTAGTTACTAACGTTGTCTTTTTGTTTGTTTTTCTCCATGCATGATTTGAGTGCTACTCATACCACTAATTATAGCATCTCTAGTATAACACAAGCAAGCAGAAAGTTGTCACTCCCCTCCAGTTTTTATGAGATCTTCATAAACCCATATGTTTGTGATTCCCCTAGAAACTGATTACAATATCAGTTTCACTTTCGTAGCTGGAAAAGAGATTAGTATATAAGATTACACCACAAGTTAGAGCACTGTCGCAATGGTATCTTCTTCAGTTTGCCTACTGTAGTTTTCCGAAGGCTGGTCGAGTTGCAGGTTGTACATTTTCACTTTCTGTCCCTTCCTTTATATATCTTCTTTGGAGAGGGGGGTGGGGTGCAGATTTTACACATTTTTGCACGAGTCTATTTGAATTTGTTTGTATACGTGCAGATGCTTAATGCATATATTGAAACACTCTGAGCATTCAAATATAAGTGTTCATGATGTTCTCCCTTTTCTGTCATGATTGTGCATTATTAGGAATCTGTAAGGTGGATACTAATTAGCATAAGTTGTTGGAAAAAAGTCTCTGCATAAGATCTTTAACTCTCCTTCCTATGGTGTGCTCAGAGCGCCTTGGGGCTTTCATTAGATTTGTTTCCATTAGAATAGACATTTAGAATAAATATGGTTCTCTGTCGATGTTAATTTGGACAGTGCTCCTGCTTTAATCTTCTCGATAGTCCTAATTTTGTCTAATATGTTTACTTCAGCAATGGAGCTTGCGTTGTCCCTGGAAAAGCTAACCAATGAGAAACTTCTGAACTTACAAAGGGTAAATCGTTTTTTCCTCCCAGTAATATCCTTTTGTTTCCTAGTTCCAGTTACAAATGACAATAGGTGATCTATGATTTACTTTGCAAATACAATTTTTGTTACCTACAAACACAAGCAGTGGAAGTCTTCTGAGTCCACCACTGTTTTTTCCCAATATTGGTGCTGCAAGCCGCTTATGGTGATACAAAAGCCATGCTACTTTTCTAATTTTTTTTTTTATTTTTTATTTTGGAACGCTAACTAGGTAGCTGACGAGAACAATGACGTGCAATTAACGGATTTTGTTGAGAATGAATTCTTGACTGAACAGGTAAAGTTACCTTCCTTCTTGTATTAGTTCTTTCTTTTACTACACTGAAAAGCAAGCTCTTAATTTTTTTGCGGGAGTTCTAGGACATTTTTTCACCAATTTCCGTGTAGGTGGATGCCATCAAGAAGATATCAGAATACGTTTCTCAGCTGCGAAGGGTGGACAAAGGCCATGGTACTAAGTTATTCCCTTTTCATACCATTTATTTTACCTCCATTCTAGAGCATGAAGATGTCAGTCACCCTTCAGATAGTTGGCGATGACTTTTGATTTGTCAATTGGCAGGCGTTTGGCACTTTGATCAGAAACTCCTTGCTGTTGGCGTCCCTGCACAATGAAATCACAGCCTCAACCCTTTAGTCGGACGTGCGCTTAAATTTTGTTTGGGGGGTCAGATTTTCTTTTCGCAAGCTTCAGTTTTTAAGTTAGTCGGTACAATTCTGGACCGATGGGTACTAATGTTTAGTTAAGCAGTAAAAGTTTTGAGGTTGTGGAGTAGAAACTTATTGGCCGGCTTCATTGTAATGCTTGTGAGGACTGAGGAGTTTTGGCTTGTGGCCTGTTTGATCGTCTGTCTTAATTCACGATCTTCGTTTGTGATGATTGGTCTCATGTAGTTGGGTATAAATGGGTGACGTTTATACTCATTTAATTGCGAGTTAACCAAGTCATACTTTAAATGAGTTGGTTTCACCCATTATGTAAAAAATGACCCATATCTAAGTGAAGTAAAAATTTGTGACTCTCTCTTCCTCATCTTCATCATCAGTGCCAGACCAGAAATCGTTGCTGCAACGACAACCACTACTACTGCCACACCAACAACCACCACATCAAGTAATCACAACCGCAACAGCCCCGTGATATTGCTACCACCATCTCATCGACAACAACTGCCATTCCGAGCCATTCCGAACGCCACCACAACCTCGCGGCCAGACCATAATATCCAATCCACCACCGCACTGTTACAATCGTATATGTTGATGACCACCACCACTTTGAAGACCACTGCTACCCCTACTGAATATCCACATCCACCACCACAACCATGCCATGCCGCGCTGCTATTCCCATTACATCGACGACCACCACCACTACCTCCATTTGAGCACCCATCGGTAGTTTGGAGATCATCCTTCCCTCAAAACATAGATATAAAATATATATTGAGCCTAGATGGCTCTGATTTGGGGATCTAGCTCGAGGTCTTCGCCAAAATTTTTGAGAGATTACATGTTTGAAGCTTCTGAAGTGAGTGACGGGGTACGATTGAGAGTTTTTCGAATAGTTAAATTAAATGGTTTAATGGTACTCAGTTAGAAATCATTTAAACCCTTGGGTTATTGGGTTTAAAAATAATTGATACATTAAGACGCAATTATTAAATGAATGGGTCGGAATGTCATTTAGAGGGTGGTTCTGGATGGTTTAAAGGGTTTGGACTCTGAGTTACACCTTTAGTCTCATGTTGTTCACGTTTACAAAATGTTGTGATGTGATGAAGCAGAGCCACGAAAGAAAGAATTTTTTAGTTTTTCCTTTTTTGCGTGTGAGCTGAGGGGTGGGAGAGGGGATGGGAAGAGCATGTTTTCCACAGCGCTTACACCAACACCAGCACCAGCACCAGCACCAGCACATACGTGCATGTCAGCTTAATGCAAAACAGTCTTGTGATCGCCTCAGTCTTTTATTGTTCAACGCTGGTTCGTCAGTTAGACTACCGTTTTGGTTACTTCTGGCTTCTCCGCTGCCATGGTCTGCTTTATATGATCCATCTTCATTTTGTTTACATTGCAATGTCATGTTTATGGCCCTGCACCCTCTACGGGTGAAGGACATATATGTTGCCGAAACCGTTACAAATCTGGGTACCAAAACAAAGAGAAACGAGTCATCGCCTGTTAACAATTGCACTTCAAGTGTGATCGACAAATTTGCATAAGTGGCCTGTTTGCCTCAACTCACTCCGCTGGTGTCCACGTGAGAAGAAATGGCGACAGGCACTCTCTTGGTGGCCAAGGAGAAATGGTGGCGGTACTGCTACATGGCGCCTACACAGACATGGTTTTGGACACCAACAAATACGGAAACAACATTTACCAAAACTCAGAGTGGAACTTTTAACCCAAGGAGTGAGTGAAGTGACAAAACTCTTCAAGGAATAACCTCAAGGTCCCGAGTTCGAACGGACCAAATATAAATTACATTTCTACCAATTCAAAATAAAAAGAGTGGATCTTTTAACAAGCATTCGCCATCCTATAACCCACATCCGACCATCGTATGGAAAACAAGGAATTAGATCTGCTAGACTGCAACACGTTCTTACAAATTTAATAGGGCCGTCCATTTGCCACCACTGGCTCTCCCTATGCAGGTGAGTTTTGTGAAATGTACGGACATCTACTAGCTCAAGGCAGACCATAGGTCACAGATTTGCATGCAAAAACAAGCATGGCGCAGCATCACAAACCATGTCTCACAAGCAATTATCAGGTCTAACCATTCGGAACTGTCTGATCTACTCACCATTTAGAAACGTTATTTAAAATAAAAAAGTACTCATCCAGAATTTCAAATATTGGAAGCAAAACAAAACCTTCAACCACAAAGTCAACACGAAGATTAATCTGCAAAAGGAAGTTCCATTGAAGTATCCCATCTCATGACTAGAAGTGATAAAGCTACTAAGCAGCTGCCTGGGCTGCCTGTCTCTTCCTTGCCTCTTCAATAATTGACAACTTGATACCTTTCCCCTTGGGTAGGGACACCCAAGGCTTAGTGCCTTTGCCAATGGTGTAAACATTGCCCATACGAGTAGCAAACTCATGACCAAGGGCATCCTGGACGTGGATGGTTTCAAAGCTACCCTTATGCTTCTCTCTGTTCTTAATGACTCCAACGCGTCCCCTGTTTCTTCCACCAGTCACCATGACGACATTCCCAACATCAAACTTTATGAAGTCAGCGATCTTGTTTGCTTCCAAGTCTAACTTGATGGTATCGTTGGCCTTTATGAGAGGATCGGGATAGCGGATAGTTCGCCCATCATATGTGTTGATGTATGGAATTCCTTTCTGCCCAAACTGCACAGACCGGACCTTGCAGAGCTTAAACTGCAAGATTACAACAATGAGTCAAAAAATCTCCCAGCATTCCACAGATTGCATAAAAAAAACAACATAGCCATTGACAGGAGACAAAGTAGTGAATAAAAACAATATAGGATGCAGACCAACCTTAGCCTCTTCATCCCTGATTGAGTGAAGACGAAATCGGCCCTTGGTGTCATAGAGAAGACGGAAGTTCTCATTGGTTTTTGGAATTGAAACAACATCTGGACAATAGGACATCAAGATTAACATAACACTTAGTACAAGTAACTGAACCAACATAGCTTAAAGCAAAAGTTACAGTATATGCAGTGAAACATAATCGACACTTCAAAAAGCTTGCCATGTTTCACTTAGTCATATCACAATCTATAGGATACAGATCAAGAAGTCAAATGTGCATACCCATAAATCCAGCAGGGTAAGTCTTGTCTGTCCTAACCTTTCCATCAACCATGACATGCCTTTGCATCAAAATGGATTGAACCTCACGATATGTGAGAGCATACTTTAGCCTGTTTCGCAAAATAAGGACCAAAGGCAAACATTCCCTTGATTTGTGTGGCCCAGATGATGGCTTGGGAGCCTGCAAAAACAAAACAAGATGATGGTGAAAAACAAAGATAGAAATTTACACTATTGTAGCAATTAATCATTTATACACCACTGTTTACTTACAAAGGCTCCACCAAGCTTGTCAAGCATCCAATGTCTCGGTGCATTGAGCCTCTTCAAATGCTTCTTCAACCCTCTCGCCTGTGAAAACACAATGACGTAAATATACAACCAAGACAAAAAGACGCTCATCTTACAAGCGAGTGCCACGAGCAACTAGAGACATTGAGCTAGAAGAAAATAGTCATAAGAACCATAGGCATTGCAATAACAGCAAATAATCCATCTACTAGATAATGCCCATCAAAGGATCTAGTACTTTTTCAACCAAAAAAAAAAAGAACTAAAAACAACAGCCAAGTCCAAAACGAAAAATCCTGGACACTAAAAAAGTTCAAACCAACCAAGTATACAGGATAACAAAACGGAAACAATCCTCTCACTTTACTTTTCAGGTGGGGATGCAGAGAGCATATGAAGACTCTTATGTTTATAACTATAGCTTTACATTTATCCAGATATCAAAGAAAGGAACAGATTCTAATGCTAACCTCAAACGCACATTGATTTCATATTCATGTCTACTTATTTATAAGTCAGCGTCCCATACTTGAGTATCGCTCATGCAGTTTTCTCTAATTCATTCCTTCGACACTATAATTTACACCCAGTTTTTTTCTTCCCCTTCATTATAGAAGGTCACAATAAATTTTCCACCCCAATCAATTGTAGCTAAGGATGCACAAGAGACAAGAATATTGAGAGTAATAGAGCGTGAAATAGACGTTCTCCAACAATGGACATTCTCCAACAGTTGCTGATACATTAGACATTTCATTAATCACCAAAAATTCCACAGGACCATACACCTCTTCATCTCAAGGTATACGGTCAATCCAAATGCCATTTTTGTCTTCCATTCTCTAGATTTACGAAGAAAAAAAAACAGCTAAATATGTGTTACCAACGTGCCCACGTATACAGGGTAAATTAGCAGAAAAGTGACCAAGTTTCTGACTAGTAAACTTCACATATAAGCTGATAAAACAGATCTCGCATGCTAGATCTAGAATACACATCGTTACAAACAACTCTATTGATACCTACAATATATGCAAACTAACTGGATATAAAGAAGGACTAATCAACCCAATGAGACGAATAACTAGACAGATCAATGATTAGAGAAAGGAAGGAGAAAGGTAAACGGTGCTAACCATGTTGGTGCCTTTTGGACTGTTAAGTCACCGCCGCCGCCGGCCCCGTGGATCTGCTCTGCTCTTCTGTGAATGAGTGTGTGATGAAATGAGACAGCCTCTCTAAAACCCTAGTTTCCTCTCTATATATACGCGTTTGCTTATCTGGCCCAACTAGCAAGCCGGGCAGCTTATGTTGAGGCCCATCGTCGGCCTGGGCTTCACTTTGGTACAGGCCCCGGGTAAACTAGAAAATGTTGGTATTACTATTTTCTATCCCCTTCTTATTTTATAACTGCCAAATAATTAAACTAATATTGGAATTTCATTTTCCTTTAACACGTGTCTTTATAGCCGTCGTTATTAAAAGAACATGCCCACAAAAGGCGCAAAGGTCTCATGGAGTCTAGATGCTAGCGGAAGGCACAGCCCGCGTCTAATTGAAGCAAGACTTATAATTCTTGAAGTATACAAGATAATTCCTACGTCATTGAAATAACTAAATAAAGCGTAATAAAATATGACATCTTATAGTTTAGCAACTTACTCGTCCAGATTTTGTAACTCGGTAATTCGCTTGTCCATGATGAAATCTGAAGTCTTGTACATGTTACTCAAATTTCAGAAAGCATATATCACTTAAAATGAATTCACGCACTTAAGTCTTTTTCTACAAGCATTTTGTCCTTTACTTTGTCCGTGACTTACCTCATTCTTAATCAAGATCCAATGTTATTAATGAGTTGATGTTACTTATCTATATTGTCCGCTTAAAAAATTCATTGAAATGTCATGTTTACAATAAAATAGATAAAGCGCTCCCGAAGTAAGGCTAGGGCCCAGTGCCTAGGACACGAGGCGTCTCATATCCGGTTGCACCTTGTGTCCAGACGTGCAACTATTACAACTATTATATTATAAGCTTTTTTGTTCAGATTGTTTGTCTTAGAGCTTTGTAAAAATAACCTGTTGACTCTCTCTTGACTCTTGGGTTATGTTGTCTCTCTAATTTTGCGGTCAACCGAAGCACTTGGCTTGACAATTGACACCGCTTTGAATTTTAGGGGGGATAAAGAACACGTCAGCACTCCTAAATCGGGTAATGGTATTTTAAGATAAAGATTCATGAATATACATTGCGAGAAAGAAATTAAGAAACGAAGAAAAGAGGAACTTTTTTCCTTACAACAATTAAAGATTAGAGAGCAAAGTTTTAGCAAAGTGGGTGACAGTTCAAATTATATCAAAAGCGATAAGTACAATAAACGCTCATATGTTTGAATGTTGTTGTAAAAATTCTACTATAAATAACAAATCACAAAAGAGAAGATTTATAAATTGAACAGTGCAAAAGGAACAATGACTCCATCTATCTATCTATCTATTCCTAAGATAGTAGAGAAATGGACCATGATATTACAGGCCCGCAAGTCTGCTATCAGTACAAAGCCCCACATCATCATCATAATAATAATAATACTATTAAACACAAGTAAAACATAGTTCTTTCATAAAACTAGATCCACGACTCTTTCGGGTTAACGGAAGCAAAACTTAAGAATGGTTCTGCTTTGGTGTTGCTGTAAGCCTAATTCTTTACTAGTTTTGATCCGTGTATTGTATACAGGAGCAATTATAGTCATTAAATTATATAAATAAAATAATAAAAGTACTATACTAAAGTTTTTGACAAAGAATGGAACAAAAAGTGATAGAATTTATATAATGGTCACCTAAAATAAACATTTAAGATTAAAACTTAACAAAAAAACTAATTGAAAGTGATAAAACCCATCCTATTATATACAGTAAAATTTAACAATGGGAAAATGTCAATTCAATTGAGGAAGAGAAACGTGGAGAGGGTCATTTGAGTCACAAATGAGCATTGATATCTCAAGAGAACAAAATATGACGGCTAGATGAAATAAAAAAAAGGTAATAAAAGAGAAAAGTGATTTGTGACAGAGATGGACACACCACAACGATAATTGTCAAGTTTTAAGTTTCATAAAATGAGATTATCTAAAGGGAGGTTATAATCAACTTATTAGTATATTGCGAGAGATATTTTTGGAACTTATAAGTAGGATTAAAATATTTGAAAATCTATTTTACAAATTTAGAATTTATAAAGGGTGATTTTCTCAAATTAAGGGAGGAGAAGGTCAACTACAAGGCTCTGTTTGAAATTGTTTATTTTTTCAGTTTTTTCACAAAATTTGTAAATCGAAGAAAATAAACATGTTTGGCACACAGTTTTCGTTTTTTTTTCTTCACTTTTGGAAACCAGTTTTTAAAACAAGGCTATTTTTGAAAACTCTCATTTGGAGTTTTGGGTTTTATTTTGAGATCACCACCACTACCACAACAGCCACCGCCGCGACCATTGTCACGTCCCACCACCGCCACCGCAAACCTCCGCCAAAGAAAAATTCAAAATAAAAACTGGGTAATCAAACACCCAAAAGAAAAAAAAAACTTAAAGTAAAAACTCGGTAATCAAACACTCATTTGTTTTTGTTAAAAAAAACTAAACTGATTTTTATTTTTATTTTTGAAATAGAAAATCAAAACTGAAAGTGTTTTCAAACGCTACCTACCTTAGTGTTTTATTTTGAGAGATAATTTTGGAGTTTTCAATAGGATCATTGGGTTTAAAATTTTTGGAATCCATTCTGCAGTAAGATTGCCATAATAAAATTCTAAAAAAGAAAAGAGATATATAACTAAATATATAAAGGGACATTAAAAAAAAAGATAATTACTTAGGTATAAATTTTTTTTCCAATAGGATTAGATATTTCAGGTATAAAGACAATAATAATTAAAAATTAAGTTGTTTTTTGGTAAATTGTTTTTAGAGAGAGAATGCATTCTGTAGCCAAGGAAAGTGGGTTCGCAATCGACGTGAATGTGCCACAAGGTATGCAGTCCGAGTAAGATGTCAAGTGTGATGATGTGGGACACAGCAAGGGCAGAGACCAAGGGCTTCCAAACAGAGTCTGAGGGTGGCAGTACTGCGAGGGCGATAGCACAGGGTGAATACACGACGACAGTCACAATCCAATACTTAGGTCCAGAGTCAGGGTCCTGTATATTTCTCTCTCTAGAATTCTAGAGTGTTCTGAAAATGTCCAACCCCCTTAAATGAATTTTCAAGACCTCTATTTATAGAGGTTGAGATGATGATGTCATTACGTGACACGCGGCGCTCCCCGGGAGTGACACGTCACCGAGGGGTCCACAGCTGCCGGTGCTCCACGGACTGTCGAATCGTATATTCACTCGGCCTGCCCCGCATAGCGTCGCTCTGTCTATCTGGAAATACTGGTTCTCACAGCGTCGGTGTGGCCAGAGAACCCCTGTTCTAGCCTCAAATCCAAGCCCTTGTAGAGTCCCATAGGCCTGGCAGTGGTGGGGAAGACCCGACGCCCAATTGCCAGGCAAACTAGGCGCGATGCCCTCCGAAGATCTGCTCCCGTCTCGGAGTGACCCGGGGGTCATAGTCCATAGGGGTGTCGACGTAAGCCCCCAGTGCCGGAGCACGTAGGCCAGTCACGAAGACACCCTGGCGAAGATAGTGTCCCGGAGGAGTCGCCTATCCCGCGGGTGAGTCTTTGGGCCGAAGCACTCGGAGCGCGTCAAGGTAGCATCCTGGAGGATCCGTCTACTCGACGGGCCAGGTAGCATCTCGGAGGAGCCGTCTACCTTACAGAAGGGGAGTTGAAGAGCTCCCTGACCGAGATAGTGTCCTAGAGGAGTCGCCTATTTGGTAGGCCGAGGTAGCATCCTGGAGGAGCCGTATACCTGGCAGAATGGGAGTTGAAGAGCTCCCTGGCTGAGATAGTGTCTCGGAGGTGTCGCCTATCCCCGTGGTGAGTCCTTGTGCCGGAGCACTCGGAGGAGTCTTCAAGGTAGCATCCCGGAGGAGCTGTCTACCCAACTGGCCGAGGTAGCATCCTGGATGAGCCGTCTACCTGGCAGAAGGGGAGTTGAAGAGCTCTCTGGCGGAGATAGTGTCCCGGAGGAATCGCCTATCCCCGCAGGATGTTGCACACTCCGGAGAGTGGGTCGAAGCATGTTCCACGACCAAGACAAGGTGCGCATGGTGTGGTGAAAGGATGGACCGATGCAAGGAGCATGGTAGTGTGACAGAGAGCCAAGGGGCACGACTGTGTTAGTGGCACGGCGCATGGGCGCTGCAGAGTAAGTAACGTGCCAGGGGCACGTGTCATGGAGATGGCGCACAGGCACGGTGAAGTGTGTATGGTGCCCGGGGGCACGACATTATGACAGAGAGCCTCAGAGCAGGGCTGTATCAGAGGCGTGATGGGCATGGCGGAGTGAGTAAGGTGCCGGGGGCACGTCTATGTTAGTGGCTTGGAGCAAGGACGCTACAGAGTATGGTGTCGAGGGCACTGTAGTGTGACAAGGAACCCGGGGGCACATGTCATGGAGATGGCGCAGCGCATGGGCACGACAGAGTGTGTATGGTGTCGGGGGCACTTGTCATGGAGATGGAGCACGGGCGCGGCGACGAACGTCACGAAGACAATATCTGGTGCGGTGGTCACATGTCATGGAAGTGGCGCATGGGCCCTGTGACAAGCGTCTCGGACCGTGGGCATGTATCATGAGAATGGCTCACGGGCGCGGCGGCGAACGTCGCGAAGCAATACTTGGTGCCGGGGGCACTTATCATGAGAATGGCACAAGGGTGTGACGACGAACGTCGTAGAGATGGCGCACGGACACACGTCGTGTGCCCTAGAGATGGGGCATGAGTTGAGTGTGCCTGTTATAACAAAATAATGAATGCAACATGTAGTAATGACAAACAAAGTTGGGAGTGATGGTATGCGGTTGTCGGCGACGGGTCATTCGGTGGTAGCGTGCAACTTTGGGTGATGGGCATCGCGGGAGCGGTATGCGGTCATGAATGACGGACATCATGAGGTTGATGCACGACGGACCTCACGAGGTTGATATACAAACGTCCGTAAACATCGCAGAGATACAAAAATTCTAGAAAACAAGTGCGCGCGAGAGGGGAGGCCGTAGGCCTAAAATTGGGGGAAGGCCAAGGCCACCACCCCTGGGGAGGCCGAGGCCGACCCTAGGGGGTGGCCAAGGCCAATGGCCAACTCCCAAGAAGGGAGGTCAAGGCCACTCCCCCTTCTTGGTGAACTTCAAGCGCGCCGACGGTAGGTGTTTCGATGAGCAATGATGAATCCAGAAGTTGCGTTACGACGAGTGCGTCGACGTGAATTGTACCCATATGACGAACAAGGTGCCAAAGTCACATACAAAGCGTACGAAGTGAAAAAAGTGCGAAAAAGACTTTGCTCGAAAAGTGAAGAACCGGGGGGGGGAGAAGGCCAAAGCCAACCCTATGGCCTTGGCCGAGGCCGACCCCATGGCCTTAGGGGAGGCCGAGGCCGGCCATAGGGTTTGGCCAAGGCCTTTGCCCCTTGACCCCATTGCTCTGGTTGCGCTGTCGGTTGATGTTTTTGATGAAAAGGTGCTTGGATGGTCGCGGTGCGACGATCGTGCTACCGTGAGTAACGTCAATGTGAAATAATTTGTGACTAAATTGCCCCTGAAGTGCGCGAAGCGAGAAACACATGTGACTTGGGTACGCGCACTTTGACCTGTTCGATGCGTTAGAAAAATGACTGTTGACAATGTCGACGTGTTCGCGTGAAATGGGATCCCTAGTGGTCCCTTGGATATGACTAAAATAGGTTGAGAATACATTCAAAGGTAGAATTACAAAAATTATAAAAGAAAAGTTTACGTGACAAGTTGAAAGAGTGTCCACGTAAGCAGTGATGCAACAACTTTTTTTTATCAACTTCGACTATATATATTAGATTAGATTTAGGCACTAACAGCATCTTTGAAAAGTTTTACTGTCTAATTATCTTTTCATTATTTGAATCTTGTTATTGTTGATGGAATTCTCTTATTTATTTATTTATTTCAAAAAAGGCATTACATACCCACGCGCCGCGCGAGTGCATGTGTGCTTGCTTCCCAAGATTTCCCCCTTTTCTTACACTGCCATCGCCGCAGTTGAAAATTCAGAATGAGAAAACCATTCAAACGGCGGGGCCGTAGCAACAAATCGCCTCTGTTCGACGATATCTCCCATTTCAGGTGACTCGAAGTCAATATTCCACTTCTAGGGTTCGTTATCGGATCCGCCATGAATTCCAATCCGGACAAAGAAGCCAGCGGCTCGTCGAGCTCATCGGACGGCGTGGAGAATCTCCAAGTAGAGCCCATTAGATTGCCGACCCTAGAGGAGGTTCGGGGCCAGGATATCTGGAACAATTGCGCCGTTCGTAGCGTCGTTAGCGGAGTTATGGGTATCTACTAAAGTACCCTTCTCTCATTGCTTTTGAATTAAACAGTTGATAAGCTAGTTGTGTTTATGTAGAGGAGCATATGGTTGTCCAGTTGGATTGTTAAGTGGAAATTGAAGATAACCCGGAGTATTTGATTTACTTCAATATGCGCTGCCTTTACTCATCTTTCTTACCCTGGTTTCGCTTGCCACCAAATAATACTTATTCAGTCTACGATTGCTTGCTATCTGAGTTCAGTTCGATGTGTACACTGTACGTGCTACTAAATCTTAACATAGGGATTTGCAAAAATGTCAAGGGGAAAATCCATTGAAATGGGGAGAGTAATTATTTATCTGTAAATACGCTTGGCTGTCCACTTGGAGGGACACCGGGATCTAGAATTTAATACCTAAACGGTACTCAGGCGCTGAGTGCAGTAGGAGGAGATTACTTTGTTGTGTTGTAAGTTGGCATTCTTATGTGTCTTGCAGTGACAGGTAACAGAAACTGCGATTTCTATCCTGCAAGGGCTGCCATTTGTCTGCAATGCTCCATGTAATACTTAGATAGGTTTCTGCCTTGGATTGCCAAGTAAGTTTGGTGGAATCGCTCGAATTTAATTTCTGAGAAAGTCGGAGCATGAAAACTTATGATGAATATGTAGATTTATGTGGGGTCCAATTGGGTTTTGATGGATTTAACAGACATCAAAATGGAAAGTTAGTCACCTAAACCGAGTGAAGTAGAAGGATATTGCTGTATACCGTAAAATTGCAATTTTGATATGGTTGTCATATGTTTTTATTGGCTCCATTTATGAATCTATTTGACCTGAATGGACTTGCTAAATGTCAATATACATCAAGCCACATTAGACTTTTAATGGCTGTGGTAGTAACGTTTTGGCTTATGGACAATTTAAGGTGTCTACTTAACTGGGGTTTTGCTTCCTGGCGGTCCTAATTGGTCGCAGTCTAAGATTCTGTTCAAATTCCTTTTGTGCTCTTGAATTCTGTAGCAATCATTTTATGATCGGATTATATAGCATCTTGCAGGATGCACGTATGTATGTTGGGGTGGGGGCTGGGGAAGTAGTGGCGGCATTTTTAGTATCTTCAAAGTTCTCATTTCCATACCTAAAATTTTGGCTTTCCACTTGGATTCTAATGGATGCGCATTGGGATTTAAAATTTTCTCTCCATAATTGTACTATGGTCGCTGAGTGAAGTAGGGGATGTTTCCATATTACAAAGTTGGCATTTTTACGTTACTTTGAAATGACTGTGATTTGTATGGCTGCCATTTTCGCGACGGTCCATGAAGATATTATATAGGTTCATGCCCTGGATCGCCAAGCAATTCACTTGGAATTACTTATTCCAATCTGATTGTTGAGAAAGTTGGAACAGGGAACGCAATAATATTTATGTAGATATGTTTGGCTGCTTGCTAGAATTTAAGGGCTTTAGGGACATCTGGAATAAAAATTACTGGTCTGAGTGCACTAGGGTTGCCAAATGGAGTGGGAGGACATCACCAATTTATATTGCATATTGGCATTTCTGACTCTTTGAAATGACAGGTTTCAGAAACTGTCAAACCTAATATGGCTGCCATGTGTTCTTATGCTCCCGTTAAGGTGTTCATGCCCTGGATTGCCTAGTAATTGCACTGGATTTAGTTACATTACATCGGCCACATTACATATTTGGTGGGTTTCTAGGCTCTGGAGTTGTTATTTTAGTATTGGTGTATTGGAATGGTCTAGGTCACTGGAATGTTCTTGTTCCCTATTAATGGTCAACTAAGATTTAGTTCAAATTCCTTTATGCTCTTGCCTTTTTAAGCGATTAGGTGTAGTTTTTTATTTTTTGCGTTTAATGCCCTCCTGCAAAGCGTTTCCAACTTCTTTTCCTGTAGGTATGATATGTTTGGGGTGGAAAGGGAGTGAAGTAACTTTGATGAAACTATTTGTTCTGTTGTGGAAATATTTGCAGGAGGTGGGCTTGGGTTGTTCATGGGTTTGTTCCTGGGGTCGTTGGATAATCCTATAATGCAAGATGAGATGACTGGTAGGCAGCAATTTATTTATACAGCAAAGCAGATGGGTAGGAGGAGCTGGAGCTCGTGCAAGACCTTTGCTGTTATGGGACTGATTTTCTCGGCTGCCGAGTGTACTGTTGAAAAGGTAAACTGATTTTCTCAAAATTTTGCTTTATTGTCATTTTTCTGGTGGAGGGGCTGGGGTGGGGTACAAGTTCGGGTTTTAAGTTCCATTTTAAGTAAGAGATTCATTTTTTCTGATCTTTGTTTTCTCCATTAATTGCTTAAAATATGTGGTAAAAAAAAGGGATCAAATGGGCAATTGGATTCGATAAGATTCAAATCCTTTTTATGTTTGTATAATTGCCTGTTAAACATCCCATGTGGACTAACTTTCTATGATTGGTTTGAAGGCTCGTGCAAAACATGACATGACAAACACAGTTGTAGCGGGGTGTGTAACTGGAGGTGCATTATCAGCAAAGGGTAAGTTTTATCTGCTATTTTGGTTATTTGTCTTCATGTGAGCAAGGGTAACATAGAAGCGGTACATATTGAGCTATTTCCTTGCAAGTTGCGACAATTATTTTATGATGCTTTCGAGTAGGCTGGCGCATGCAAGGGGTGTTGGTTTGGAAGAATCTTTACCGAATCTAAGAAGACATACCAGGGTGGTACATAGAGCTTTATGCTGGTCACTTTAAATAAAAGAATCTTAATTTAGCTATGGAATAGAGACTGACTTTGCAATATCTATATGGTTTCACCACCTGTGTTGGTGGTTGTTTGTTAATTATAGACTGTTGCTATCCATCTTGGCTATGCACACTTGGACCCCTGCTATCCCAATCTGGTTGCGCACACTTGGACCCTTGTTATCCTAATCTTGCTGCCCACATTTGGACCGCCGAAACCTGAGCGCGTCTCCACGTCACGTGCCCGTCTCTGGGACACCCATCGCCGCCCCGTGAACCGTCCCCAGGTCATGTGCCCCTAGCACAACGTCCAAATCCGTTACACCAGTCGCCACGCCCCGGTATCGTCCCGGCGTCACGTGCCCCCGGCATGATGCTCGACTCCGCAACACCCGTTGTCGCGCCCGCGCGTTGCTTCCATATCATGTGCCCCCAGCACCGCACATAGTTCGCTGCCCCTATGCACCGCGCCACTTATACAGTCGCGCCCCCTGGCATCCTGTTACACTACCATGGCCCCGTGTTGGTCCATCCTTTGACCATACCATACGCACCTTGCCTTGGTTGTGGAACATACTCCTACCCATTCCCTAGAGTGTGCAACATCCCACAGGATAGGCGACTCCTCTAGGACACTATCTTCGCCAGGGAGTTCCAAGTGCTCTGGTATGAGGACTCTCCTCAGGCCAGGTAGGCAACTCCTCCGGGACACTACCTTGCTGCGCTTCGAGTGCTCTGGCACAAGGACTCACCCGCGGGATATGCTCGCTTTCTAAGACATTATCTCAGTCAGGGAGCTCCAACTCCCCTTTCGCCAGGTAGGCAACTCCTCCGGGACACTACCTCGGCCTATCGGGTAGGCGACTCCTCCGGGACACTACCTTGGCCCGCTCTGAGTGCTTCGGCACAAGGACTCACCCACGAGATAGGCTCACTCTATAAGACACTATCTCCGCTAGGGAGCTCCAACTCCCATTCCACTAGGTAGGCGACTCTTCATGCCACTACCTCGGCCAGTCGGGTAGGCGACTCCCTCGGGACACTACTTTTGCGTGCTCTGAATGCTTCGGCACGAGGACTCATCGGCTGGATACGCTCTTTCTCTAAGACACTATCTCCGCCAGGGTGTCTGCGTGATTAGTCTATGTGCTTTGGCCCTGGGGGCTTTTCAGCGGCGCCCCTAGGGACTATGGCCCCCTAGTCACTCCGAGACAGGAACAGGTCTCTGGAGGGCATCGCGTCTAGTCCGCCTGGCAGTTGGGTGTCGAGCTTCCCTAGCGCTGCCAGGTCCTTGGCGTCTCTTGACGCTTTGTGGGACTCTGCTAGAGCTTTGGACTGGTGGCTAGATCAAGGAGGTCCTTTGGCAACACTGGCTATGTGTGAACCAGTCTTTCTAGACAGACAGAGCGACACTACCGGCATCTGTGGGCCCCTCGGTAAGGTGTCACTCTGAGGGAGCGCCACTTGTCGAATAATGGCATCATCTCCTCGACCCCTATAAATAGGTTCTTTGGTGGCCGAGAAAGAGATGGTGGCTACAGCCTACAGGCTATGGTGGTTCAGAGATGTGTGGCGGGAGGAAGATGCAAAGGACATTGGTGGTGGATTTTATTTTTTCTCTAAATTTGTTTAGCCAGATTGTTTACCTCTCTCTTTTCAATGATGTTAGAAGTTATGGTCTTGCCCCTCCCAAACGTGATCTAACAGGCTAAACCAGTAGAAAGGATGGGAGACAAAATGAGATGTTTTGTGGAGGATGAACGGTCCAAATGAAAGGATAGGAACTCTTAAAAATAAAACTGAAAGGGGGAGGACCAGTTTTGGATTGTACCCTATAGATAGAGAGATATTCTTTGTAAAATACTTGCTTATAGGAACAATGGCTGCAAATCTATTGCAATTGCCTCTTAATCTAGTCTTCAACCTGCAAAAGAAATGCTGTCTGTGTTTAGATGCTTGCTCGTGGGTTTATTTCTAATTATGAGCGAACCTTGTGACAGCCTGAAAGAGCAGGTGGCTGCTTAATTGCCCTTTTCCCGGTTAAGGTACAACAAGTAGATATTAATAAGATGGGATAATAGTTTTAGTTATATTGTTGGATCAAGAGCTAAGCTTTCCTATTGGAATAGATGATTTTATATTGTTGAGTGAGTTTTGCCAAAAAAGTTTGCTAAACAATTAACCTTTCTGGAACAAAACAGTTTTAGTATTGTGGAATCATTAATCATGTGTAGAGTTGAAACAGTCTCGTCGCCTCGGAGAAAGGGGTAAAAGAATTGCCAGCATAGTGTGTTTTAGCTCATGTACACATTTATATTTATTGGTAAACTGCTTTCTGCCTTTGAAGACATTATGTTGACTAAATATCACTGCTTTCTGCCTTCGAAGACATCATGTTGACTAAATGTATGTGTGTTTTAGGTGGTCCAAAAGCGGCTTGTGCTGGTTGTGCTGGCTTTGCTGCGTTTTCAGTCTTAATAGAGAAGTTTCTGGGAACTCATGATTGAATAGCAGGTGTTTCCATCCACCTTAATATAATGCCTGGGAAAGACTAGCAGTTGCTCCCATCCCGAGTTTATCATTTCTTCGCTGATCCTAACGAACTACCAAGCGAAATTTTGCCCCTTGTACGAAGATGTGTCTTCCATAGATATCAGTAGTGGACTGCCATTGAGTTGATGAAATTTATGGGATCAAAAGGAAGGTTTTGACTATTTGCGATGTGCGTTGCCATTGGATAATGGTTGTGCGTCCAACTTTTTGGTTTACTCGCATCATTTTTGTTCGGAAATATTGTCAATGCTTTGAAAGAGTTGGTTAGATCGACTTGCACCAAGTTAGTTCGATTAGAATAAAGATTGTTCGATGGTAGGCTGTTTTGGATCCATGAAACTGAACTTTTCCTGAATAATACAAGTTTTCGATAGACATTTGTATGCACTATAAATAGGATTTATACAGAGCTGCTTCTAGAACTGTGCCAGTGAGAAAAATAAGTGAAGGCATAGCAGCATGGCACATCCCTGTTTTCAGAAAGGGTAATTGGGGTAATGTGCAAAATGCCCACCATCTATCAAATGGTTAAGACCATGTTTGACACAATTTTTTTTTTCAGTTTTGGAAACTGAAAAAAAAAAGTTGCGTTTGGTATCATTTTCTTTTCTTTTTTTCCTTCAATTAAAAATTCAATTTTTAAATTAAGACTGTTTTTAAAACTCTAAAAACCTAGTTTTTTTTTTCAGTGTTGATTTTTTTTTGAGACCACCACCCTCCCACCACCGGCAGTCACGAGACCATCGTCGGCCGTCGACAATTGCCGACGCCACAGGTCGCAGGCGACAACGGCAAGCAATTGCCGCTGGCAGCCACCAGTCACTGCTGTGCTGGCTACCACCACCGTTGGCCACCGCCACGCCCCGCCACCGCAAACCACCACAAAAAAAACTGAGTTATCAAGCACTTATATGTTTTTGTAAATTTTATTTTTTTAAATTACTCTTTAATTATTTTTTTTAGAAACTGAAAACAAAAAAAAAAAGTTTATCAAACAGAGCCTAAATCTTGTCCTTTATCTTTATCTCTACTTTCCTTGAGTGATGTAGTCATTTTTGTCTATTTTGATCGTTAACCAGTCAAGTTGAGGGACAACGATGACAATTTTTACACCAAGTTCTCATTTTGAGCCGAATAGGCCATTTGATGTGGCTTTTCTCCACAACCACCACACTAAACCCAAGCTCTACCGCACCAATCGCGCCACACCGTAGAGTTTGCCAGAATGAAGCCCCAATTGTAAGTTGCCCTCCTTGTCCTTTGTGGCAAGCGCGTTCTCGAGCTCGCCTTCGGCATTGGTTTTCCCTCCTAGGCCTCAACGACATCGTCTTCACCGATGTCGTGCCCATCACTTCGGTCCTCAAACCTAATCTCAGGCACAAGCACAACAAAGCTCGTCCGTAGCTAGATATGAAGCTGAGAGAGGTAGCAGTGCAAGCAGTAGTGATGGGAAGGGGATATGGGGTGGTGACCGGTGAGAAACGGGTAAGGGGGTGGTGACCGGTGAGAAACGGGTAAGGGGGTGGTGACACGCGGGGACTCCAACGCAAACACTGAGTTAGAGGGGACTAAGTGAGTTGGGATACCAATTTGTTTTCTTATTTTTCTCGTTTGTCCCTCAGTTTAACGATTAACTATCAAAATGACGACAACAATAACAACAACAAAATAGTTCATGCGATGCCGTAGTTTTTTTTCAGTAGGGAAGGACCATGCATGTAATTCACCCGTTCAAAAAATGAGAGAAGCATTTAAAAATTTAGAGAAGCTATTTTGGAGCAAGAGTTTATACACCAACAGTTATTTGTCAAGACTTCATCTGCTTGCTGCCCTACTGCAATATCAGTTCGTCCAGTTAATTTCAAGATTAATGGTTTGACAAATTTTTTTTTTGATTTTCAGTTTTTAAAGAGCAGTTTTTAAAAAGCAGCTTATTATTTTTTTTTTTTACAAAAACAAGTGAGTGTTTGATAACCTTTTTTTTTTAGTTTTTTTTTTGGTGTTTGGTAAACCTTTTTATTTTGACATTGGGTGGTTTGCGGTGGCGGTGGTCGACTGTGGTGGTGGCCGGCGGTGGCTGCCGGTGGTGGTCGCCGGCGATGGCTGCCGATGGGCGGCAATGGCTGTTGGCAGTCGCCGGCGGTGGCTGTCGGCAGTCGCCGACGGTGGTCACCGGCGGCCGGAGGTGGCTGCCGGCAGTGAGAGGGCGGCGGTGGTGGTCTAAAAAAAAAAAACCAAAAGTGAAAAAAAAAAACAGTTTCTGGAGTATCTTTTTACTCTTCGGTTTTAAAAAATAATTTTTTAAATTGGAGAAAAAAAAATAATAATTACCAAACGCATTTTTTTTTAATTTTCAAAACTGAAAAAAAAGAGAAAAAAAAGAGCGTCAAACCTATTCTTCCCTTTATTTTTAACGTAAGTAAAAAATTAGTTACAGTGCAGAATAAATAGTAGAGAGATAGTAAATGATTACGCACCGTAGACAGGCGGAAAATAATAAAAGACAGCGTGATTTCCAGAGGGAACCAAGAAGTAGAGAGAAGAAGGGTAGAAATGTCCAACGAGGGGGTAAAAGAGGTTGTGTGTGTCACCGGAGGCAGCGGCTTCATCGGCTCGTGGCTCGTCCGCCTCCTCCTCGACTGCGGCTACACCGTCCATGCCACCGTCAAAGACCTCCGTACTCAACTCTCTCTGTTAAACCTTCATTTTTCAGTATACTACACACTTTTGATAGTTTGAGTAGCTAATATTGAACCAAACTTTCTTGGTTCTCTTTATTAGATGACGACAGAGAAACCAAGCATCTAGAAGCGTTAGAAGGAGCTGAATCGCGGCTCCGCCTCTTCCAGATTGATCTGCTCGACTACGACTCCATCGTCGCCGCCGTCACCGGCGCCGCCGGCGTCTTCCACCTTGCGTCTCCCTGCATTGTCGATCAAGTTCAAGATCCCGAGGTCTTTAATTAGTCACCTTACTTTTCCAAGGATGAAGCATCCTCTGCTGTAGAGTATGCTGAGAGGCTAACATAAGTTTTAGCTACAAAAGATTAACGTCGGTAATAACATGTTTTGACTGTGGTTGCGATGATTGACAGAAGGAGCTGTTGGCGCCCGCGATTAAGGGGACGATTATGTGCTCACGGCGGCAAAGGAGCTTGGGGCTCGGCGCGTGGTGGTCACCTCTTCCATCTCGGCTATCACGCCGAGCCCTACGTGGCCAGCTGATGTTCTTAAGAGGGAGGATTGCTGGACTGATGTCGATTACTGCAAACAGAAGGAGGTGTGAGGTTCAAGAAATTCTTAATAAGGGTGATAGGGATTTTGTGGTGTAACGGACGGGTGGTGTCTGCCGGTTTGGGTCAAGGTTTTCTTATCTTTTCATCCCGTCGGTCCGTGCACCACATTTTCTCCGTCACCGTTACATGAACCAAGATGCTCTATTCTACTGCTAACAGCTTAGCAACATCTTTTGTTGTGATAAAATCATATAACAATACTTCGGATCAAGATGCTCTGCTGTACAGCAGGGGTGTCTACACTATTTAGCCCACAAAAGATTGTCACTAAAAAGTTTTGCCGCTGTTACTAAAATATATAATGACATTTTTTTTGCTAAAAAATATTTAGCGGCAATTTTTTGGTACAGCATTTCTGCTGTACAGTAGATGATTTTGATCCCAATACTTTTCGGATCCAGATCCCCTGCTGTAACCAGGGTGCTGTTCCCCTTGAGAGAGAGGGAGGAGAGAGAGAGGGAGGGATCCAAACCATGGTTACAGCAGGGGATCCAAATCCATACTTTTCTTATGGCACTGTAGTGCAACAGAGAATCCTAATTCCCGTTAAACTGAAGTCTTTTTTCATGAGATTCTTTTATCTAGTACTGGTATTAAATGTGCATAGATGAAAATTGAGCTAGCCCAGCTTATTGAATAACCATTATCGATACCTTTCAGAGATGATGAAAAGTATAACTTAAGTAGTTCTCTAGAAAAGTAGAACTATTAGGCTGCACAAGATTTGGTTATAGCGGTCTGTTTGATAATCGTCTAATCTACCTTTCAAGAAAGCATTGAAGTATGATTGGTTTTCTTATGATATAACTATCATGACTACAGCACTAGTAAATTTTTATAGTTAAATGAAACTTTAGGAAGCAATATAAATTAGGAAAAGAAGTGAGGGAAAGTATATGTTGAGAAGCTGTGTTTATTCTTAAATTCTATACTCTCCAAGATTTACTTTTCAACAAGCGCATTGTCGTTTCTCATGTTTATGATAGACGAAATAATTTTGGATGAAGGTGAGTGGAAGAAGATGATCGTGAAGACCAAGACAACAATCGTGACTAGCATACTTGGGTTGAGATGACTAAGTGGTTTAGGCTAATAAGATAGCCTGAATTCCATAAAATATAGAAGTCTCACCCATGGCTGCGGGCTTTAGTTTGTTGTATGCAGTGGTTCCAAAACATAGACAAAGGTACAAGTATAATGCAATCATGCTTGCTAAAGTAGGAGGCTCTTCCTAAAGCATTTCATCCTTCCATTTTTCTTTTCCCTTGTGGAATTTGGTATTCATTAGCATCGTTTTAAGTGGAGTCGTGGTGATTTAGCTGTGTACCACCTTTCTTCAGACAATACGCCTATATATAGTACATTTTCAGTAAGAAGTTTAATGATTTCTTCTATTTGAATACACGTAAACTAGTCCTTATAGTTGCATCAGTCATGTGTATCATCTAGGCATTGCTGAGTGTAGTCGCATGTTGTATGAGAAATAGAGAAAGATACTTTTAGCTTCCCGTGTCCATTCACTTCCTTAGGCTAGCACTTGACTTCAGTCAATGAGACTCCCACTAGGAAAGTGCCTTGACAGGGTTGTAGGATAATCTTTTGTTTCCAATGAATTCATTCTTTGAATTTGTTGGAACCTTTTTCTGCCAGATTGAACTGGTTTGAACCAGAAGATTTTGGCTGAACTTGGGGGCACAATGATTTACGACAGGGCAGGATTGGATTGGTTCCTGGGCTGCCTGAAGGGAACAGGGTAAATGGCTCGTTCGATTGTGGCTCGAGTACATAGCTAAGGTCTAGTGTGTGGTGATCGTTCTTATACGATCTGCTTAGAAGCCCCAAAAGGATGTTGGTCGACGTGAAACGTCGAACCATAGCCGTGTCTTACAGTGCTCTCCCTGGCAATGAAGTGAAGGTGGACTTTGATACTCCAAATATATTTAAGTCATGTAGTGACTATCATAACTGATGTTCTTTCTGTGATGATAACAGCGGAGATGGTCTGGCAGTCTTAGGTCTTCTTATAACACTGGGTCAGTGTTAGGTCTTACAGTGTTCTCCCTTGACTTTAAACAATAAACAATAATTTAAAAAATTCTGGTAAATTGGTTCTATGCCACCCTTTTCTCGAAGTTCCATTTCATCTTCGATCTTCAAGATAGGTTGGCGCTTCTCATCTTGCGAAACAGTCGTGTCATTGCAGAGGGTAGGCTTGACATAATTGAGGAATTGAGGGAAATTTGGAAAAAGGGTCAAATGATGTGCACATGAGGACTTAACGAATGAAAACGAATGAATGTCAGGTTTTAGAGCTGTTTGCAGTCGTTTAGAATAGTAGTGGGGATGGTTTTGTCGAATTTATTGTGACATGGACTTACTTGCAAAAAACGAGTATAGTTCAAGGGACAATTTTATCATTAACCCAAAGTTAAAAGTAGGTAAAAACTTAGGTAATTTGACAAAATTTTAGTTCTTGGTGCAATGATAAATTCAATGCCCAGCCTCGAAGGGTACGTTGCTTAAATGAATGCCCAAATGAAGGAAATTTTTTCAGTCACCATCATTATTGCAAGTATACTTCTCCGGTGTGGACATAGGCTTAAAAAACACCAGTTCTACACGCTTTTTGTCCAACCAGTCCCGGTAATGATCTAGATTGGCGGGTGACACATAATGCCACACTCATTACCACTTGAAGTGTAGCAACGTGAAAGAAGCTATAGGGTTTTACAGGCATTGTAAGTATGTAAGGAAAGGATAGAGAGATGGAGTTCCTGTACATTACTTTCGATGAGTCTCACGTTTTTTATTATTTAATTAGTCGTTAGAGATACTAGAAAATTACATGGTTATGAACACAGATTTCCTGTTGTTCATGCCTTTAGAACCCACTTGCCACTCGGAGTTCTTATTTTGGCAATGCAGACTTCATAATGGCCCAATTGCACTATTCATTTCCATTCAATCCTTAATGTTGCCTAAATTTTTTTCCAACTTGGTATTGGAATATCTACAAATTTCTCCAAAGAATCACGTTACCCTTAAAAGTTGTGCTTTCATCTCTCTGAGCTCTTCTTTTGTACAAGGATCAATATGTATGGAATTCATATTTTATTCTGGACTAGGTATGGTATCCAATTTCAAAAACACTAACTGAGAAAGCTGCTTGGGAATTTGCCAAGGAAAAAAACTTGGATGTGGTTGTTGTGAATCCTGGAACTGTGATGGGTCCTATACTTCCCCCAACCATTAATGCGAGCATGTTGATGCTTCTTTGCCTTCTCCAAGGTATTGTCAACGTAACGTCATAGTCTACTTTGTTGTTATTCAAGCCATTCATAGTGGGGCCTCAAAATGAATTCAATGTAACTTGGGGGTTGGAAGTCTGCCGCTGATCCTGGCAGAAAGTTTCCTGCTGCTTATAATTTATCACGACAGATCGACAGTGTTTGTTACGTTCTATGTTACATGGACTCTTTAGAATGCGTGAAGTACCCGTGTCGGACACTCGACACTTGGACATGGGAATGAGATATGTGTCCGACACATCTCATAGGATATGCCACTAAGAATGCTATCTTAAAATGTTTTTTTTTTTAATTCGTTATTGCGTTGAGATGAGATAAGATTTCAATTAAAACAATGTGGGTCATTGAAGACACCATTTTACGTAAGGAGTAACTACAAATTGGTAATAAATAGCAATATTTTGCCGTGTCCACGTGTCTTGAGTTTTCTAAAGTTAGACAAATCCGACACTGGGACACATATCCGACTCGGACACTCGTACCGAGTCCATGTAACACAGGTTACCTTGCATATTGCTTTGAAACTATGATGTAATCATTTCTCACCATGTAATTGAGGAAGCAGGGTGTAGATTTAAGTTTGGTATGCATATTGAAGCTTGGCTATGTTGTCTTAACTTAAGTATATTTAGGATCAGTGTGGCTTGGAAGTAAACAGCCACCATACATTACTCTAAGCATCTTATCAAGTTGCTATTGGTTAAACATCTCCTCTTCCACTTTACTCTCCTCTGATACCTTGTCATCGTGGATATGTCACATGTCCTTAGTTACTGGAATTTTGGAAATCATTAATTGCTCCAAGATGTATTTTGCATTTAGATCCTGGGATTCATGGTCACTAAAATGAATATTTAAGGTTGTTTTGTTTTAAGGTCTCTAGTTCTTTAAAATAACGAACAATACAAGTGCCGTCTTGAATATCAGTTTTACGAGGAATTGCCACGAGGCTTGCACTTGACAGTTTTTTCCGGGGTCTCAACGGGTAGGCTTGCGATATAAATTGCTGTTTGATTTCTTAAACATATCGCCATAAGTCACAAATTCAATTTGCATGAAGTTCTGCATTTCCAGTGCCTTATTTGGTCTGCCAATCTCTTCTCAACCTTCTGTGTCATTAGTCTGACACATGTAGTCTACCAGAAACACAATGCTCAAGAGTTTAATACATTCTCTTTCTTTTCTTGTTATAGTTGGACGCAATACTTACAGTGGATTTTTATGTTTTGAGCAGGCTGTACAGACATATATGAGGATCATTTTATGGGATCTGTTCATGTCAAGGATGTGGCCCTAGCACACATATTGGTCTATGAAAATACTTCAGCCACTGGAAGGCACTTGTGTGTTGAAGCAATTTCTCACTACGGTGACTTTGCAGCCAAGGTTGCAGAACTTTATCCTGAATATAAGGTGCCAAGGTAATCCGCTCGACTCCCCAGCTTTTGCAGAATGTTTCTCTGATTGAACTATATGTAGGCAACTGAACTAGTTAAACGAGCAGCATCTTTAAGTTATACACATACTAAATGACCCATGAAATTTAAGTGTTCTGATGCTGAGCAGCGAGTAATGACCTTTTCTTTTTTTCCTTTTGAGGCACATCTGGTGGATCCAGTAATTGTTTTCCTTTAAACTGAACCAAGGGATCTGTAGTTCCTGTCTTAATGATGCTATACTTTTTGGGTTTTAATTTCTGGCAGGGTATCCATACCTTTAGCATTCGAGAGAGAGTCATTGGAAACATGGTGAAGTTTTGTGTTGGCTTTAGGTGTGTTGCCAAATCAAGTAGAACACAAGAACCCCCGACCTGATTCAAAACCTCAAGTTGGTCCTGCCCGAGTTTGCACCCAATTATTCTAACATTCTTGACAGCCTTAATGTACATGGTAACTTCCTTTTAGATTTTAGGGTTGCCCACATCTATGTCATGAGTGCTCTTTGTTGCAGGTTGCCGAAGGATACCCAGCCTGGGTTACTTAGGGCGAAGAATGGAGCTCAGAAGCTGATGGACTTGGGCATGCAATTCATCTCCATGGAGCAGATTATCAAGGACTCTGTTGAGAGTTTGAGGAGCAAAGGATTTATCTCTTAGAGAACTCTGTGCCTCCTTCCACCCAAATTATCTATATCTGTTGAGAACCTTGGCTGGAGTTTGTGGCATAAAGTTTTCTAGTGAATGAGTTGTGTCTAGTCTTGTACTGGTTTCTTTTGTTGAAGGAAAAGCGCGGCATCCTCGTCAACTTTGTGTATTTCTTTTGTGGTTCAATAAGTCATCGATACCGTGGCCTTAGAACACTTGTTAGAAGCGACTAATATTTACCACCAAAAAAAAAAAAAGCAGGAACAAAAAATTCTGTTGTGACAAAAGTCGCTGAATATGTCGCGATAGGAGTGGACGTAAAATTTTGGCAAAAGTCAAAACTGTTGCTATCACCTCTGTTGCACTGTTATTATAATTACTCACTTTTTTTCATATACTTTGTCCCTTTTGACTCTTTTAAAATTTTAAAATCAATTTCGACATGCAAAATAGTAACTTTTCTCGTTATATTTATATTTATTTAAGGACTAATTACACCTATGTCCTTGAGGTTTGGGGGTAATTACAGTCAAGGACACAAAGTTTCAAAATGTAACATTCCGTGACCAAAAGTGTTTCAAATGTATCACCCGTGTCCATCCGTCAGGGTTCCGTCCAAAAAGTGTACTTTTTGTATGATGTCATCAATATGTATTTTTAAAATGACGATACTACCCCTTATACTGTATATATTGAAAAATATATGTTTATTATTATATATGATTTATTTATCAGTTTTAGTTTTAGGATTTTGTTGAAATCCTAATTTGTAAATTAGGATATTTTTGAAACCCTAATTTACAAATTAGGGTTTTATGTTCTCTCTCCTATTGCCAGTGAATCTGAAGTCCCCGCCGGCCGTCGCCTCCCTCCCCCGCCCCCGCCGTCGGCAGTCCCTCCTTCCCCGGCCCCTCTCCGTCGGCAGCCCCTGTCCACACCACCCCACCACACCAGCAGCCTCTCCCTGCACCACCCACCATGTCGGCAGCCTCTCCCCGTAGCACCCCACCACGCCGGCAAGCCCCTCCCCGCACCACGTCGCCGGCAATCCCTTCGCAAACCCACACAGCCGACAGCTCTCTCTCTAAAACCCTATTTCGGAAACCCACGATCCCGCCGATCTCGGCAATCCCTTCGCAAACCACGATCTCGCCGATCCCGGCAATCCCTTCGCAAACCCACAATCCCGCCGATCTCGCCGCCACCACTGGCTGCTGCCTCGCCATGGCTGGTTGGCCGTGATCTCCCCGATCTCGTTTTCTACGTCGCGGTGGGGAATGGGAGGCGCAACAACTGGAGGGGTGGAAGGAAGGTGGTAGCAGCGGTGGAGTGTTGTGCGGGGGTGGTGGGGGAAGAGAGATAGAGAGAGAGAGAGAGAATTAAGAGAATTTAATAGAGAGAGAGAGAGAGAGAATTAAGAGAATTTAAGAGAGAAAAATTGAAGATAATGGCATTTGAATAAATAGGGTTTCATGTGGTCCCAGGGGCAAATCAGGATTTCAACTTTTATTTAGGGGCAACTTGGTCTTTTTGTCAGAACCGTTAAGTATTTTGGTATTCCGTTTGTCAATGGACATAAGTGTTACATTTTGAAACTTTGTGTCCTCGCGTGTAATTACCCCCAAACCTCAGGGACATAGGTGTAATTAGCCCTTTATTTAAAGTGTCAGACTATACATATCTTATAAATGGGAAGCAATGATTTGCACGTTAAACAATCTTATTTTGTTGCTGAAAATTACATTAATGACCAAAAATAAATCTTGGACAAATAAATTTATAAATAAAAACAGAAATTTCTTTCATAAATCCCTAAAAAATTAAAAGGAAGCAAAAATAGGAAACTGATGGGAAGCAATGATCTTAATCACACGCGACAAGGTCTATGGTTAGAAAACCGTCCAGCTTTGTTAAACTTCCTCCAAATTTGTCTTTCTGCTGGCACTAAAGTAAATTCCGGAGTCTTTAGGGGCACTTTCGCTTAGAGTTGTCAATGGGCCGGGCTTGGGCCGGCCCGGCCCAGGCCCAGCGGGCCTCCAATGAAATCGGGCCAGGGCCGGGCCTCACAAATGAAAAACGGGCCGGGCCAGGCCTAAAACCTGGGATATATGGGCCAAGTCCAAGCCCAGGCCCTAGGCCCAATATTTAGGGCCGGGCTTGGGCCGGGCCCGGGCCCAATCCAAATTTTTTTTTTCCTTTCTTCCCAACTTTTTATTATTAAGACTTCTTCTTCAACAAAGGGCAAAGTTTTTGTAAACGGATCACTGAGTATACAATCACTTTTTCACGAATTAACCCCCTTTCGAAAAGGCAAATTGATGTTGATTGACCATTAACCACGGATTAAGTACAAAAACTAGTTGTTCTAGCCCATACATACTGATTTTAAGTGCAAAATTCAATCTCTTTCGTAATATGGTGTAAAACCTGTAAATGTCAAAGAAAAATAGAGTAGATCAAACAAAAACAATAACGAGATCGATGAAGATAAAATAACATCTTTTCTTGTTACATTCAAATTCTTTGGTCATTTAAAGAAACATGAGATTATTCTTCAAGACTCTTTAACACGTCACCCACTTCATGAAATTAAATTTAGAATTCAATTCACCTCTTTTGGTTTGAAACATAAAGAATACATAATTTTTATTTATGTTTAGAATACATGATAATTATTTCCTTAGCTTGTGATGTAGAACACAAAGCAAATTCTGTAAAATACATTAAATGAAAGCCCACTCAGAAATCATAAAAAACACGTCACAGTCACCACACACCCATACTTCTCTGCGTATATTAAAAAAAATACTGATCATATGAATTCAATAACACCTCAAAAACTATTAATTTAACTAAAAAGATCCAAAATATCAAAAAAAAAATAATAATGTAATAAAATAGACTTCAAAAAAAATAAAAAAGAAAAAAATTAGAGGGGCTAACGGGGCCGGGCCGGACCAGGCCAAACCCGGGCCATTTTAGGGCCGGGCCGGCCCGGTTCTCAAAGAATTCGGCCTGGCCCTGGCCCAAGCCCTAAGGGTTAGGGCCAGCCCGCGGGCCACTGTCGAATAATAATTTAAATCATCCTCTACAATAAAGTCCAAACGGCCGTGTAAACCGTAGACTCCATCGGATTTCAGTAACAGCTCAAACATGGAAGCTCGCAGGAAACTTCGTCTCCTCACTCTTGTATCCAGTCTCTTGCTTGTGTTGATCATCGCTTCCTCTGCAAATCCTTCGTCATCTTCATCTTTGAGAGCTTCGGGTGGCTCTTCGCGAGGAGGGGAGAAGGTCACGCTTGCTCTGTACTACGAGACGCTCTGCCCTTACTGTTCAAATTGCATTGTGAACTACTTGCCCAAGATCTTCGACGGCGAACTCATCGACATCGTCGATCTTAAGCTCGTCCCTTACGGCAACGCCAAGATCGGAAACAACTACTCCATCACCTGCCAGGTACCTCTTTGATTTCATTTTCCTCGATAAAATCGTTTTGCAGTACGTGGTAAAGTGCAGAAGTTGATTAATGAGCTCCACAAAGATTATCATTTGAGCTCCAATATCGCTTCTTATTACCGTTAGGATTATCAAGGAAGAATTAGACGAAGCTTGAGAAAAAAAATCTCGCAGCAATGGATGATTAAGATTGAAAGTTAAAGTCAATAAAAAGTGCCACAAAAGCTTGTCATAAAGATTTGACTGTCCATTTCTACTATGGATTGTCCCACTTTCCGTCGTTAATTTAAAGGGTTTAATTCTTTATGCCCAGTAAAATGTAAAATGCACGGAAGACGAGTCTGTTGACCGGTGGCTGGCTCTCCCTCTGCCACATGCACTCTTCTATAAAGATTGACCAGGGTCACTCTGTTCCACCTTTCCGAACTTCCGAAGTCCAGATATGGCGGAACAGAACTAAGGCCTTCTCTATCCTTTCAAATCAACAATCACGTCGTAGGATTTTAGAGACCCTTAAGTACCAGCTATCCTTCCTGCAAGATGGCTTGTCCTTGTTTAGGCACACTTTGTCTCATATCTTACCTCCTTTGCTTTAGCTCACTGTCCCTTATGGTTTCTTCGTTTACTCCTGCTGCTGCTGCTGCTGCTGCCGCTGCCCTACTAACCGATTCTTCCGAGAAAGTTTCAGTTGGGTTGTACTACGAAAGCCTTTGCCCTTACAGTGCCAACTTTATTGTCAACTATTTGGTTAAGATCTTCTACAACGGACTGATCGACTATCTTGATCTCAGTCTGGTCCCTTGGGGCAATGCGAAGCTCATAGACAACACCACCTTCCAATGCCAGGTCTTTTATGATCTTATGCGCTTTTGCTTATCTTATTCACTCCAAAGTTACATTATACTCCTATGTTGCATTGGATTTTGACTTTTTACGAACTCCTTTGACAAATTTAACACATGTAATCGTTGACTTCACTTGTTGTATTTACTTAACTTGACTTGTTAAAGGATACTTAGTTAATTTATGATTGCTATATGAGTTCAGTTCAATGTTCACAAATCAACCAAAACCTATCATAGGATTTTGCGACATGTCAAGGGGCTCTAATTCTACGACACACGAGAGTAGTACATTAATCATAAAAGGCACGCATAATGCATGATAGACAACATGTTGAAGTACAGTCATTTTTTATCTGTGGCCAACATAGATTGATTGTGACCTATATCTGCACAATTACATTTCTGTGTGAGGGGAAAACCATTTCTTAGATATCTCTGGAAAGAACTGAAAGATGATAATACATTCCAACAATGAACTTACCCACCTTAAATTTACAGTATACATGAAACTCTGATTGGGCTGGTCCATTTTTTGGAGCGAATTTATCACTTTCAAAGAGAACACCCTAAACTAATAGTTTCCTGAATTAAGTAATTTATTTAACTAAATAACAAACTAAGTAGATTCATCAGAGCATGCGACAAATTTACCCGTAATGAAATGCTAGCATGTAATTCACAAGGTACAAGCTCTTAGTTACCTAAGTGGATATGTTTATAGTTTGGCTGATGAATCATCTTTTGTCATGTTACAGCATGGTCCAGCTGAATGCTTGCTGAACACCATAGAGGCCTGTGCAATTGGCGTCTGGCCAGATGTGGTAAGCCACATTTTGTAAGCATAAATAATAGACCACAAAAACTGACTCTTGGTAAATAGATTCATGGCATCATTCTTACTTAAGCTGCTTGTGTAAGTAAAAGTAAATTCGAGTATACAAGGCCAGCTTTCTTAAAACTTAATTTAATTTGAATTTAACTTTTTTTGGGGTTGGGCTGTTCTTTTCTTGTATTGGGAAGCAATACATACTGATTCTAGCTAGGGGAAAAGCTTCCAAGAGGAGTTGGTTTTTGTTTACTTCCTATTTGAATGTAGGACACAAATGTGACTTGGATTTCTCATGCAGAATGAGCACTTTCCTTTCATCTATTGCGTTGAAACTTTGGTCTATGAGCAAAAGCACCCTGAGTGGGAAACGTGTTTTGAGAAATTAAATCTGGATCCAACACCTGTTACGGAATGCTATAGTAGCGGATATGGGAATGAGGTTAGTTCTCTCAGTGACTGCATGGTTTGTTTATTGTTTGTCTTACTGATCTTTATTGTCTGTATACCGGCATGTATGACTTTAAAGCTGACTCATTGTCGCTAATTTTACTCATGTCAAACTTTGACTTGATTGGTTTTAGAAAAGCCTTTCCTGCCAACCAAATATATACCTTTTATCTTCTTCACATTTTGTTGCTCCTTTATCTTTTGGTGCAAAATCTGTATGAGATCTTTTAAACAAAGTTCTCAGAGACGCTTTCGGCAGATGTGTTTGTGCCATCTAAAACCCAAAAGAAGAAGCTAACTGGCGATCCTCCCCAAGTGGGCACCATTACTACATTTGATGAGTTAGTGCAAATTTTCCGTGGTCATCATTCTTAATAAGTTCAAGCTAGTGCAGGAAATTTTGGCCCTCTTTTTTTAGATATCAGTTAGTGGCATTTGATAAGTACCTTCATTCTATATCTTGCTTGTGCCCTCTGAAGTGAGACCTTTAAGTAATTGATCTTAAGAATCAGAACAAGTGCGTTTTGTATATACTATTGCATGCATCTGACCATGCAGATATAGAAGGAAAAGTAGAGGTCTTTACTTCTCAGTAAGAGGGTGGGGTTTATGCAAGTATGAACTAAATCACCATGGACATGAATCCTTAACGGAGTGGATTTAGGACACCAATGGGGTACCCAGAAGATGAAGGAACTGAATTTTTCTGACGCATTGATATCCTGTAATTATGCAATTAGTGAGAATTGGTACATTTCAGGCTTTGTAGCCAGGTTTCCACGTTTCTGCGTTCTTGTTGCCTAACGTGATTTCGTTAATTCTTACAGATTCAATCAGTTTATTTACTATTCCTATCAAGTTTGTCTATTTCGTAGTTCAAAATTTTCTTTCTTTACTTCCTGTGGATTGAATTTAAGATGTTTTTGCAGCTTGAACTGAAGTATGCAGCAGAAACAAATGCCCTTCAACCTCGCCATACATATGTGCCATGGGTAGTTGTGAATGGAGAACCGCTATATGATGTTAGTTTCTTTGACTCTGCCATTATAGCATAATCATCTAGCAGTGCAATTTTTCTAAGCCGCATGGCCATGAACTATCCATCAGATTATACTTTCCTGAGACAAACATATGAATGCATGCTAAAGCCAAGAATATTCAGAAGCTGACATTGTTTGTCTTGTCATAGGATTACGAAAACTTTGTAAGCTATGTCTGTAAGGCTTACACGGGCACCAAAGTACCTGAGGCTTGCGGCGACTTATCCCATAGTAGTGTCCGGAAGGAAAGCTCAAACAGCATCCATGCTGTCTGCTATTCAGAGGATTCAGAGGAAACAACTAAGTCAACTCTTTCAAGAATAAGATCAGCCGTAGCATCGTGGGTGCACCAGGTTAACACAATAGCTTCAATGTAAGTTTATGGTGTTGTACATGATGTCTGTTGCTATTTTGCTGGTACTAATATGTATCCAGCAATAGGGTACTCTAGTTGGCACTTGGCGTTACTATGATCTGCAGATTGTTAGCTTGAACAATTTATAATGTTGATGATTGGGACGGTGATGTATATAGCATACTGATTCAAGCTATCATCTACATTTTAGTAGTTCTTTTTCTTCTTCATGCTTTTCTTGATATGAGATTGCATGAGCTGATTGTGCTTACTCATCTGCGAGTGACATGCCCCTTTTTCGAGTTCATGTGGACTTGCGAAGTGTAGGCATGGCTAAGGTGGAAGACATGTCTTCGGCTCCTCGCTGTCCTATTACTAGTTGCATGCATGTTGGGACGATGCTTTGAATGAAAAAATGATATTCAAATTGTTTGTTGGAAATCGTGAGTACATGACCCAACTTCGTTTTTATTGTCTGTTAGATAAGCGCCGAAAAGCTACTTAGAAATCCCGCACCAAACTGTTGGATAATTTTGTCCAAAAAATTGGCTACTCAATCAGACTGAGCAAGACACAGGTAGAAAGAGGCAGATACTGAACATGAAATACTAAGTTGCTTCGAGTCTCATCAACTTTCTTACTGAGAGATCTCATCAACTTCAGCAGACCCAAGAAGCTTTGGTTAGCTAAAACTTCCCAGTTTGGTGAGGGGGTGGATTAAAAGGTGAAATAAGTACGGCACAGATGGATACCGCGCCCTACCTTTTTTGACCCCCATTTTTTTCACTAAAGATCTTTAGTGACACATTTTGCCTTTAGCAACTCTTTAAATAGACCTAGTCGCAAAAAAAATGTGCAAGCGGTAAAAAAATGAAGTTTGCATGCTAAGTTTCAATGCTTGTAAGATTGCCTCGAAGCGGGATGCGACAATTTTCAATTTCCCGTGTGTTCGTCCAGATACATAATAACCTAAAGTTGTCATATCAACGAATCGGTTGCGGGGGTCCTATGTTGTGCGCAAGTTCTCAAGCACCTCCGGTAGGAAGAAGAATATAAGATAGAAAGGAGGGAGAAGATCTCTTCTGAAAACAAGGTTCCTCAAGGCCCCTAGTAAGAACTATATACGAGTGAATCTATAGATTTTAGTTATTAATCAATACTTGAAGCCTTATTAACATTGCGTCGATATGTCCGAGTGGTTAAGGAGACAGACTCGAAATCTGTTGGGCTTTGCCTGCGCAGGTTCGAATCCTGCTGTCGACGTTTCAAAATTTTATTTTGTTTCCCATTTTCCAACCTCTTGAATTATCATTCAATCATCCAATGCCTTTAGCCCCCATTGGGGGCATATTATAGGTCGCGGCCTTGTAAGCTGCGTTTGGGCTTTCAAAACTGATGTGCCTTTCTTTGATACATAGGTCAAGGCGTTTATGCGCTCCATCCCAAGTCACTTTCTCAGGGACAGATAATTTATGTCTAACTTAAAGATGAATTTCTTTCAAGACTTTACCAATTGAGCGTTATAAAAATAAAGTATTGATGTTGTATAAAGTTTATAAGTTCTAAAACAGAGCGTCTGTGTAATTTTTTTTTTAAAAAAAAGCAATTCTTAAATGATGACACTACGATCTCCTTTAAAAAAAGATCTAAACCTGCCCAACAAAATAAAAAAATAACAGTGTTTTATCCCTTGTTCTTTAAATAACGACACTTTGATCTCCTTTAAAGAAAGAGGATTCACAATTTTCTATAAGCTCTATCTATGTCAAAATGGAGGTAAGAAAAAAATTCGCACCAATAAAAGAAATAACATACCAGCGTCAATCATAACAATTTTCTACAAGCTTGATCTACGTCAAATAGAGGTGAGAAAAAAATAAACACAAGTAAAATAAAAAAACAAATAAGTGTCAATCAAGATTTAGAATTATGGTATTCATAAAAGTACAGAACTTAACATTAGAATGAAAAAAGTGTCTATGTTCACATCATTTTATACTTGTTCACATCTCATTTTGTCACAAAAAGTGCATCAAAGACAGTTGACTATACATTTTAAGAGATAAACGAAACGTGGACAAATATTAAGGGTATGGAATAGACATTACCACATGGAAAGGACCTTTTTCCAATAACATTTACAGAACAAATTTTGGTTCCTAATCGGGTTGTAAGAATTTTTATCTAAACTCGTATACAGTGACAATTAAAAGTTATTATGTTTCTAGTGACTTTTATGCTAACATTTTCAGCGATAAATCTTAATAGTATTTTTTTAGTGTCACTATACAAAAATTTTAAAAACATTTAGCGACCATTAGTTGTCACTATATGAAGGGTAAGAGGAAGATTTTTTTAACCCGATTAGCAGTCAAAGTTTTTTTCATATTAACATACTTGCAAGTGGTGTGTAAAACATTTTGGAATTAACATAAAAGCTTCGAAGTTAAGAGAGATCATTTACGTTTGGCTTACAAAATCACGTAAAAAATCTTTGAAGTCTCTCTATGGATCATTCGGAAAAATAGGATTCACTATTTTCTATGTAGTCAATCTCAATCAAATAAGGATGACAAAAAATTACGTCACAAAGAAGGAAAAAGATCTACTATCAACGTACTCGTAAGTGAGGTAAATCGCTCCGGAATTATTAGAATAAAAAAGCATCACTGTCTTTCGGAGACTCTATACATTGTAACTGTTTGACTATTATTGTGCATTGCAGTCAATTTAAATCCCCTGGGGTGTTGTTGGTTGCCGAGGAGACTTTTAGCGACAAATTCTCTAGTTTGTCACTACTATCAACTTCGTACAGACAGATTTTTGTAGCCTTTTGTTGCTAAAGGTCTTTTGGCGTGTTTTTCGGAGCAGATGTTGATATCCGAGCGTAGTCGAAATCGCCTTGACCAGTTCTTGTATACGAATGAGAAAGCTTTGTGGTTGAAAAATAACATAATTTCGAGCAAACACAGTCACCCAAATGAATTGGAACATGAACCTCGCTTGCTGAAAAAGCGGGCTTCCCCAACCAAGGACTTGGGTGCGTAATCACTCTAACATTACCGGGGATGCCGACCCAAATGGACTGCTGGACTCGGATGTCTTGCCTTCCGACACCTGCTGGTAGTAACGAAAAAATCTGCGCAGCAATTGATACTCGGGTTTCAATGGCTTTTATAATTAAAAATCGGCCTTAGATTTTTACACTGGGCCTTCATTTGGAGAACTTTCAGAAAGGCCAGGTGGTTCACAGCGAACCACCACCAAAGTCCCCCATCAAATGGAAACGACCACCTCCAGGGATCTTGAAGGTGAACTTCAGTGCTGCTCTTTTTGAAGAATTTAAAGAAGACGAGCCATGGGAATAGGGGTGGTAATACGATACCATGCTGCGTTTTTCGTGCTGGTATGTCCAAGTAATGTCGCAGAGTAATAACAAATGCGAATCATGCAGAAGCCATAGCAGCAGATGAAGCAGTAATTTTGCAAAATGAAACTTGATTATGGAACGGAACATACAGGTGGCAGGCGACTCCGCTATCATCATCACAGGTGAGCACTTGCTGACGAAGAAAACGATGAGACTGATGGTGGGAACATTGTTCAAGATGTACAGATATATAGTCGCATTCTCTTTCAACACATGTGATTCCATGTTGCTATGAGGATATTGTAATGGTCGAGTCATTCAGTTGAGTGGAAATCGGATACATAAGAAACGAGATATAATGCAACTTCTTGTGAACAATTCTTTGTAAAGAGCCGGGACCTATTTTAATTTTACTTTCCAGAGAGAGTTGATGCAGCCTGATCGAGGCACCGTCTGCCAGCAGATCCATGCTCTCTACAACTTCATGCCCAGTCCACGACCTTTACTGTAGACCTGTGACCCTTTTGTTTTCCAGATCCTTTCTCATTTGAGCTTATACCTTCAATCCATCATATTCTTCATACGAATTGCGTACCATTATAGCCATTTTCATTATTTTTAAGAGTAATTTTCACTTCCAGAATTGTTGTTTCCTTTTAGTAACATAACGCAATTACAAGGAATTAGGTGGAAGCCATCACCACCGATGCCTAATGACTATACAAACAAATTTGAGCTCTTACGTGGGATGGACCCAGAAAGTCTAATAGAGAGAGATTAAAAATAAAGTTTAACGGCTAGTAGTATAAATGAATTCGGAAGGTTCAAGTTCATATAAAACGTGAAAACTCATAAATATATAATTTAAAAGTAGTATATCAATGTTTCATAAATTAGGAAAATATAAGAAAAGTAACTTTTCATATATGTATGAATAGATGGTTAAAAGTGAAAGACATGGGAAAGAGAAAGAATTTAATTTAAACTAAAAAAAGAATTAACCTTGATATATTTGTATTTCATTGTAATATTAAGATTTATAATTTGGAAGAATAAAGATGGATCAAGGGGGAAAGACACGACAAAGACTATGGCGGCCGGTGACACAAAAGTTAAAAACAAAATTAAAAAAATTGTAATACATTTATGTTATAATATAATAACATTTTTGCAAATATTTTAGATGTTATTACTCGTTGTTTAAAAAACTTAAAATTTTCCAAAATTTGATGGGTGGCCGGATGCAAATAGTCCGTCCCTGCTCTTATTCATACCACATCGATTGTACATGAAATTGAGTGTGCTTATAGGTGGTGAGTATTCGGGTTGAACATCAAATCTTTGTCACTCGTGGCAAGTTTGCGCTTCAATTATCCCATCCCTTCGACAAGTACTTTCCAAAATCCCTGCAAGCATATTATTCACAAACAATTTGCAACTTTATTGCCATATTTTTTTTGCGACTAACACGCATATATATATATTTTTTAATTTCGTCAACGGGAGAGTATCAAAACCCACGTAGACATACAATTATTTTAGCATTAGAGGATGCCGGCTGGCTAAGTGGCCACCCTGGTTAAGCCCTCGGGTTCAGCTGATACCAAATTGTTGACAAGTTTTTAGGCAACTTTTCGTCCCAAGAGTTCCAAAAGTCACCAAAACGACTTATGTGCCACTGAATTATATCCCCAATTGTCAAACATTTTTATACTCTTTGCTTCTAGAACACTCACGGCATCAATGATTAAGTATAGTAAAAGTCACGGCAATTATTTCAGTGGAGGATTCAGAAGATTATCAGCTGAAAGATGGACACACCATGCAACCCATAAAAGTGAAGCCACAGCATAGCCATCCAATCCTGATAGCACACTGCATTCAATCATTTAGGTATAAGGTGCTCTTATGCATGATTACATGGAGCTTTAGTGACTTTTGAGAAATTTATGGTCACACCCACAGAAACAAATTATTTGAACGATAATCTCCCACAAACTTTGAGATTTGGATACTCTAATGATGGACTTAGTTTTCGTTAATTAAGGTGAAAAATTAAAGGTTTGGCGATAGTCGATTAAACGAAGTCAAAACGCATAGTACTAGATAGTAGATAGATCGGGACGATCAACATTGTTAAACATTTTCTTCGTAAGTGTAAGTTTTTATTGTATTTAATATATAAGTCCCAAAAAAATGAACAAATTTCTTTTTGAGTTATTCTCAAAAAATTGCTCACTTTTGAAATTAAGAAAAAATTTGTAGGTGTTTTCCTTATATATCCTTTTTACACTTTTTTAATTCTATATCTTTCTCCACAATTAACACTCTGTCAAACTATTTTCCTTTTCTCTTGACCCACACCTCCTTCCCCACACCCCTTCCTCTCTCTTGAGATATATTGGAAAACACACAATCTATGGCATATATCTCCGATATGCATGCCAAATTAAAATTCAAAATAAAACAATTTTTCAGTCGGAAGAAGTATGGTATAAGAGCCCTTGCTGTACAGGATGTTGCGTTCAATTTCTTCCTTTCACACTTCATTTGCATATGGCTCCAATTACGTAGTTGTCTTCAATTTGCTAGTTATTAAAGTTCTCTATGCATTTGATGGTGGCACCAAGATTTCTATATTGTTTATATGGCTTTAAGTTTCTAGCCAACATACGTATTATAATAGTCTATTACATAAATTAAGAAATCACTTCTAAATTTATACTCCTTTTGTCTCACATAATTTGATCAAATTTTTCACGCAAATTAAGGATTTGAATGATATATTGTATATTTTGCATTCTACCCTTTAAAGAGTGGTGGGAAGAAAGTAGAACATGAGAGAAAAAATTGATTAGTGAAGTGTTAAATGTACAGAGAGAAATGAATAAAAAAATATAAGAAAGTGGGTCGGGAGCGAGAAAATAAGTTAATGGAGATTTAAATAAGCAGAGAGAAATATGAATAAAAAAAATATAAAAAGGATAAATATGTAAAAGTACTTAGTTACAAAATCTATCTTAATTTCGATATGAGCAATTTTTGTGAGACGGCTCAAAAATGAAAGTTAATTAAATTATGTGGGATGGAGGGAGTACTACATAAATTAAGTAATCTCCTAAATTTACTTGTTGCGTTACATTAATCTTGCATTATGTCAATTCTTAACTTACTCATCGCATTTATTGCTAGAACAAGAAATGTATAGATATACAAAAACGTACAAACATTTTTTTATTTCCACTTGGTAACAAGAGTCTTTTTTTAAGTTTTATTTTCTCATCACCCTCTTTCCAACGGCACCAACGCTATGTCGCTGCGACTTTGGGATGGCAATTTTTATTTATTTATTTATGGATGCTGCTTTCATCAATTTACATTCACAATTAAATCAAACTGCCCTAGAGTTGAGTCATATTAAGTTTTTTTGCGCAAATAAAATTATTACTTTGTCTCTTAAAACACCGAAACGATAAAACTTTGCTCAGAGTTTGGGTGTGAAACGAATTTTCTCCGGCCACAGGGCTCTGCAAGTGACCCATAAAACAAAATACAAGTGTCCATCTATGTTTGTGTGTATAGGTGGAGAAAGAGGAAGAGGAAGAGGGAAGTCAGCGGCGGGAGAGCCATGCAAGAGAACCAACACAACAGCAGATATTATTTTAGATTCCAGCAAGCGTTAAAACATATAATGTTTGTGTGATTTTGTTGGGAAGGGGGGCATATATAGGTTTTGCAGGGTTTTGTTTGGGAGTGAGTGGTGGTGGTGGGTCTACTCTCTATTATATATAGTAGCAAAAGATAAAATAAGTTAAGCTTGCAGCAAATGATTTGGAAATCGTAATAATTTAGGACATTGATAAAGAAAATACAACAGAACGAAAGCAACGGTTGGCTACTGGTCTTTTTCCAACTGAGGTGGTGTGTATGCTTTCTCACTGTATAATAATATACTGCAAGAGCAGCCATCACCATTCTTAGTTTTCAATTCTCATTTCAATGTAGAAGATACCGTAAGATCGCTATCATTTGTTTTCAATTTACATTTCATTTTGTGTCCCTTATCTGTATTTTTAGATTGGTTTTGCGGTCGAGGCGTGGTGTTGGGGTGCGACCGTGCGAGGGAAAGAGAGAGGAGTGGGGGTGTTGTGGGGGGAAGTAGGAATTATAGGATGATCTAGGAAAATTCCGATCATTTAAGATTGTTATATATACCTAATTTTCTGTTTTTTATAACCTTATATACCTAATTGCACTAAATGACACTTACAACATTTACTAGGAGGTTTTGGTGTCCAGGATAGGCTGGATGAATAGTCCCAAGACCTTTAAAAAGCCAAGAATGAGAGACTACTGTGCATCTCGATCAAAGGACCCCGGTCAGGATATAAAGGGAGCACCTGAGACTGCAGGAAGTGTGAATGTGTTAAGGAAGGGATCCACGTGCGCACAAGGGGACCAGATCATGAGAAGGAAGAAGAAGAGTTTGGAAATGGGCTCGCTTAGAGTTACTTGTAGTAGTTGGCGACCTGAGTCCTGAGTGTTCCTTGTTGGTAACATGGGTGCAAAGTCTTGATTGGGAGTTGTTCACCACTGTCTTGGCTAGAGCCAATAGTTACTCTTTATGTGACATATGTTTTAAAAATTAAGATTGATGTCGTAAGTAACTAACTACGTATAGAATATTAGGACCATAAATCAAATAATCATGTCACGACCGGCTCTACGTGACATTCCACCCGAGTCGGAAGCAGATTTAGAACAAGATTTTATGCATACGCATATGTAGTCTAAGACTAGACATTCGAGTTTAGTCGATCTGTCATCTTTCTCTGTGTCTACCAGACTAATTCCCAACGAGTCAGAAACAGATTTAGAACAAGATTTTATGCATAGGCGTACTTTCTAAGAACAGGACATTCGGGTTTAGTCGCTATGTCGTCTTTCTTTGCGACTACTAGACTAATTTTATCCGTTAAAACTCTTGCAAGAGAACATATCTAAAGTATTTTCTTAAGAATCTACCTCAAAAGTTCAGTCCTAACTAAGGGAGTGAAGAACTTTACAAGAGTGCGACTCGTTGGTTGAGAAAGTGCGAGTAAAAAAAACGCATGAGGTACATCATTTGTGATACAAAAAGTCGGTAAGAAGAAAACAAAGTCTTTTATGTCCCAGAAATCCAATCAAGAGAACAAAATTAGTAGTCACATGACAAAGCAGAAAGGGAAAGACCCAAAAGAATGCAACCAGTGGTATGAAGTAGGGAAAAGAGACACAGCAATTGGCAAAATTGTTAAGTTTTCTTTGTCCTGAATGATGCCAGTTTCCTGCAACTGAAATATCATGGTTATCAGTGAAACAGGTCCTTGACAGTTTGACTACTTCATCTGCATACCCAGAACATACACATGAACCAATGGGTTTCAATGGATACTAGAGAAAGAGGAAAACTTGGTGATCTGATACATACGTGCAAATGTAACTGTTGGTTGGTTGGTTTAAAACAAGGAGGTCATGAACACACAGACAGCCATGATCAAGAAGAGTAGAAGCTTATCAGTTCCCAGTTGTGAGAGAATTGTTCAAGGAAGAGAAGAATGAGATTGTAACCAAATTTCCTTCATGGGTTCGATTCAGTTACAGTAAGAATCTCTAGTTATATATCTCATCATCATAATCACTTAGTTATAGGAAAGGCTAAAACAAGTGGAAAAAGGAAGTAGAGTTTATACTCTTGAAGTAGTGGCAGCAATAGTAGCGCTTACACCACTAGTTGTACCATCTCCTCCACCGTCACCCACCTGAACCGCCGTGGAGGCGGGCCTTTTTCGCTTCTTCTTCTCATAAGGAATACCCCTGGCCTTGGCCTGGCTTTCCCTCACCTCCCTGAGGTAAATCCTAACAGCTCGGGCTCCAAATGGGTTTGACTCGGGTCGGCCACCGTTCTCCTCATAGGCGGCCCTGAGCCGCCCGATCAGCGCGTCAAGGCTGCCCCAGGCCTGCTTGAGGGTGCAGGCGCACGGCGCGGGAGGGTTCGGGTGCCCGAAGTAGGGGCACCCGGCCACGTGCACCTTCGTCTTGCCGAACTGGTCGAGGTACTTGAGGAACTCGATAACGTGCGCCCCGCTGCATCGCGCCAGCGTCAGCGGCGGCTTGTGGTTCCTCAGGTACTGTAAGAAGGTGTTCCAGTCCCGCCGCTTCTGCGACTCGTACCGGCTCGGCGGCGCGGACCCAGAGGCCGTTGACCCCCCACCGGCACCCTCCGCGGATCCTCCTGCACCGACTGTGGTCGACGGCCCTTCTCCCCCGCTCGGCTCGGGCACTACCCCGGCTCCTCCCGATGATCCTGAATCCATGCTAACGTTGGTCAAAACTTATTTTCTTTTTCCTAATTTTCTTGAACACTCAACAACTCCAGTATAGCTCTTCTGGTGCATGTGTAGACAGAAGTGGTGGTTGGGGGTGGCAGAAACTGTGACGGTGGGTGGCCGGGAAAGTGGAGATTTTGTGTCCGTGACTTTGCGTTGAGGGAGAGTGTTAATATTACACAAATGAAGACCTGTTTTTAATTGTGGGAAGGAGAGTGTTTTCGGAGATGATGGGGGACGTAAAAGAGAAGGGATCGGAGTATGATGGACGAATGAATGAAGTGAGACCGAGTTTAGACTTTAGGGGGGAAGGGTCATTTGTGACTTGTAATTAGGGAGAATCCTAGAGAGAGAGAGAGAGAGAGAGAGAGAGAGAGAGAGGGTGCTAGTGTTCACGTGGTGGCCCCTGTGGATGGGACATTGTTTACTATTCAACCCCCCGGCGGCCCCTCCACTCCCGACTGGGTCGATAGGGATTCATTCATTGTTACTGGCGAGATATAACAGCACAGAGGTATTGTCCGTTGCTGCTTCTACGTTTTAGCGTTAATTGTATGATTTTTCGGTGACATTTGAAGTTGTAGCGTTAAACAATTCTGTTGTTGGTGTCATTGATTGAAGTCGAAGAATTTTCTTTTAAATGGAAGAGGCTCCTTATAATTAATTACGACGCTTTCATGTGCTTTGTTTATATACTAACCAACATGTATTGATACTATCATTTGTTTCATTGAAGAAGAAAGCTTTAGTCAAATGGCTAATTTTGTTAGTGGGTTAATGGAAGCGATCAATCCTTGACAATTACATTTCTAGAAGCAGAGGTGGAGTGTGGACGAGAGGATATCTTTTTACTAGTTTTATAAGCTACGATCTTTTCCAATTGAGGTCATCTATCTATGAAAAAGTATCGTGATTCTGATTCTTTAATAAAAGATAGCTGTGATTTAATAGTTTATTAGTTTTATAATAATAATGATCATACGATGTAAAAGGTTAAGCTACTAGATAACAGGGCCAATAACGTTATCATGCTTTAAAACCCTTCTTACATCACGTGTAAGCCCTCAATTGTACTTTTAGATATCAATCAATGAGGAAAAGTTCCAGGTTTATCACTACTCAAGTGTATAAATAAATAGAGTGTAAATTGTACTGTTATAAAAGTAGACCAAATATACAAGGGAGAAGATTTCGACCCAGCAAGATCTCTGTCACGACTGCCCAATTTTGTAGACTTGTTTATGCAAGTACTCTCTGTGATGACACGCGTGCCCTTACGTGGATGCTTTCATGGAAGGACTCAAAAAGTTTCTAAGATAATTAAGGATTATCTTGTATCATCTTCTAATGGTATGAACTAATAGAATAATCTAGAAAGGCGGGTAATCATGTACTTTTGGAAAGAATTCCAGGGAGAATTTTGGAACTGTAGTGGTAGCTGTTAGATATAATTGATTACCACCATTCATTGAGGAGGTGTAGTAGTATAAAAGAAAGTAAGACTTCAATTGTATTCATCCAACAGACATCCCCCATATAATCATAAGAAATTGTCTCACATACCTCCTTTATTTCCCTTCTGCCAACATTACCATTGTGTGAATGTGTGCATTCCCAAAGGCTTGCGAGGGTGCAAGGGATTTGGTGTGGTAGCTTGTCACAGACTCATTGTGTGGGCACTTAGTACCGGGATGCAAATGAGAAATATTAGCATTGGACCACAAATGGGCCTGATGTGTAATTATACCTGCAAATGCACTAGGCTTTTTCATAAACTTTAAAATCGCCTGAGCATTAGGATTATATTGGGAAAGGGTTCAAGGACCTTGTTTAGGTATAGCTGGCCTTATCTGTCTAAGAATGTCCTTATGTCTGTGACATCTTATACTTTGATAGAGTGACCATCTACTTAAAACACTTAAAATGCTAGATAGTAGGCCCATCAACTTCACCATGCTTAACACATAGACCATTGGATAAATTATACTAAACCTTCTAAAGGTTTACATTTTTATCCTTCTTAAAATCTTATAGTTTCAATTTCAACAAATAAGACCTTAACATTTGAGGATTGTTTTCATTTTGACCCAAAACTAAATCTTCACCTAGAAAAAAGATGGATGGCCGTCCACATGGAAGGGCAAAAACGTCTTTTCAAGACAAACATACCGAACACCCTAGTTGTCGGTACCCCCACCCTTTCCCCCCACCACCCAGCACGAACAGTCTACCACCCATCACTCCATGTCATTGTCTCTACCCCCTAAACCCTATCCCTCTAACCAAACCACCACATAACACCACCGTTCCGCAACTTCATCACCCACCAACTAGTGTACACATCACACATACACCATTGTCCCCAATCTTGTATCTCTTATCAATCACCACCAGTGTGCACACACATACACGCAGAGAATAAAAAACTCATCTCTATCTCTCTTGATACGCACACACAAAGAGATATACACGCATCATATTAGAAGGTAGAAAATGGAGGTCAACGACATAATATGGACGGGCGATGGTGGTCTAGGCACTAGCATTGCTACAACGGGTGTGTCATGATTTGTGGTGATGATGTGGCTGTGGGTGGTGGTGAGGAAGGGGGTGGGGTCAGACTATGTTTTGCTATGTGTGCAGAGTGTGGGGTAGTAGGGGTGGGTGGGTGGGTAAGGGAAAGGTGTTGGTGGTAGGGGTGCCGACGACAACTCTGTGGAGTGTTGGGTGCGTAGGGCGGGAGGAGGCGGTGGTGGGGATGCCAACGGCGACTCTAAGGCTGTTAGGTGTGTGTTTGTCTTGAAAATAAATGTTTGCTCCTTTATGTGATTGACTGTCCACCCATTTCTTAACATATATGATTTTTCTCCAATTGAATTTTTTTTTTCAAATGTTAGGGTGTTATATGATGCAATTAAAACTATGTGGTTTTAGGTGAAAAAACGATGTAAAACTTAGGAGGTCCAGTGCAACTTACCCAACACCATTACTCCACAAGCGGATGGAAATTGTAAGTTGAACTCTAATGTTTGCCTCTAAAGCCGTTTATCATCGATAAGTTACTGGATTATCATAAAGTTGCAAGTTTTTCTCACGACCTTTGCCCTAATTTTGCATCTTCAGCGACATTATAAATTGATGTGCATTATCACATGGTCTACTGTATAAGACAAAGAATGTCAATTTTCTCATGTGCTTACTAAACACTTAAGTAGTAAAGTACTCACCGCCTACTTGCGTTGCTGGTTGAAGGGCTCATACTTCCGTCTAAGCGGGTGGATCATAATGCTTTGGAATGAAGTGTTTCCTACTACATTTTGTAGCCTGCCTCGAATTTCTAGAGTTCAAATGACCTCTCTCCTGTTTTTTTTTATTTCATTTGGGAAATGAAAAAGTTTGATTGTGTTTACTACATTCTTATTTACTGCTTGATCGTGTATACTACATTCTTATTTACTGCTTGATCGTGTATTAAAGATGAAATATCAACCGTCATAAGAATAGAGGTGCCTATAATTACAGACATGTGACTCGTAGAAAAACTAGACTTCTCTAGTTCAAAAATGTCATCGTGGTGCCTGTGAATAGAAGATTTGGCATGTGACACGTCGGGAAACCACCGCTAAGTTGGTTTCTTGGTGCACTCGGGATTTGTTCCCCTCTACATATTTCAATGCATTTAGATGTCTCTAATAGGCCTTTTTCCCAGCAAAAAAGAGATATATATGATGAAGAAATAGAAATTTAAAACGTAAATTGTATTATACACTTGGTGAGTCTAAACTTTTCCTAAGAAATCAAATTTTTGTTGGTCCGACAAAGGTGATAAGAAAAACATGTGAAAGTTGGTATTTATGCTTTTTTGTAAGATTGTATTAACATGAATAGATGTCCCAAAAAACCTATATTAGCATGAATTGCTATTGCAACATGGTAGTAGCAACATCAACCTTTTACTCTGTGAACCCAATAACAATAAAATATCTTCTCTGGATCGTGATTACAAATAGTATTCTTTATAAGTAAATGAAACGTGACATATACTTGGTGATTCTGGTTGGCTAAGATGGTCGGATCTTTGTTTCTCGCTTTTCTCTAAATATTTTTATTTGCTCTCTAATAATCGTCAAGATTGAATTAATTGTCGCTTTACGTGAGGTGTGACTATCTCTTACAACCCGGATAACAGTCGAAGCTTTTTCCATTCAAAATGTTTCTAGTGACTTTCATTTAATGACGCTAAAAACATTCGATTAAGAATTGTTAATGAAAATATTAGTAGAAATTACTCTAATTATATTTAGAAATTACTATTTAAAAAATTATAACTATCTGTATATAATTAGAATAACAGCAAAAAAATTTCCTTTCGAACCGGTGGTCATATCGACGCATGTAGGGGTGGCAATAATAACCCAAACCCATTTATCCGTCCAAATCCGTCCACTTAAAATTCACCAAAACCCACTCATTAAATAAATGGGTCTAAATGGGTCAATAAATACTGAACCCAATAACCCACCGGTTTAAGTGGGTTTTAATTGGGTGCCCATCAACCCATTATGCTTCCTTTCTGCACCATGTAACCAATGATTTTTCTAATGCTTTGAGCGAATGTGGGTTCTTGTGCAGTCAACTGGTTCGTTTTTCCACGACCGCAGCACAACGCTGGGCACTCTGATGGGAGTCATCGCGATGCGGCGGCTGTCCATGCCGGGAACATCGGCGCTGGTGGGCGGAGGAGCAAGAAGGGCAAGAGGGGGGCGGCGCTGGCGGCGGAGGATCGGCGGCGGAGGAGGTGGTGGGGGCTGTGCAGGGACGACGACCTAAAGCCGTCGTCGCTGGGCGAGTTTCTGGAGGTGGAACGGAGGTTCGGCGATGGGGGGTTCGCGGCGGAGCTGGAGGCGGGTGTGGATGCGGATGCCCAGCCGGCCAACGGGCGGTTGTTGTTTGCGGACGGAAGGGTGCTGCCACCGGCTGATGCGGGGGACGGGACACCCGTGGCTGGTGCGCTTTGTAGATTCTCGGCTTCGCTCACTGCGATCTGTAGCGGTGGGGCGGAGTAGGATAGACAATTAATTGTTGTTGTATTCTTCGCTGTTGCTGTTGCTGTTTGGTGGGTTTTAATTTGTTGAAGTGGTAGCTCTGTGCCACGATAGTAGTGGTAGGTGTGGCGGCGGTAGCATTTGGTGGTTGTGCTTGTGATTTTAGCTGTGCATGGCAGTGACTGTGGAATGGCAGGGGCGGCAATGGTGGCCAGCGGCAGTTGACTCGTTAAAGAAGATGAAGTAGCAGATAGAGAGAGAGAATTTTGTAAGTTCAGTGTATTATACCAATTAAATGAGTCGTTATTGGTTTGATGGGTGAAACCAACCCATTTAAGAAATGACACAATTAACTCACTAATAAATGGATAGAAATAGGTCAGTCATCCATTTAAACCAAACCCGTTTAACTCACACCCAAACCCAACCCACACAACCACTTTGCCACCCATAGACGCACGGATAGAGACGTTCAAATATATGTGATTTCGTGTAAGAGTCCAAATAAACTAAACCCCCCTCCCTATAAAAGAAGTCAAGATGGAAATTACAAGACTATTAAGTGGACCCTTGGAACTGCCTGGTAATGCTAACATTCTCACTCACTATTCTCCCCCTGGTTGGGCTTTGCTGATTGGCTAGAGAAGTGGGATCAGTCCGTACAAATTGGAATTTTTGGCAGTGGGATTCCAGATGTCAGTAGGTCGGTTGAATGAGGAAAGCAGACAAATGGTGGGGTGAAGTGGGGGCTCATCCCCGGATCAGATGAAAGACCTCCCCGTGTACGTCTTGTTTTTACTTCTTCCCTTCATTTGATCTCATTAGAAGGAGGGACAACAGCAAAAACAAACCATGTTCTTCTTATAACTTTTACTTGCCCGGTAACACGAGTCAAGTTCGGGTCAATTTATAAAGTATAATATATTATAAAATTTTAAAAAATGTATTATTATGTACGTACCACATGTTCTGAGATAAAACAGACATTAACAGTATAAAAAATGTCTTATGTGACTACAAAGAATAATCTTAGTATCTAAATTACTCACGACTAACTTAAGTAAAATATGAAAAGATGAGCTCACTTGCATTACTTCTAACTTTCAATTATTAAATAGCACCATTTGTTTGGTTAGACTGCATGCAATAATTATAAGATATTTGCATATACATGTCTCTTCACTTGTAATATCGTTATATTATAAGTTGAAAGACAAAGAATAGATAGCGACACAGTGGAGACGCTAGATACTTATTTTCTTTAAGTTTTTGTTTTAAGTTGTCAGGTAGTATTTCAAATGAATATTGGCTTTATACTTAGAACAGTAGAATAGTCATGTTAGTGTTATATAGAGCTAAATATCGAATTCGATTGTAGTTGTAATTAAAATATGGTGACACTATCCAATATCCCTTTCGAATTATAAAAGTTACATATGAATTTAATTCTTTAATTTCAGAGGGTCTGTAAGGTATTACATTTATACGTTCCTGAAGCTATTAAAACGATTAAGTAGAAATTTAAAAGGAATAAAGTTACATTCAAATTTAACAGGACTTATGTATAAACCTTATCATTTTCAAATAAGTTATTACTTTTTTGCAAAAATCAATTTAACAGAATAACCACATAATACTCAATATGTTGTACTTATTTTGGAGTGTTGAAATTATATTTCACATCTTTTATGTCGTCAAATTGTAGTTTCTATATCTACTATATGCATCCAATGATATTTTCTCATAAAGTACACTCATTTTATCATAATATAATAAAATATTTATGTACCAAAATATGTCAAGTTATACCTATAACTGTAATGAGTTTGCAAAGGATATCAAATATCATTATATTAGGCTAATAGTATGAAGCGAGCGTTAATCAACTATTTGCTATTGAACTCGCACAATAGTCACCACTCATCAATTCCATCGTACTCAGAATTAAATTTTAATACTTATAACTTGTCTAAAATTTACTGATTAGTTTATTTCTTCATGAAAATTTAATTAAGTATAACTAAAAAAGTATTTTTATTGATTGTAAGGACCCTATATGAAAACGAATTGGTAAATCAATAATTTTGTAGAATTAGACGGATTTATTTTTGCATCTTAAAGGTTTTAAATGTTCTCAAAATATAGTAATTAAAAATTAATTATTTGATTTAATTATACCTTATTTTTCTTTTTAATGCATAATTCGTTTGTTTTCAAAATCTCATGTAAGCGATATAGTAACTTGTTGATCCCACGATCATATTAAAGCCAAAAGATATTCTTTTAATTTATTATTGATCTTATACATTATGTAGATAAAATTTTATAATGATTATGTTTTGTGTGTGTGTGTGTGTGTTAAATTATAATAAACTTAAATTAATTGTAACATTTTTTTCTAATAAATCTCATATGTTAATTTTGTTTTCTAGATACATGACTTATTTTCGTATGAGTGAGTTAGTTTTAAGGACACGATTGTCAAAATTAAATCTTAATAAATTAGTACATATAGAGTTTTAGAATTAATTTTCACACTATATAAGGCTTCCATATATAGCCCTCATATAATTTTTGCAAAATTAAATAAACTTAAAAAAATAACATTTGCATACCTTTAGAGACATTAACATATTTAGTATATAACTTTAAATCCTATTCAACTATTAGATTTACGAATAAGTTTTATAATTACTATAATTTTAATTAACAATAGTTGTACAGTTATTTGTTGGTCGTGTGGTCCCACCAAATAAATATAATCAGTTTTTTATTTTATCAAAAGATTTTTACCAAAAGATTCTAGAAGCTATATATTATATTGATAAAACTTTACATCCATTACGATAAATATATACTAAAAGAAAATAAATATGAATTAAGTGTTACATTATTTTAATTATTTCAATCTCAATTGTAACATCATTTTTCCCTCTTACTATTAATTTCTTTTTTTACATATATGAATTTTCATATTTATATTAGAATAGTGGTTTGAAGGATAGAGTAGTTAAAGTTAAGTCATAATATGGTAGTTCATTAATTAGTTAGAGTTTCAGAATGCCTCGAATTAAATTTTTAATTTTATGAAGCTTAATGATATGAAAATTAACTTATCAAGAAGAAATAAGGACCTCATTTAAGATAATATTTGAGATATTTGGAGACACTTTATTTCACATTAAAAACATAAAGTGATGACATATCATATTTTTTCATCTTAAGGGTTCTAAATGCTTTTAAATATAGTAATTAAAAATAATTTGATTTCATTGCACCTTTTTCATCTAATACGTATGTGATTTTTTTTTCAAAATCTCATTTATGCTTATATAGCTACGTTGTTGCTTGATGGTACAGTCTCATCAAACCAAAAAATTATCCTATAATTTGATTAATGATTTTATAAATTATACATTTAGTTTTTTGCAATTATCATGTTATGTGTAAATACATATACATTTAGTAAACTTTAATAAATTTAAATTAACTGTAACATAAATTTTTTGTTCTGAATATAATATGTTACTTTTATTTTAAAGATATGTGATTTCTTATCTTCGTATGAAAGAATTAGTCTTAAGAACAGGATAGTCAAAATCAAATACTAAAAAATAAGCGTATTTAGAGTTTTAGAAACTAAATCTAATAAACTTTAAAATAGGGATCATAGCAAAAATAATATTTGCATACGTTTAGATACACTGACATGTTCAATATATAGGTTTAAATCTTTTTTAACTATCAGATTTAAGAATGAGCTTTACCATTATTGTAATTTTAGTTAATAATAATTACACAGTCATTTATTGGTCATGTGGTCACTTCCAAAAAATTTTACATTAAAATTTTTATTTTAGCAATTTTTGCATTATCTTTATTATTTCAATCTCAATTGTAGCATTATTTTCTTCTAACTTCTAAGTCTAATATGTTTTTTTTCTTTTTGTAGACATATGAATTTTGTGTTCATATTAGATAGTGGTTTTAGGGATACAATAGTTAAAATTAAGTCATAATAAGTTAGTTCATTAATTTGTTAAAGTTTTAGAATGCTTAAAATTAGTTTTTCAAATATATAAAAGCTTACTGATATGAAAATTAACTTATTAAGAAATAAGAATCATATTCAAGATAATATTTGAGACCTTTAGAGACACTTATAATGTTTATAATTTTATTTCATATTAACAATATAATCTGATGATATTTCATATTTTTACATCTGAAATGTTTGAAATGTTCTCAAGTATAGTAATTAAGAATAATTTGATTTAATTGCACCTTTTTTTTTTCTAGTACTGATTTGATTTCTTTTCAAAAACTTATTTGCACTTATATAACCACTTTGTTAATCATGCAATCTTATCAAAGCAAAAAATTGTTCTATAATTTTATTTATAATTTTATATATTATATAGATAATTTAATTTTGATGATTATGTTATGTGTAAATACATATACATTTAACCAATCATAATAAAATTAAATTAACTGTAACTTAAAATTTTGTTCTAAATCTCATATGTTATATTTATTTTCTAGATAAATGATTGTTTATCTTTGTATTTGAAAGTTAGTTTTAAGAACATGATAGTCAAATTCAAATCCTAGAAAATTAGTAACTTTAGAGTTTAAAACCAAAATTAAAGAAGCTAAAAAATAGGGATCACATTCAAAATATTATTTACATACCTTTATATACACTAACATGTTTAGTTTATAGCTTTAAGTCATTTTCAACTATCACATTTACGAATAAGCTTTACCATTATTGTGATTTTAAGTAATAATAACTATATAGTCATTTATTTGTCGTATGGTCTCATAAAAAAAAAGTCACATTTTTTATTGTACTAAAAGGATTCTAAAGATGAATCAATTGTTACATCATTAAAATAAAATAAAAATGAATCAATTATTACATCATTTTTGATGTTTCAATCTCATTTGTAACATCATTTTTTTTCTTTTCCAAATCTAATATTTTATTTTTATTTTTTAGATATATAAATTTGTATATTCATATCAGAAAGTATTTTAAGGATACAATAGTAAACTTAAGTCCTGATAAGTTACTTCATTAGTTAGTTAGAGCTTCCGAATGTTTAGAATTAATTTTTCAACTATATAAGGTTTACTAATGTGAAAATTATCTTCTCAATAAATAATGACCCCATTCAAAATAATATTATTTCTATTTTCAGATATATATATATATATATATATATATATATATATATATATTTATATTCATATGAGAGAGTGATTTTGAGGATAAAATACTCAAAATTAAGTCCTATTAAGTTAATCCATTAATTAGTTAGAGTCTTAGAACGTGTAGGATTATTTGTTCAATTATATAAGACTTATTAATATAGAAATTAATTTATCAAGAAATAAGAACCCCACCCAAGATAGTATTTCAGACCTTTAGTGACACTCATAAAATTAGTTTGAGTTTTAGAATATTTAGAATTAGTTTTTCAACTATATAGGGCCTACTAATATAAAAATTAATTTATCAATAAATAAGGACCCCATTTAAAATAATATTATTTTCATTTTTTATATGTATGAATTTTTATATTCATATTGAAGAGTGGTTTGGAACATACAATACTCAAAATTAAGTCTTAATAAATTAATCTATTAATTAGTTAGAGTTTCAGAACGTTTAGAATTATTATTTCGATTTTATAAGGCTTACTAATATAGAAATTAACTTATCAAATGATTTCTTCCAAAATAGTAGTTCAGACATTTAATGACACTTCTAATGGTTATAGTTCTATTTCACCTTGAAAACATAATATGATGATGTGTCAAGTAAAGAAGTTATCTCTACAATAGATGATGTGACGAGTAAAGAATAGATCGTTTCGCTTATTATATATTATATAGATATAGATTTCTATTTCGGCCTTGCCCCTTTGATTTTCTTTAAATGGTCATTGTTTAAAGATAATGTAGTCTAACAAGTCCTTTTTGTATCCATTAATTCAATTAGAAAAGGGTAAAAAAGAGATTTTTTATGGTAAATCCCTAGAGACAACTAAAAAAGCCTAGTATCACTTATTATCGGTGTCTTCGACGTCTCCTCCAATGTTAGCCACCAACAAGCTGACCTCATCGAGACTGAATTACCCAACTCTTCCATCGTCATCACCGCCTTGTCAACCTTGCATTGGCGGCCCACATCATTAACGCTAGCATCATCTCGCTACGCACCACCTCCCCGCACGAATCTACTACCCATCACCTCCCCTGCTCGAATATGCTATTGACCACCATCAACACCACGCCCTTCGGCTCCATTTTCAAATGACCAAACCCATCCACTATCATCACCAACCACCCAAAATTAAACCATAGGCTTTGGCGGTGGCGGCAGCAGGACGTGGTTGGTTCAAAGAGAGAGGGAGGAGCTTGGTACGTAGGGTTTTTATTTTAAGGGAAAGTTATATTTTTGGCCCTCCCCAATTGGATCTAAAGGATGAAAATTGTAGAAAAGACTTACTAAAACACGGAATATTTTTACAAGCACCATTAGAAAAGAGTTTAAAGTAAAGGTTAAAATTGAAACCGAAGGCGAAAGAGGAGGAACACTTCTACTATTTTCCCTCAAAACAAACCAACCAAAGAGTATATCTATAAGACCGAACATTAATGTAGTGGCATTCCTTAAGGATTTAGATTTGACTCTCTGTCTTGCCATTTTGATCACATATATACTGCTAAGTTCAACTTAATTACCTTTGTTCTCATAAAGGTTAGAGGGGATCCCACAGGACGTAGGGCGGATAGTTGATCATCTGCTGAAATTTATTTCTCTTGCCTACAATTAGAAGCCATGAGTATTTCTTTAAAAATAAAAGTGTTTAAAAGTGTAGCAATGGGACATTTAATCATAATACTAAACTTTGAGCGCGTTACTAGTTGCTCATGACTCTGTCACCGACGGAACGGAAGGTTAGAGATCGACACTGCATCCCGAAAATCGAGAAAGTATATAACTATGCTTTGTTGGGTTACATGGTTAGCAAAATAAATTATGCTTATGAAAAAATGTGAAAGGTTAGATGGATGTGCAACCCTATGAAGAGGGATTGAATAAAAGACGAGAATAATCACCACGAATTGAGGATGGCGTGAAGAAAAAATTATCAAGCATGGCTTGAGATTGTTTGGTTAGATCTAACTATTAAATGCCCTTTTTTAAGAAAAAGAAGTGTTTCATGACTTATAAGATAAAAAAGAAATAGATCGAGAATGACTAGGAGAGAAATAATGAAAACAAGCTTGGTTACTAAGATCTTAGAGGAAATAAGATGATATAAAAATTATCATTCGATGTCTTTAGGGAATGAGCTAGTGCAAACAGCAGATCCACACTCCCACTAGACCAACATATCGTTCGCTTCGCGAGTTGGAGGACAAGCTTAGATATCTTCTTAATTATACAAAAGTCCGATAAAGAAAAAAATAATCGTACTGATAATGGCCGTATGAATATAGGATTATATTATATGGAAGTGGGAGATAACATATATTATTGTTATTGTACGGTCAATGCAATTGCATTTTCACTAAAAAAAAAAAAAAAACGGCATCCAATGCCTTCTCCCCCACATTTTTTCCTATTAAAACCCAAAAATGAAGACAAAAGATGTCAACTTCAATGCCCCATTTTTCGTAAGAAAATAACTTAATCCATTTAATATGATTTCTGGTACCCAAACTTCGTCCCACCACCCCAAAATGAAAATGATTTCTTTCTAATAAGCAATCATTTTCTCAAGCAATCAAAGGAATGCTACTTGGAAAATGAAAGCCCAACGAAATCTTAAGATCTTTAGCTCAATTTACGACTAATTAATTGTCCTAATTTGTCTAGCCCGTCCTAATCACATCATCTCTCCATGGGTTCAATCATTTACTGACCATCCTTATTCGCATCGGTCTATGAATCTATCTAGTTAGCTAGCGAAGCGCAATCGCTGTTAAAAGTGTAGTGAAAAACAAAGAGTTCTATTTTTTTTTTTTCGATTCTTTGTGTTCTTCCAAGTCTGTGCAAGTTCTAGCAAATAGAAGTGCCCGTCGCCACCAAAGAGTTCTTCTCGCTCCAAGCATAAATAGTAATGTAGTTCTAATTTTTAAGTTCTTACTAATTAAAAGAAGTTAATATTTTAGGTTTACTTTATTTGGTTATATATCATATTGTGTATGATACTACACAAAGCCTCGTGGGCTAGACTCCAACTTGGAATTGAATAATTAGCTTTTGTGCTAAAGTAGTAAGGAAATTGCTATGTTCGCTGCTATATATTTATTTAGCTCTTTTGTCGCTGAAAGAGTGAAAGTATACTTTAGCATCAAACATTTTTCTTTTTGGCGATCAATTATGAAATAAATTAACACGGTAGAGGGTGCAAGTGGAGCGTAACTCAATACGTGCGCGTTTAAAAGGTCGGGAAATCAAAAGGAGAGAAAGAAGAGAAAACTTGCACTTCTTCACTAAATTCGGTTTATGTGGTTTGCAAATATTTGTTCTCACCAAGATGGACTTCTTTCAATTTCAAGAAGGGTCAATAGGGATTTACTTTCTTTATCCTATTTTTCTCTCAACTCAGAGATGAAAGGCAAGAAAGTGATTTTCTTGCTCCTTAAACCTTACAAATAGGAAAAAAGAAGCATGTTCCTTACTTTCTTTTCTTCGTTAAACCTTTTCATTTTTCCTTTTGCTAGACAAACTCGCAAATAGAAGATGATATCATAATCCACACCCATTAATCGGTCTACCTTTAAGAAGGTAAGAAGCAATGATCATGATCTAAAGATGGCATGATTTGATATATCTGAATATTAACTTAAGTCATTTTATACCCAAGAATTCACTGCTAGAGGACAAACTAAAGAGTGGTGCTACACTTCTAGATTAGTCCGTCTTGACCAAAAAGAGAGCAATTCACCTGAAAGAATTGTCGATAAAGTGGTGCTACGCTAGTACCAGATGAATCTATAGCCTAATTAGAGAAGAGTATTAGTGAGCAGAAGTGCACCATTAGCTTCTAATGCGAATCCTAAATGGTTGACCTGCTGATTAAAGAAGTTTGCTTATCTTGATTTTATGGGTTCGAACCTTAAGTCAGCATCTAGAGGAAATATATTCCTCTGAATGCACTAGAGCGATGTAAGGGTATACCTTTAAGATTGCCCGGGGAGGGACTTAGTCCTAGTTGACGTTAAAGTTGATTCGAGAATATTCTTTATTATCCAACCAAAAAAAACCATTAGCTTAATGACAAATACGGTATAGACATTCTCCATTTTTTCTTTAGCGGTTGGATTCTGTGTAAATTTTGAGGAATTTAGCTTTCATGTACGGAATATATCTCATTAAGAGAAGACCATCTTAGCCTTACTGGAGTTTTTGAACCAAAATAAGCATTTGTTCTGAAACTAATGGGTCTCCATTTTTGAAAATTCGACAAGCTCCAAGTATATGAAGAGGAGTGCTTAACACATTACTCTCTTTAGAGTCTTGAACTTTAAACTAGGAAAATTGTTGGAAAGAGGTGCATGCGTGATTGTGTTCGGGATTGATTATGAGATGATCAAACCTGATTAAATTTGAAATAGTTAGATCAAGTTATTAGGCATTTGACAAAGATACAAAACTGATTGAATTAATTTTTGAAAGCTAAAAAACCGATTAAATCATATTCTAAGAATGAGGATTATGGATTAATTATTGTTTATAATAAAGTTTGACCAAATAAAGTACCAAAACATCCTATCAATTACAATTATTTTTGGCATCTTTTGTTCATAGATGAAGTACTAGTCATTTTGTCATATTGAAATCGATTTTAGTACATTTTATCCGAACGTCGTTCATAGCTTAAAGTTGATTTTGAAAAGTAATTATGATTCAATCTAAACTTTTACTTTTGGCAATCCATTCCAAATGGGCACTAAAGATGTATTAGCATTATTTGTTTAGGTTGACAATTATTGGAGGTTACCCAAAGAAATAAAATGAGTTTACGCGCCATTTAGTGGTGCACGGTCTTTGCTCTCTTCTTTTTTTTTTTTTCTGTAATTTGAGCAGGATCTTATGTTTATTTTTGGGCGATAAGGAATATCCTTGAGTAAGTTTTAGTTAATCAAGATGAAGTCCCTTTTCAGACGATCTCAAGGATACACTCTCCACATCAACCAGTGCATCAAAATAAGTATTTTTTTCTTTAGCCCCAAAGTTTTAACCCAAAAAGTTAAAAGAGGGAAATGAAGCACCTTTGAATTCTAAGTTAACCTTTAGGTTTGAGCAGGACCTTTGTTGGTGCCTAGAGTATCATTTGTAAATATTGCAATACACGTGTCATTATGCTATTTATAGCCCCCCACCCACCATTTATGTCTGGTGTTTCCATTCTGATGTCCGGTCCATTTCCTACTGATGGTGACCTAAAAGTCATGAAAGCTTAGTATTACTAATTTGGATAACCCCACAAGAATATAACAAAACTGAAGAAATTTCTTAGATACTTCAATCTGAGGGCTTTGTATGTGAGTACAAAGGAACTTTACTTTAGGAAACTTGAACTCTTCTGTTATTGGGCGCGGACTCTTATTTTCTTCCTTCTTTTTAAGGAGACTTTATTATTTTTATTTTTATTATTTCTTTTTTTTTGTGTGTTTTTGTTATATAAACGAGACACGCTTTCTTAGAGTAATATGGAAAATTCTACTATTTCTTTTTTACTTAGAAAGGACTAAATGACACATGCCGATGGCAAGTGACCTCCAAAAAAAGAGGGCCTTATAAAATATTGAGAACGTTAATTTTGTGTAGAATTATATTTCATAATAATAAAAAAGTAAAGTGAGACGTTCAGTTACAACAACATGAGATTCCATAAGATTTCTTGCATTTCGATAGTCAAGATCAGAAAATGAGCTCTATTTCACACTTTTCACATATTTGCACTTCAAGATGGAGTGAAATATGTTCGCTTCTTGAACCTTTTAATGGCTGTGATCTTTACTAATAAAAAATGAACAAATGTGCCATTCAAATTGTTCATTTTCGACTCTAAAATGCGCAAAAGTAACTACGGTTATACCATACAGTGAGAAACAATTATATGAAGAAGAAAAAAAAACGTAGCAGAATATGGATCAAGAATTTCGCATGGTTAACCATCTCATAAGAAGTAAACACAATTCGTGAGATGTCAGTTATCAAACGCATAGATCCTCAAATCGTTCTAGCCTTGGAACAACTTTGCCTTCGTCAAGGTTCCAACTTCAGGGTTCGGACAATTTACCGTGCAGAGTAGAAGGTTGAAGACAAGGATTAATGTAAGTCACCACCTTTGCAGAAGCTGCGTTACAATCTTCAGACACGCGCATCTCTGTACATAATAAGTACCACGAATCACGTTAAATTCTCACAACTTTTGAAGGCAATTGTTTGTTGGGCTGTGCAGGACGTACTGTTGTCTGCTCATGCTCATTGACCAAAGCAAAAGCAGTGCGATCAAAATCAAGGGACCGTAGCAGCAGGAATGGGGCAGATAGCAAGATTTTGGACCCACCCTTTGACGGGTCTTCGACCAACCACCAATTAGAATCGCCGACCAGCGCCATTAAAGACGCGTGATTATTTGGTTGAGGAAAAAATAGAGCGCAAAAGCTAGTCTTACACGCTATGTTAGGTTAATTCTTGTGTCACAGTTGTTATGATTTTTATCGGAGAACAGTCTATATTGAATGAACGATCGTAACATTTACCGTAACTTGTTGAATTTTGGTTTTGCGTAACTCTAAGATGACACGGGTGACTTGGAGTTGGTGTGATTTGGAACACCGAGATGTGGCAGTTGTAAATGCATAAACTATACTAATGTTCGCGTCCACTTGTGGCGCAAAATCGATGTAGGAATCTGGTTAAAAATAAAAACTGAAGCTACAATACTAGAGTGGTGACGTTATTAATGTGAGCTCATTATTGCACAATTTCGGAGTTCATGGATTTCAAACATAAACTATGCCAAAATAGTAGTACTAAAAATGCTCTATGGACCCATGTCGTTTAGGAATTAAAGATCAGATAGACTTGAGGAAGAATACCATCACTCAAAAGGTTACATTCAGACTTGGCAGTAAGGCCAGGGATAGTATCTTGCTTCCTTCAAAGTAATGCCATGATTATATGCCACTGAATATCTATGAAACCATATTCGAATATCAAAAGAGGCCAAATTAGCCACAACTTTGATCGACGATTTTCTAGTAGAAGTGAGCGATGTCAGTTGGAGATATTTTGAGAATCCAATAACTGTTCCAGATAGAAAATTTTCATGTACAAGCAATGATTCTCAATAGTTCGGATCATTGATCTTGAACCAACTACTTTGACAAAAAACCTATCATAATCAAATTATGTGAGGAAACTAAGCTGTTGTATCTAATCGCAATCAACTTTTTCTTCAAAAAAAACGGATAGAAAACACTTAAAAGAGGTGAAAAATCATTTATAACCTAAACGAGCATCTAAAAGGGTCTTAAACCCACTTTCTGATTTGAACTTGCCTATTTGAGAGGGAACAATTTCCTGCACTTTTTTCAAACATGCGGAAGGAAAAAAGTTTTTGCCTATATTTAATAAGAAGTTTAGGAGGTGATCTCCTTTTCGGATTTGACCATAAGAGGATTAGAACGCTACACTTAAAAGAACATCTCCGATGGTACGTTGATGTTTACGGTTCCATGCACACAAATTACCGTACTTGGACTATTTCAAAGTTCCTTACAACATACGTCACTAAAAGAATGCTAATTTTCCCACCCTCAACTACTTGTATATGTCTCATTAGCCGCTAAAAAACATGTTATATTGCCACTAATACACTTAAAACAAAGGCATGAACAAACATAATATAGTGCAGATACAGAGACTCCCGGCCATCAAAGATCGATTAATGCAAGCAGTTGCTCTATTTTCAGATGTAACACGTCTAAAGCGACATCCATCCACATCTTACACCTAAGGAGCCGCCCCGGAGCTTCATCACTATCCCGTTGGTTGGATGACCAAATAAGAGATGATCCCTAACACGTCTGTCTAAGACCATCCTCTGCGATTAACTTTACAGTAAGATTCTCCCACACGACTGTCCTCTTCACAAGCAATTGCATTTTTCCAAGTGCCATCTCTTCTCTTTATAATAAAATTTGTAAAGGAAGGTTGCGGGTAAATCATCACGATATCAAAAATGTTCGTATTGTCCAGCGAATGTTAACCCAGGTCCGCGTGGCAAACCCAAGAGCTGGAAGAAGGCAGTAGTCTCTAGAGAGTAGTGGGTTCAGCTCCCCAGTACTCTCTAGAGACTACAGTCAGCCGTATGTCATTGAGAAACGTCTCGGACTTGAATAGGTGGGACCAACATTTTCCCTCTCTCCTATACAGGGACAGCCCCTCTTATTCTGCTATATAATACTTCTCCCTCCTATATTATTTTTAGTTAAATTTGACTTATACGCTTATTTTGTATATAAATCATATGAATTTTTCCATTCTACCCAGCCAGGAAGGGAGGGAGAGAGAGAGAGAAAGAGACGGAGAGAGGAGAGAAAGTAAATCAGAAAAGAAAAAGTAAGTTGATGAAAAAATTCAATGTGGAGCGAGAAATAGAAATTAAAAAGTGCAAGCATAATACGCGTTTCTCAATTCAGTGCTTGCCCTTTGAGTCTATCTAGTAAAGGCCGTTGGTCTTTTGATTAGAGTAGAGGCCATAGTCGCGAGTCTATGATCATAGTCAACAAGGTTAAGACTAAAAAGAAAAACTTTCAAATTGGGAAGGCGACCCTCCCGGAAAAAACTTTAAATTGGTAGGACAACCCTCTATGTGAACAGACCAAAACTTTAAATTGGTAGGACAACCCTCTATGTGAACAGACCGTGCCCCAAACAGACAGAGGTGAACAAGTAGAGTACACTAGGACGCTTGAGAGAACCGTATCAAAAGAACTCGACAAAAATACTTACAAAATCTTTCTTTAATTTGAAAAGTGATTAATTTTTTTGTGACATCCCAAAAAGAAGAAATGATTAATTATTTTGGATAGGAAGGAGTAACTCCTATGTCCGACAATGTATGCAAAGAAACACACTTAGTGTCATTAGTCATTACAGGAGTGTCGATGGCCAAGAAAAGAAAAGAAGATGCCTTTCTTTGTTGGAGGATGGGAAAATAAAGGATATTTCACACACAGTGCATTCAAGCAATCACACAAGATATATAAACAGAACATGGGTAAAGATAATGTACATAATCATTAATCACAAGATGCAACAGAAAGAGCCACCCGGAGATCATTTGATGTTCCACATAAATACATTCTGTACGTTTCTATTTCCTGTTGATGACCCCCAGGAGTGCTAGCGGCATAGTAACCACCAGTCACTCGATTGCGCAGCGAAAAGAAAATTTCCCTTAGAATTGGTTCATGGCCATTCAGAAGATTCCCCATGCTCAGAACTTTCCTCCACGACTGGTTAGCAGTGGGTGGAGTGAACATATTTGCAATAACATCTCTCTCGCGTAGCCTTACTTCCTGCTTTTTGTCAAATTCCTAAGCGTAATAGCAAAAACAGAGCATTAGGCCAAGTCAAAGATTCTCCACTTATGTTTTTTGGGTGGGGAAAGTGGCGGGGGCCTGTTCACTTTGTTATAGCTTTGAAGGAAAAATTCAAACGCTTTAGTCAAAATTTCAAAACTGGCCTTCTCAAGGCAATAAAAATTTTCTACTAGGATGCTAAATGCAGCTGTCTTACGGAGGCAATCTATACCTTGTTGACATCGCCTCTCACGGAGCCTGTTCCCATTCTTGTAAGATACAGGTTGTAGAAGTCACTGAAAATTGCTTCTGAGAAGCGTGGTGCTTCCAAGAACTTACGATGAAGAGAAGCTGCTACGGTTAGTAACTTCTCAACATGTTCAAATACAGCACAGAGCCGTCTCAAGTCTTCACTAATCTCATCGTCAACGTCAAACTGATTTGCTGCAATGCAAACACAAAGAGTAGATTTCAAATACCTCACTTGGAGAGTACAACTGCCAATAAGATAGATGGAGGGTTTCAAAGGCAAATATACTTTGCAAAGGTTTCAAAGCAGAAGCCATAGTAAGATAAAGTTGCTGCATTTTTGTGGTCATCTGCTTTAGGCTTCCAAAAGTTGTCAGACTCAAGGTGTCAGCCGCTGCTCTGAAGGACGTACAAACCATTTGTTCCAGCAGTTGATGAGGTCGTAATGTTTCCAAATAGTGAAGAACCTAGTGATCACATGTTAACGTCTAAGTACCAAGTGCATGCGAGAGAATGCTGATAACAACAGTGAGAAAATGAAATCGCATCTCAAGCAAGCGGTAAGGAAAAGCACCAATACAACAAGGCAAAGTTGTAGAAGCTCTTTTATCTTGATAATTATATATAAAAAAAAAAAGTTCTTACCCAAATGACCAAGGTAGCATTGATTAAATAAATTGAAAGAAGGATATCATGATTTTGATAAAAAAACAAATTTCAAATGAAATTTGAAAGTTTTTTAACTCAGTCCAATTTTATCTTCATCGCATTTCCGTGCTTGGTGGTGCTGCACTTGATTTTTCTAGTTTTGATCTTGTCCCTCTATGTGCAATCTGGGGCTTGCGCATGACGGAAGTGTCAAAGCACATTCTCTAATGGCTTAACCTTTTAGACCATGTGGTACTTAAAATTATCAGAGCTCTAGTTTACTTTAGCAAGTTCCTGAGTCCAAGTCTCCCAGCTTGCATTTAATCCCCTTCTACATTTGTGCTTCATGTGCCCTGGTGAGCATCATTGGTTAAACTCCCCACGAGGGATTGGAGGCTTGCATGTGAGCGGGAGTGTTAAGAAAGGGAAAGAGGTGCGAAGGGGGTAAATTTTCTTTCATTTTGTCAAAAACTCTTGCCTTTGACCAAGAAATCAGGTAGAATATCTAGATGATGTCTTTTTATGCTGTCGTGATAAAATCATTGCTATGGGGCATAAAGTTCACCACAAAATAAGGAACTTATCAAGGTAAATGTTCTTTAAGATTCTACCGTTCTATGGTACACACATTTTTACCCACCTAAGACTGTTGTGCCATACCCAACACATACTTTCAACCTAACAAAAAGGATGTAAGCGTCTCTGAAGCACGGACACCTCTCCTAGGTGGAGGTTTGGTGTCCTAAACGGACGGACACCCGACACCCTCCGGACACCGCCAATCGGTGTCGGAATTTTTTTTTTTTTTCCGACACCATGTCGGACACGGCGTGGAGCAGTGTCAGACAGTTTTTGGGGGTCGTCTTCTTCTTTCTCACCTCACGAGTGCTCTAATCTATCAGCCGTCTTCTTCTATCGTCGCCGATGTTGCCGATCTGTCGCCGGAGCCAACATATCTGAAGGTTGCCGGTGTTGCCGCTACTGAAGTCGACAGATCTGTCCGCCGTCGCCGCGGAGGTCCTCCATTGCCGTCACATCAGTCTTCTCCTTTCTCTTTGTCTAGTCAATTTCGTCTTTCCCTTTTTTCCTTTTTTCTCTCTCTATCTGTCTTGATACTACCGAAAGACCCCCCCCCCCCCCCTCTTTTTTTACTTAGTTTTTTTGTCTAGTACCAAATAAATGTTTTAAGTATGACTTGTATTTTTTTGAATTCCTTGTTTTAGTAGTATTTCATTATTATTTATTATTTTAGGTTGTAAAATATATTTGGTATTTATTTTTTATATAATAATAATAATATATTAAAAAACAGCGGTGTCTTGCAGTGTCCAAAATCTGATTTTTTAAAAATTGCGGTGTCGGTGTCCGACACCGTGTCCGTGTCTGTGCTACCTAGGTAAGCGTAGAGGGTGGACCATAGTCACAGTTCGGAGAATGTTGTGCAACTTAACAAATGCCCAAGAAAAAAACATCACCTTTTCTCCTTCTCGATTTGGATCCAGAAGTGGCTTCTGCTCAGAAGCTGGCAGTGCAGGTGCGTCATTCCAAATTTTCCTCCAGGAGTTACCATACTCCGACATTCTCTCCGAAAGTCGTCCTGGGGGAGGCCAATCTTTTCTTAACCGTCCCTTTGCATCACTTCCAGTAACTCCACCCTCACCAATGTCATCATTCTCCCAATCTTTTGGTGAATGCCACCGGATAAAATCTTCAAAAGATGCATCTGGATTTACTGCTTTAAATGCTGACATATCTGGTTCATATTTACAAAGATAAGAAATAAATCACTTTTTGGAAAATGCCAAACACATGACGCACTTAACAAATGACATGCAGCAAATAAAACAGTAGACTTAATCTGTTTGTCACCCTCTCTGAGTCAAAAAAATTGCAATAAGATCAGGGATACACATCGAACAAAATGACCTTAAACCCCTCATTCTTTTGCTTTATTGATTTATGAAAATCACAATAATCAATTTAGAAGATGATGTAACTCATTGAGCAACAGTTCCTAACGAGAAACCTTTGGAAGTAAAATAAAAGAGTAAAAGAGATGATCTTCACAAAAGTAAACATTCGTATTTCTTACGAAAAACATAAATCACTTTAATTAAAGGCCTAATCAAGACTTTCCAGGCAATGAGAGCTGGATTTAAACAAAACCATCCAAGAATGAAAGGAAGTGCCATATCTGAACAGCAAAGGGCAATCGCCGAAAAAATGAAGGAGTACAATCATTAGATCTCCTATCCGATCTGAGTATTCAGATCTAAATTCTTTACTCCAGCCCAATCCATTTCCATACCCTCTCTCCGGCAGCGACATTTCGTCTTCCTAATCGTCCTATTCTCTACTGCTCACTCTTTTTTATCATCACAATCACTAGTTATATTAAACAAAAGTACAAAACCCTAGCCTTGTTTTGGATTTTGTTTTTCTAATTCACCAATGGCCATTCTTCCACAACCTTTTTGCCTTTCTTTCACCCAAAATCTGCATTTGATGCGTTTCTTTCAACTTGGGTACTTCTTTCAAATTTTCTTTTGATTTACAAAGTTGTCATTGTCATTTATGATTTTGCAAATCACATCTTGTAGGTGAGGCCTGGTTTGGTAACATATTTAACTTGAGATTTTAGCAGTAAACGTTACGTCAACGGCGGGACGGAGGTTGGTTGGGTAATGGTGATAATTTGGTTGGACAGCGGGTGGTGGTTGCAGAGATGATGCTGTGATAGTAAGGGTGGTTTTGTGCAACAGATGCTGGTGATGGAGCTGTTTCGTGGTAGCGGTAATGGTGGTTAAGGGGAGGCCTTACAAAATCAAAGAAGAATGGGCTGGTGGAGATGTTCTAAAGCAAAGTGCGCGTTAAACTTGGATGTTGATGCCGATTGCAAGGAGCAGCAGTGGGAAAGGAAGAAAGGTAAATTGGCATTCGATGATAAGTTTTCCTGGTCAGTGCAAGTGTATCAAATGCATTGATCATTGCAATGTTTTCTGTCTAATGTGCCCATTTTTCAAAAGTCTTGGGGAGGTGGTGCAATATTTTATAGTGACACATTGCACATGAGGCTAAGTACAACCAAAAGAGAAAAGATGAGAAGAATGAGTATTTAAAGACAAACAAAACAAAACTCTTTTGCCAGCGGATGAGATGCCCTTCAACCTCACCGGTGCCTGGGTCTTCGTCTATTAATGTTCAAAGATGTTCTCAGCAATACTATCTCAGAACAGAAACAGCACCATTTATCTACATATAGGCCAACATATTCTAGATTCCAAACAAACAAATACCAGTAAAAGGACTAGGGCACCTTCTCGGCGATCGCTTATTTTTAGTGTTTCTTGGGCATCAGACCTTCACTTTGGCTTTCAGAAACTATCACTAATATTGGTTCACTGTCACATTTCATTGATAAATGTTGCTAAAAACGAAATGGGAAATGACAAAATACTAGCATTACAGAGAGACCGCATAGATTATGAGGGGAAAAAAAAGAAGCAAACCATATGCAACAGTATATAGCCATTCTAAAGTCGACATAACCGCAATATAGACTATCATAAAGTAATATGCGATACTTTTGACCAAGCTAGACACTAAAAGTTATGTAGAATTTAGCTTGCTACCTGATGATAAAATATCCCTCTCCAGTTGAGCAGAGAAGCTCTGTAATAAAAATGATAGATAATGCTTGTCAGTTAAAAAAACATGATACTAATCAGTCCTTAGAACATTTGTACATAGATATTGTACCAACACAACATCAAAAGCAATATCCAAGTTCAGAAAGTTAGACATAAAACGAACATTTTGCCTCAAACTAACAGACTAACAAGCTAGTAACTTTTAACTTATCCAGTTTAAAAAAGAAAATTTTGTAAGATATCATTCTCCTATCAATGCTTATGGCTTACATGGATATTTCTTTGTTAGGCAACCATGCATGATTAAGGAGTTCTGGAACTTGATACTTTTTCTTTTGGGTATTAGTTGTGCATGAATGATATATGATAAGAGACGCACAAGACGTACACTCAAACATGTCCTTCTGGCATTCTGAAAAACTGCATCTAGATAAGAGGTAATCCAATCTAACAAAAAGAAATGTTTTATATGCTAGGTTTCAAGCTTACAAATGAATCACCAAAGGCTTCAACAGCATGGAGTCGTTCTTCATGCATGTCTTCAGTCATAACTGGTGTTTCCTACGATGAATTAAGAGGATCAAAATTAGATGGGGGAGGAATGACTTCATTGTTGTATTGAGTGGAGAGAGAATATATAAGATCAACCTGAGTGAATGGAGCATGCATGTACTGTTTTGAATTCATAAGCATCATAGAACCCACCACACCAGCTGATCCCCTCCGTACACGATCTGAAGGCTTTAAATCAGCAGGCGTCACAACATCCTGGTGCTTAGATCTAAAGCTAGATTTGGAAGCTCCAGAACCAAGTCGACCATCTGTAGTTGACGGGCTACAGCAAAAAGAAGGTTAGCAACAACGGCAACAAATTGAACAGATGAGATAAACTTACAGGCCTTGACAATCAAATTTTAGTGTAATGATTATATGTAATGCAATTGGTTTCATTGCTCCTCTGGCTTGTAGTGGTGTAGCAAGAAAGACTGCTCAAGGCTACTGAGCAAGCCATGAACAATAAGCCTCCATGTTACTGAGAAGGATAATCTACTCACTGACAAGTAGGGTTATTTCTTGGTTTCAAGGGTTGAGAGTTAAAGAAGAGCTAAAATCCAAGGATCACCGCGAATGATTAAGAGATAAGAGAATAAAAAAGAGACGCTCAGAAAAGGGTATTATATTAACGTGGGAGTGGAGTTCGTAACAAGGTTGAGATGGTTTAATGGGGCTAAATGGTTTCACGCTTTCTTTTCGTTTTGTTGTTATCGTTTAGCTACTGAAGTATTGACCTTGAAAAAAACTCGTGTACCAGCATCGCCGAGGATTCATCAGGATGAACGAGGGGCTTAGTTGGTATAACAGACTAATACATGGGCACATTTAGTACAAGTTGATGTCCAAGGAACTTAATGAGGTTACGCAAACAGCACAGACGCTACTGACACATAACTCTTACAAGAGAGAAAGAGAGTTAAATACTGTTGGAAAATCAAACTACTGCTGGAAGACTTCTCTGTTATTTCCTCTTTTCCTGCTAACCCAACTTGACTTCGTAATTTGATTTATACATTTCTACCATTTCAAGAACCGCACATAGCCTTACGATGATAATCTGGTAGGATTTTGGGGATTAAGTATTTGGGTTTGTTCAACAAGAATAAAACTGAGCAGTGTATGTATGCTTTGTGGCTTTGAAGACTTTAAAGTGCACGGAAATAAAGGATGATAGTGGGAGCTCAAAAAATATCACTCCTAAGGTTAGAAAGTATATAGTCGTTAAACTTCTGTGCTGTTCTCCCTGCATTTCCCTGTCCTGAGACAACTAAAGGGTCCGGAGGAGGGGAAGAGGGGGGGGGGGGGGGGGGGTGGTAATGGAGCTCTCACTTGCTAAGTTCACCTGTCACTTTCCTCGTCAAAATCTTCATCGGCTCCATTCTTATGTGATAAGTCCCTGCCAAACAGGTTACCATCCTGAAATCCAGCCAGATAAGCTATTCAATCCAGGAGGATAAGCAAAGAAAACTCGAAAAATTACCTAAGACCCAAGAAAATGAAGAGGAAGTGCGGGAAACAAAAAACATATACCTCAGCATGAGCAGAAATGTTATCTTTGGTTTCCACACTCTCTTCAAACTTTTGATTCTCTTGGCGCTTCTTATCGATGCATATTGCCAGCTAAAATCGAAGTTGCAAAAGAGAGTTACAAAACATCGAATACGCACTTACAAAATTCCCCAGATGAGCACTGGATTCTACTATGCTGGTTTCCACACACAAATGACATTCCTAATCTGAAACGACAACAGTAAAGATACATAAAAGAGAAGCATCACATAAGACGCTCACTGCTCAGTAAGTGCAAAAAGAACGACCATAACACAAAAATGAGTTGCGTGTAATGGTGTTCCACTCTCTAATGATTAGAGCTAGCAAGAGATGCACATGTCTGGATCAAATTAACGAACAAGGCGGTGTGCAAGCCTAACTATTCATGCCTCTCAAAGTTTACGGGAACTTTAACCTAAGCAACCACTTATAATATTTCCTCAAAGGGTATCTAAAGTTCGGAAACTGGGCAAACCAAATTTGGCTTCAACAAGTCTTTCAAAGGATCAAGCATAACATACTCTAGAAGAACCATACGAAATTGATAAAATGTTGAAGTCAATGTCAACAATGCACCACTTAACTTGACAGGAGACCTAAGGGGAAGGGGTCACACTGCAACAAACTCTCTTATTGCAACAATTATAAAGAAATTATCCATCAGCTACAAGCTTGCAAACAAATTCTCGTTTACTTCTACTCAGAAGGGTACAGCTTATTTAAGAGTGAGATTTGGTTAATCCAGAAAAATGAAGGCAATAGTGCTGAGGGCCCACGTATGGGCATTTGCATGAGTGAGTCAATGTGGTGGACATGTCAGCAAAGGATGGATCTCAAAAGACATATCTTAGTAATTGAACACCGACGTCAATCAACTTTGGCTACTTTAAGAAATATTACTATATTATTATGTGGCAATTTCCCACTTCAGCCCCACAGGCCACAATTATTATAAAATAAACAAGAAAAACAGGTTTTGAGCCCTTAAATGCCTGCGCTCCACTGGTTGGGCTCCACGAGATACCCAGAATCTCCATTCATTTTGGTTGCAATAAACGAATTAAGAGCTATATCCATATGGCCTCCTGTGATAATGAAATCCTATACCTTAAACTAGTATGTGTGGCTTTCTTTATGTAGAATCAATCAAAAACCAGTAAGCTAGGTAAGCAATGATTTCAACTTCACTTATTAAAAGTCTTTCATGCATTGACGGATATGTGCACGCATTACACACATGTAGAGCAAAAGAGATGTAATCTAAGTCCAATTATTGAGTAAATATTGCATGGTTCCGGACGATAGGTCCCAACCATTCAGGACTGTTAGATTTAAGGGGGTTGACGTGATAGGAGGGGCCAATGGAGGCAGGGGGTTATTTGATTATATACTTGACGGTCCTAGATGGTTGGGAACATTGTTCCGGAGCACTCAATATTTCTACCAATTACCTTATCTTAGGTGTCCAAAAAAATGCACGACCAAAATTTTCTATTGCAATCCTTTCCAACAAAAATACCTATTATTACCATGTGTAGTTTCTGGTTAATCAAACAAGTCGATAGGTCAATTACTCCATTAGCTTGCATTCGAGGTAGTGGCTGGGACTCTTCCCAACACCAGCGAACTTCTCGAACAAACTCTATCCAGAGCACAGCAATAGCTACACAGAGTAGATGACAGAGAGATTAATACCTTGAACGGAGTACCACCAATCGAATAAATATTCATATTTTCTATACACACCCCGAATATTGCAGTCCCCAAACCATAAGGAGTGTAAGCAAAACTGTGCAAAGAGTGATTCAAGCGGTGCGCCTTTAATAGTACGAGAGCTCTTGTGCCCGCCCTCAGCAAAATCGAGTTGCATTCCTGCAGTCACATGAACAGTACCAAGATACAACACGATATTAGCATATGCACATTAGAAAAGACTATGTTGTGTGTTCACTGTAAACTGCCCCACCCCCAAAGGGCATGAGTGCCATGTCCACTGACACGTGACATGCATTTATTGTGAACTGTCTTATAAATATAAATGTACATAATACAAAGCAATACAAATATTTATACCATGTGATCTTTCCCAAAATTTTTGCAATTTATTATCCACCTAAATTGGTCTTGTAAAAGGGGTTCACTGACCCTTGCGTACCCAGAATGAGAATTACCACATTGAAGGATTAATTTACACCAGTGTCTTTAGGAAGCCCCCTAAGGAGGCACCATTACGCTCCAAGAGTAGCACTTGTTCAAGCTAAGGGAGGCTCTCCGTTGTGCTCCATGAGTAACACCTAAAATGCAGGACGTTCATGCCCCCCTTGCAGGCCTGAACTTGGTCTCATGGGAGTTCCGCTCTACAGCTATAGACAAGGGATTGTGGGGCGTGTCTCGCAAAGAGAACAAACTTCTAACCTGGTTAAGAGGGAGAAAGAGAGAGACTTCATGGTCCCTACGTCAAAATAGGCACAAGCCTCGTGAACAGAATTTCATACTTGGTTTGCCAGCAATTCAATTCTAAAAGGTTTTGACGCCAATGACTGACATAAGTATTTACGGCTGTAATAGTGGTCACCCTCAGTAAAATATGTGCATTCCACTTTCTCATCCAGTCTCTGAAGAGCTTCAGTCCCACATAGACTTTGCTCCATTGCTGCTCCTTTTAGCTGTTGGAGTCCAACTCTTTATGCATACTTCCAACCTGCAAGCAAGAACCCTTCTCCCAAGTCGACAGCCTTTCCAGTTCCTACTTGCGAGACCAACACCGGGTAATCGTCTTTATCAACATGCACAGTAACTCTAATTGATAAAGACAATTACCCAGTGGTAGTCTCGCAAGTAGGCACTGTCAACTTGGGACAAGCCTCAAATCCTACAATGTTCGTCCATGGTAGCTAAACATTGGAACGAACCCAAGTTCTAATGCTTGTCAGCCCAGTCCTTCTATCTATAGTTACAGCTACTATATCAACTAGTTATTTGCCTAGTTTCTAAACGAGAATGCCAGCAAACACCCTATCCTATGGGATAGGCAATTTTTCAAATCCACCATACTCATCCTCTTTTGGCCCCACTAGCTAGGATAAAGTTCTCTTTTGCTACCAGTGGAGTCTTCTTGGATTTGGTTGGATCTACAGTTGGGTACCTTCTCTGGTCCAGGGGAGACCCCCCCCCCTCCCCCCACCCCAGTCGTCTCAGTTACGAGCAGAACGAACAATTTAGGACGTTTCAGAATGGGAACTAGTTGAGAGAAAGACACTGAAATCGAAGGAAAGATCATAAAGAAAGTCGCTTCACTTAGGTTCGTAGCCACCGATGACCGTCTTCTGTGAGAGCTCCAGGGGGCAGCAGTTTTCGATTAACTGATCAGACAGATGATATCTTTATTTATCGGAGAATTCTCTAAGAGCAAGATTGAAGTCATTGACAATCTTTTGAGAGTTCATCGATCAAGTGGATCTTATGCCCCATGTTGGAAACCTGAGGTTGCAGGGGGTAGGACTCTCAACTGCCCAACTGGCCTTCGCAAGCGCACATCTCCGGTTACTATTTCTAGTGAAAGGTAGGTCTTCTTCTAGTCCAGAGCTTGGTTAGCTCCTTTTGCACTTATATTGTACTTCTAACTCATTGACTAAACCGACCAAATTGATGACTTTCTCCCAAGAGGCTGGCCGGAGTAGCACCTGGAGCTTCCAATGGACAAGGAGAAGGAAGAGAGAAGAAAGGAACTGCTACGAGATAAGGAAGGTAACTCTTAAAATGCAATCAATTATGGAGTATTGAAATAAACAAGTTGCTCAAACATAGGCAGACTTAAACTCAGGATCTCTAAGAGCACGCGACACAACCATTAAAAAATTTCTTTGTGTAATATTTTAACATTTTATTGAAAGTATAAGTGACTGATTTACAAATGCACATATTTTCACTTTATGCTACACATCCACATACTTACTGACCGAAAATGAGATTAATGCTGACTATATCTCTCTTTACGCAAACACACTTACAAACACAAACATTGACTGCAAAGTGGAGCCTGAAAAAACATGAAGTAGGAAGAAGCTAGTCCTGTTAGAGGCAATAGCTAAAAATCAAGTCTTAATGAATAGCAGCTACAGAAAATCATAAATTAACAGCTGAAATTAGTTACCCTCATGAAAGAGATCTTTAAGCACACGATCAAGAACTGTGGGTGGAGGTATGACTGCTGAAGACCTCAAACTATCAGACCCTGAGTTGTCAACTGCTGAAAAGTATAAACACAAATAAACATGCGAAACCTCAAAATAAATTAAAAAGACATTTTCAACAACTACTTCCAAGAATCTGGAGCTTATTTATTGGTATTAAAGATATGCAAATCCCATTCATACTTTCCAGACCTGACACAAAGTCTTCCACAAACTGAGCCTCTAAAGATGTGCGCATCGCATTAGTCAAAAGGCGTAGTTGAGAGGCAAAGCAAATAGTCTTTCCTTCGGAATCATCATTGCTGAACAGACAGACAACGCTTTATAATAGTCCGGGAAGAGAAGATTGATTATCACGAGATAAATTAGAAAGGAAATTCCCGATACAAAAGAAGAAACGGGTAGCTCAACAAATGTATGGCCTATTTATATTGCAAAAGAAAAGTGGCCTGACATAGCAAACAAAAATGGTAAAATGATTATATTGATTATCACTAAGCTTAAAATTGCAATTGACACGATAGCAGCTACAAAACTGCAAAGCGCATGTTCCTTGGCTCAACCAATAGCACCTATTTAAGGTGACAGTTGCATGGGGTAATCTTTGGCTGATAAGTAGAAAACAATCACAAAATTCATTGTCCTTCAATGAATCCTGTTAAGATTCAGCAGAATTAAATTATGGAACATTGAAGCGTACAGCGTTGAGAACATAATCCTTCAGATCCTATAAAAAAGTAGAAAGACTCTTGGCAGGAAAAGCACAGCTCCGGATATTCAAAGCTCTACACCTCGGGTTTTAACGACCTTAGTACAATGGGACCAAGCAACTGTTTGTCAAAATTTAAACAAGGACCCAACAAACTGGAGCAAATCGCATCCCACTCTGTCTCATATCCTGATTTCAACCACCCGACTTTTAAGTTGGACTTCACCCACCCCCCCAACCCCCCACCAAAACACAAAAAAAAAGGGAAAAAAAGAAAGAACAAGAGGTAAACCCAAGATGAAAATGTTTCTTTGGTAGATCAAGATTACTATCTAAATGAAAATTTTCACTCCTAATTTAGGTTACCTTGTCATTGTAAATTAAATGGACAGACAAATAACATGTAAGCATGGAAAAATACACAGAATTATGTGCACAGACATATGGGTGGATAGTCCTTAAAGTAAGCTGGCCAGATTCAACAATCTAAAGTTTACCACAGAGGATTCCATTTCCAAGCCTATTTATAAGGAAAATCGCATTTCTTACCAAGCCAATAGCAAACAATAAAGAACATTGAAAGATGCCAAATCTAACAATGCTTTACAGATATCCTCTAAAACTTAAAAATTGTATCATCCATAAAAAGTACCCCTTACAGATTTGGAGAAAAAATTGGAGATATGACCCACTTCTCAGCTTCATGAAGTGAAGCATTTTCCAGTTCAGCCATTTCCAGAGAACTTTCAATTGTTTTCTCCGACCATATGGTAATCAACTCAAACCCTGCATCCATTTCATTCAGCAAACAGAAGATACATAAAAGGTCCCACCATTAAACAGGACTCCAACACGAGTGAACCTTCAAGAAGTACGCAAATCTAGCACACTAATTTAAGAAAGCCAAAGTAACAAGACAAAAGAAGAAAGCATCTTTTGGTAGAACTGAAGCTGCAGATATGCATATAAAATTCGTATCAAGTCCTCTAATCAAGCATAAGTTTGCTCCAAAAAGAGGGAACATAGTTGCCACCCTCAGTTTACCATTTATGGGGTCCTCGGCTGAGTACCACTCACTCCAAGGACAATCATCATCCCATTGTGCTTTGTTGCGGATGTTGCCTCCAGGACTCCCACTAGAGGTATTAATTTCAGCATCAGATTCATGGACTTCATCATCGCCATCATAAGGCACTGTTCTATAGGTCAGCTTCATTGTGAAGTGGACTTTGAAAAGATGCATGGAAAAGTCCAACGGGGAAAAGACCTTCAGCATTAGACAAAGAACACATATTATGATTTGGAAGGACGGTGACTAAGCTTACCAGCCTACTTAAATATTCAAATGACAGTGTAAATTTAACTAGAGTCAACACAAGTGCAAAACATGACAGACATTATACGTAAACGTTGTTGCAACTTTTCCTACACATTGGCGCCACAAGATAATACCTCGAAAACATGTATTCAATAGAGATGACTCAGGAAACAATATTTTACTGTTTCAACAACTTAACCACGTAAGCAATCATTTAGCGAGTTCATAAAGAAAAAGAGACAAAGAGGCTCCACAGAAAGAAAAAAAAGGATCACGAAGCAGGAAAACTCATAAAGATAAAAATCATGGATGATAAGAGTCTAAGTAGCACGAACATGGACAAAACGTCCAACAGTAGCACTTACGGGGACACCGGGAATGGCAATTTCCAAAAAGTCAAATTACAAACACGGGTAGACTATAAAAATGTTTTTTGTAAATAGGTGTTTAGAAGTGTAAAGAATTTATTACATCATTAAAAGCAAATTATAGCAATCAAAAGATACACATACACATTATAGCGGCTGATATTAATTGAAGAAAGGAAAAGCAGCAACAAAAACCCCATTGAAGAAGTACGAAAATAAAGTAGTAGAGGGGAAAAAAAGAACTAGCAAAAAGTAGAATGAGGAAAAGCAGGAATAGAAGGAGAAAGGAGGAGGAGTATTATAAGGTATACATATATTTTTCATAATGGCCTCTGAATGAGGAAGTACACTGTTTGGGCGCCATATGTGTCCAGCGCATTCTCAGAAGTGTCTGATACATGTCCAAATAGTGAACAACATGAAAACATAGTCGTACACCTTTCATAGCTGCATAGCACATGTCCGGAAGTGTGCAAGAGGTGCTCGGGTGTCTGTGTCTGACGCAACAACTTGGCCTACATACTGTGTCCATGTTTCAGATCGTAAAAATGATAAAATGATCAGCAAATAGCCTTAGCTCTCCAAAATCTCTTATACGTTACGTCAAATTCAGCAAATAAGCTCTAGCTCTCCACGTGGGTGGACAGGTTCAGGCCCCACACTAGAACACTTATAACGAATGTTAACAATCAGGGCGACGCTAGTTCTGAAGAAGAAAAATGGTTAAAAAGAGGCAAAAAGACCCATATAGTTCTTGGAACTCATATAATGAAATGTCAAAGAAGAAGTAACTTACAAACTTGGAAACAAATAACTCGTACAACCCCTCCAAATGCATGAGTTTTCGAGGAACCTGGCTACCTATACGATCTGCCTCAAACCTTCGAGTAAAAACTGTTCCCATATTCTGAATACCGATGTAAGCTTTACGAGAAGGATCATGCACTGGAACAAATGCTGGCCACAAACTGCATTGTACGAGTGTTCAACAGATCACATTTACCAATTAATATACGCATACTTTCCAGAGAATAATAAGAAAAAGGATCACAGAAATCTTTATCTTGAAATGAAAGTATAGACCCTTTGCTGCTATTGTTTTGATAGGACATGGTAGAAATGAGTCTTAAATTAATTTGACCAAGAGTATGAGATTGAACAGGTGTGAAATGGCCAGAATGGCTGGGTAACAGGAAAACTGGGTAAGAAGCAAGACATGCTTTGGGACTGGCTTCTAGTCTGGGTGGTGAGGGAGCAACGGCAACTGCTTCCAAACAACTGGGTCCAATGAGATCTCGGAGTCCTGTGGAGCCACGAAAGCATAATATCGTGCTGTCAACAGCCGTGGAAAAAAACCCTTCTGGAGTCACTGTTAAAAAGGTCTTGCAACGAAAGCAGAACCAAATATACTCCACCTCTACCCCTAGCAAAATTCTTCTTGTTGAACATTCGAAGGAAGCCATACTCGTGTCATCCGACCTGCGGCCATATTAAAGATGCTTCCAGGATGCAATGGCGACTTCTTCTTAGCACGTCGCAGTTGGCTTCTCACCCCGCCCCCCCAACCCCACCCCCAAATATTTCCAATCACGCAACCTGACTAGGTATTTCTAGATCTGAACGTTTTGTCCTTTCCAGAAACATATTGTTGCCCCCACAATCTCACCAGGCATACTCCTGGTGTTTGTCTCTTCGAATTTTTAGACATAGAATCTCCGACGCTTTGGACTAGACCACCATCCCTTTGCTGGGATCATTAAAATCCTATGCAGACTATTTAACATTCCTGCCCACTCACCCTGCTTATTCCACCTTCCATTGTAAACTGATTCCGACAGACAAGCCTTGAACTCCTGTCCTTCCTTATCAGACCAAGAACTCCTGTCCTTCCATATCAGACCAAGAACCAATGTATTTCTGGCCATTTCATCTTCCATATCCTCCTTCCCTAAATAGCTTTCTGGTTTTAGCTTCACGCTTAAATATTGAACTCCTTGCTCAATTCGCTGCTTTTTTTTTTTTGGTAATCCAAAACCTTTCTCTGATGTGATAGACAGATTGCACCCTGCAGACCCCTATAATAAATCACCGAAGACCCACCTGACGCTTCAATATCACCAAAACCAATTTCATTGACAATCTCTGCAAAAAGCTTCACATAACTCCTGTTTATAGATAAGGAGCAAAAAGCTGTTTGATACTTCTCTACCAAAAGACACTTCATCAGCAGTCCTGCTCAAAACTTGTGCTCCTGCACCAACATTATTTGGGTTGATTACACCTTGATCAACACTTTCTGCTTGAAACCTTCTCCAGCAAACCCGAAGCCCAATTGTTCTTGGCCCAACCCTGTATCTTGTGCTACTTCGGACGCAATTGTGATACTATGTTGGCATGTACATGGTTGAGCCCAGACATTCGCACTCTTCAATGAACAATTTTTGCCATCCCAAAAATGAGATCTATTACGGTTGCTACTTATCAAAAAATGAATAAAGGTAATAGTCCCACCTGGAACAATTTGACAAAGCAATAGCAACCGCACTCAAAAGCTTGCTAGCCTCCGGAGCATCGAGAACCACACCGCTGGCACTTAGAGGTGCAATCACCTGATGATACACAAAAAATAAGTGCAGGAACAGTAGGGCATTTAATAGTCTTACATAAAGTCAAGGATGCTGAGTTAGAGATACCAGAAAGTCCTTCACCCCGAAAGACAATTGCAGATCATGCAAAGTGCAAATCCAGTCCGCAACTTTTCCTGGCCCAGTGAGAATAGCAGTAAAGAATAGAAATAAGAAAGAAACTATTGTAAGATAGAGGAGCATTGTATGTACCTTCTTTATTGCATTCAAAGTAGTACTCAATACAATAGCCTTTCATAGCATACTTCAACTCAGATTTGACCATATATAAGTCCTTGGACCACCCAAAGTTAACAGCGCCCTTTTCCTACAATTAAACAGTAAAGTGAGTTTTGAGTTGGAAGTCAAAGGAAATGATGACTTGCTGCTAGTAGTATTCTAACTAATACTGAGGCCATCTTTCTTACCCTAGTACCACATTAAATTAAAGAATCTAAAATGTGACAAGTGAAGCAAAAAATGAGTAAAGGACTAATACAAATTCAAGAAAGAAATAAGAGCAAGAAGAGCACAATGATGGTAGAAAGAGATTTCACAGACCCCTTATAACTTCCAACCGCATCATGATAAAAACCTTGATACAAAAGTGCATTCGTGATAAAAACCTTTGGTACAAACTAGTTGGGGTCGCCTACAAGAATACTTGTTCATGTTATATATGTAACCAAATATTTTGAAGTCAGCAACTTGGATATTTGCAATGCTCGGAGAGGATTAGTAAAAATTTGGCATTAGAAGCATGTTTCCACAAAAAGTTGCAGTGTGAGCGTACCATTTGAAAGGACGTAAACACTAGCCAATATCGAGATCCATAAGCATGGGGAAAAAAATAAACACCAGACAGTAATGGCAGGGTATAATCAACACTAATCTTGACAGATTAATGATCATTCAAACAATGGTGTAACAATCCATCCAAACTTACCAACAGATTCTTTTGACCGTCAGCCAACCACTGCCGACAAACCGCCTCAATGTCGGAGATGAACCTACAACATGTCAATGAGTGGTATTGAACTCTTGCAGTCATAATGAAAGATTTTACATAATTCAACGTAAATACAGAGAGAGAGAGAGAGAGAGAGAGGAACCTTTAGCAAAAGATGAAGAAAGGAGAGAGTTTGTATGAATTACCTTTCCCATGAAGAGGCCAGCGTGAAATCATCAAAATGTTCGAACTGCACCAAGTATAAACAGTAGAAAGAAAGTGAATATCGAATTTCTCCTTCTCAGCAAAACTTCTGCCAACGGAATGCAGTTCGCAAGTTCTAAAAAGATTTTCTTAATCAAAAAATTAATTCCAAACGAGAATCTGGGGGCTCGCTAACTTTCCACTACTAGATTCACTTAGTAAAGATGCCATTGACAAAGCCAATTAACTTAAGTCAATTGGATACACTTAACCAAATTTACTCCCAACTCACAGCAGTTGAAATTCCCAACAGAACTTAGATCAGTTGATAGACTTGTCAATGAGATGTAATGTACTTGCTGCTATCTTAAACACAGGCAATATAAACCAATACAGTCCCTCTGTTTCATAATTTTTGTCACCTTCAGGATAAAATCCAAACATCTAAACGTTGAACTGAGCTCAAATAGTAATTGACTTGAGAAGTCAAACTAGGGCAAAAACAATTATCAAAGTCGATATTTACACGTTCAGATACTGTTCTAGAATCCGCAGAAAGTAAAGGCGCACAAAAATTATGAAACGGAACCGAGAAGTAGAAATAAAGTGCAAACCTCGTCGTCTTGATCTTCGTGCTCCATATCAGGTATACTCTTACTGGTTGACGCCATGGCATATCTGACAAGGCAAGTGGAACAGAATACCAGCGGTGAGACAATAACACACAAATTGATTGACAATTGAACATGTTGGCAAAATTAAGATGAAAGCTGTTAATGTTGTTGGAAAGAGACAGATCAACGGCAAACAGATGAATCAAATGCGATAAAGACCTTGCTAGCGCTTGACACTCCTTTGGCTTGAATGTCAAATTTGCGTAATTTGTTTATGCTGAGTTCACACACAACTGGAAATGTGGTGTCGATAGAGATCTATACGTGCCCCGATCGAAGAGAGGAAGACGACGACCGTTTTGGGTTCTCAGGCGTGGTAAATAGATAAACAGTTATTGGGCATACGCCATGTGCATTACAGTCGCATACTCTCCTGTCCGACGGAAATTGCACCATTTTGATTTTACCTATTTTTAATTAAAGGGTTTAAAGTTAGAAAATTTAATATGCATCACAATAATATTAAGCAAAGAATTAATAGAGAATACAGACGTAATTTAATCGTAATTCTTACTTAGCAACTAGCATATGGACATATAGACATAAGTTAACATATTTTGCTTTCAAAATGCATTTCAAAAACATAGAATATAAAAACATGAAAATTGTCATTTTACAACCACGTATACAACACTTACGACTTATAAATTAATTCATAGTAAAAATTTAAAAAGCCGTAAAATAACAATCTACTAAGATCAAGGACTAAATTTTCTCTGTATAAGCCTAGCGGCCAAACTCTTTCAACACCCCCTGTCTTGTTTTTATAGTCAATAGGAAAGTGTTCCATCTGAATTAGAGACATAGAGATTTACATTCTTGCAACACTAATATAGCTAGTGCGTTTGACGTCTTGTTAATACTAAACTGTTTTATCTATTAAAAATCGAGATAGTTGTATTTCTTGAGCGCCAACATTCGCTTTTAACATCCATTTTTTATGACATATTATTTTAGGCTTACGGTTTCGAAGTAAAAAAGTTCGGCTGTGTTTCATCTATTTTCAACATGTTCCATCCATATAAGTTCGGCCTTGCTGATTTCAATTTTTAACAACAAACATTTAACAGTTACCTACTTAAAAAAAAACTCTATTTTTAGGTTACATTTGATAATGCAATTAAGTACTTAAAATTTTAATAGCTTTTATTTAAGTACTTTTAATAACGCTTAGCGTTGTGTCGTTTAAAAATTAATTACTACCAAAATAACTAAAATTTTAAGTCATGGTGTTAAGATTTATTTAATACCATTTTACGTAAAACGCATGATTACCACAACTATTTATGGCATTTTGCTACCACCACCACAATTATCACGACCTATCCACTACCACCACAACTAACATCGCCGCGTCCATATTCTCTAAAACTATCTAAATATCTACCACACTCTAACCACTGTTATGACTATCATGTTGCTGCCTACCGCTATTTGTCACTACTACAAAAATTACCAACAACGCGTTTTCTTGCACCACTATCACCGCCATTGACATTTTCCCGTCGCCGCCGCTGCCATCACCGTTATTACTCATCGCCACTGCCACTATCACCAACACAAACCTGGCCCAAAAAAAGTTAAAAATTACATAAATAAATGGATAAATTTGGTATAATGGATAAATTTGTAACTAGAATAATTTTTATACATTTGCTTATAGTTTACCAAACATGTTAACATATTACTCAGTAAAAATTCAGTCTCTTAAAGTTTTGAAGTTTACGAATTAAGCGCTTAATTTTTTCAGCACATAAAAATTTTAGTTTTATCAAATAGCTCATAGACTTTTATTTTATTTAGTGTCTTTAACTTCTCTGCTTAGGTTGTAACTCTCCAACATATCCTTCACTACATTTTCTTCAGCAACTTTAATTTTTCTTTGTGAGTCTTGTGGATGTACTTAAATAAGTATTTTAAGGACGTGAACCGGTTGTTCAATGTATCATTTTATGAAAGTATGGTTCTCCCAACTGTATGTGTTTTATTTCGATAATTTTCAAACATCCTTTTATTTATAAATTTGCCAGTCATTCTCTTTAGATTAGAAGAAAATGATACAAGAAAAAAAAATTAAGTTCATGCGTGATGGAACTTTGGAGTAAGCATAGAATCAAGAGTATAGTCCAAAGGATCATCGTTGTTATCAGATTTGTCAAAGAGAAAAAGTATCGTTTTGCTTTTAGACAACACCGTAAATATTACACATGCACATGTAAAAATTTAGAAAACCATGTTTAATTTTGTAAGTAAGAAGAATTGTGTTGTTAGGACATAAAGTGAAGCAAAACGCTGCAATTGTTATTTCGATTCACATATAAATGAGTTATACCCAATACAAGAAGATAGACCAGGAAGAGCCCGTTTATGATTGATTAAAAAAACAGATTCAGCTTAAATCTTAATCGGTTTTCAAAATCTGATTTAATCAGAATCAGTTTACTGTTTTTGCAAAAGTAGTTGTAAACTAGATTAAATCTATAAAAAGTGTTTAGATGAAAAGTACTTAAATCTGTTTCTTGTGACAAAATGACCATAGAGGACATTCAATAAATATATTATAATATTCAAGCAACGTTAACATAACTTTTATTCGTAAATAACTATAATACCCAAATAAATTATTAAAATAACTATTTTCACGTACCTACAGAAGTTGTTACTTTTTATTTTAAATTAAAAATACAAACAATCTCATGTTATTGCTCATAGTACGATAATATTCCCAAATTACAAATAAAGTTTATTTTAAGCAAAAAAAATATTATCTAGCTATAGGAGAAGAGTTTAGCAATAGGAGAAGAGATAAACTCTAAAAACTATCTAAGATAATTAATTAAGGGGTATGAAAGGTCTTTTGTGAAAAATACGGGGATAGGATGGTAAATTAGAAGGTCAAACCTGATTATGAAAAAAATGATTATTTCATAATCCTCGCTTTTGAGGATTATGGATTAAATCAGTTTTTAGCTTCTGGAGATGGATTAAATATCTTAATCTATTTTGCCAAACACCTACATACCTGATTTAATCTAGATTAAATCGGGTTTGACCATTCTATAATCAATCACAAACACCCTCTAAGGGTTCTTGTTTGGGGCATTTGATTAAGTGCTGCATTTTTTGGATATATAAGGCAAAACGCCTTCGATTTTGGGGCATTTTGAACAAAGTGTCAGTTACTTAGGGGCAGGCAAAAAAACGTGACACTTTTGGGACACATTTGGTCATGTTTCGCATTTTATCCCTTCTATTTAATGCCATTTATTAGCGGCACTAAATACAATGGCCCTTAAAAATTAAATTGAATCCCCATCAATGATTAGTTTCTCATTTTGATTCACTTCCAATCACAAGTATAAAAACACCTAAGTATAATCCTATAACTGCTTCGTTGTCGCCCCTCTTGCCCCACCTCCCTCTCCAATCCTCTCTCGCTCCATCGTTGACCCTCGATTTCCCTTTATTCCTCTCTCATTTGCGATATCATCTACTGCTGAAGGTGAAGTCATCGCTACCACCGATAGTTCTTTGAGGGAAAGTTTGCTGCTTCATAAGTTTTGTGCAGTACTTTTATTTTTTAATAACTATTTGCAAACTAGGAATTTACATCAGTGCAACTTTTTGTCGTTCTTCCGTGGTGGTACTTATACTTTCCAATTTCTTATGAGCTTGAGACATCTTTTAGATATTATTATTTTTTTGTGTATTTTATCAAGAAAAAACCGTTGTAACGACTATCCGTTGTAAAGAATTGCTCACTGCTATTTTAATGTAGTTGTATCTCCTTACATTCCCAATGTTGTCTTGCCAGTTACTATAATCCTGTGTAACTCTTTTACGTGATTTCAATTTTTTCATATTTGCAAGCTCCAACCTTTCTCTGTCAACTCTATTGTTTTTAATACGGGTGTCCACTCTATTACTGTAATTTACCCCTAAACTCAGTAAATACAGTGATACTATCATTTTAGTTTACATTTGCTTTGCAACAAATGACTTGGGTCGTTGTGTTACAAAGGCATATGCTAATGCTATCGTGATGGTTTATCACGCTGACATATTGATGAGAAAAATACACTTTGACCCCGTGTACTTATTTTAATGTTCAATTTGGTTCATTCAAGTTTTAAAATGCCTACTAAACCTATTCCCACTCTCCAAAATTATACACATTTGATGAATTCCTTCAAACTTCACCGTGCTTTTGGGCGGAAATAGTTTGGTGTCCAAAATCTTAATTTTAAAGACCGAATGTAATATTCCGAATTTTGAGAACTGTTTAAAATAGTCATTTGTGACCCGAAAAATAAACAGCAATATTTTGGGCAATACTCGTGCACAAGAGCTTAAAAAGATTTGGGACAAAAATGTAAATTGTAAAATTTTTAGGGCATTTCTGTAATTTTGAAAAACTTTGGGGGCATAAATGTAAATTTTGATTTTAGTGATGAAAAATAACTGAATAAACACTAGTACTTATTTTTAGCGATGCGTAATCAAATTGAGGATGATTAGCATGATTTTAGGGGCTTGAATGCAATTATACAAAATTTGGGATTTATTTTGTAATTACGTAAAGTTAGGGGCCATTTGTGCAATTTTATAAAAAAATGTTTAGATGCTATCCTCTTAGAATGTGCCACTCCCTCATACTAGCTTAGGTGACTAAGTTAAGCTAATTATAGAAGTACAATAATGGGTCTTGGGTGGATAAGGGAGCTTCGGGAAGAGAAAGGAAGAAAGAAAAGGGAAAAGAAAAAGAAGAGAAGAAAAAAGAAACAGACCAAAACAGGAAATCGAAACAGAGAAAGAAACGAAATACTGCGCTCGGCAAGAAGAAAGGAAAACAGGGGAGAAAGAGAGGAGAGAGAGGGAAAGGGAAAAGTGGAGAAAATTGAAGGATTCTTTCTCAATGGTAATCCATGTTTTCTTAGTGTGATTTGGAATATGTATGTGTTTACTCACGGTACAGTGGATGTGTGTGTGTGTGTGTGTTCATCATATGTGTGTAATTGTGAGATTATAAGGTGCATAGGTGTTTGTCTTGTTGTGTATTGGTATGAATTTTGGACATATACACATATATGTATAGGTAAAGGAAAGTGAAGGAGGGTGTAATGGTGAGTGGCTTTGTGGATTTGTGAGTGTGTTACCAGGGAATTTGCACTTATGAAGGAGAGGGACAGTGAAAACTGTTTCAGCTAGGTTTTAATAATTTTTTAACCCAAAAGTGTCGCTAAAGATTATTTATTCCAGCAGTTTCTTTACGAATTTTTAAAAATTTATTTGGAAAAAACACCAAACTGTAACCCCCAATATTTTTAATGAGACCTACGCTTTGGAAGTTTTTGGAAATTTTTGGGGTCCATAAAGGGCGCTAAATTGGGGTATCGATTAAAGACATTTATCGAATTATTTAGTATAGTAAACTAAGTTATTTTAATCTAAAAATTTTATGGAAACCCTGTTTTACTGGTATGATTCATTGTCTAAAATTGTGAGCCATTCTGAGGCCGATAGGATTTATTTTTTCCAAAACTGGCATGTTAGCGCTCAGTCCGGACACCGGTTCGAGATTTTCGGGCGAAAATTTTTTAAAATACTTTTTGGTTCAAAAATGACATCAAGATGCTTAAAATAATGTTTAAGATATTTTTTGGGATTTTTTCAGTGCCGGAAACTCTAGGGGTATTTTGGTAATTTTACCCATAAAGGGTATTTTTGAGTAAATTTATATACGGTAAGGATATTTTAGTGATTTGGCTTACAGAAAGATCATTTTGATGATTTAAGTGTAATAGAGGGTATTTTGGTAATTTGACCTAAGAAATGTATTTTTGTGTATATTGACATACAATAGGGTTATTTGAGTGATTTTACTTACGGAAAAGCCGTTTTGGTGATTTAAGTCAAAGAGAGGCATTTTGGTAATTTTGTGCTTAGAGGCATTTTGATAATTTTACATACGCGGTGAGGGATGTTCATTTTAGGATCATGTGTGAGTTCATATTAAGTTATAGTATTGTTCTACATACGATTATCTGATGATTTGATCATCTCATCTAGGTTAAAATTAAGGACTTCCGGTTAGATAATTTGGCTGTGGATCCAGATAAGTGATTATATCTGAACCCTGAGTAAGGACTTTCGTCCGAACCCTTATTTTGAAAACTCATACTCGTAAGTACTCATTTGATCTACTTATGGTTAATGCCAAACTCTTAACTGTGTGTATTGCTATCAACATGTTCTTGTCCAGAAACCCTGATATTGAACCTGGATCAATTATTTGGAAATCTTGTGATGCTCGCCTATATTGTGTGCTAACCAATTTGATAATTGTATGTATCCGTTCATTCAGATTGTTGCGCTTAAATTCGATAATTATTTGCAATCGTTTTTGTTGTTTATCTGTGACTTGTCTTCTGAAAATTCTAAATGCTGACTTATGTCAGTATGATTCTTATTATTAGAATCCAAATTGATTTCGGTGATTGAGCTTATGTTAAAACTCATTGATATTGTTGATTTTTCTGTGTTGACCTGGGTTTCCGTTCTGTGGGAGGGCGTAATAAGGCTGATCTGAATCCTGCAGAAAAAACAGGCTAGTACCCAAATGAACTTGTATTTTGGTACAACATGCATGTGTACACTTTGATTAGCTTGCCGGAATGGCATTGCAATTGTGTTGAAATTATTGGGAAAATCTTCAGTGTATTTTGGAAAGAACTGTCTTCAGATGATCTGTGTACGTTTTGAAATCTTTTGAAAAATCATCATTGTATCTTGGAATTGACGACTTTGAAAATGATCTTTTATTGATTGTGTTTGGAATCCGTTGTGATTGTATTTGACGATTTTGGTATCTTATTTATGATGAATTTTGATCATATTTGGAAATCATTGAGTTGTGACCGTTTGAATTATTCTGGAAATCTCTGTCAGTTAGATTCTTGGAATCATCTTGTAATTATTTTAGTGGTCATTGAACGACGTTATTGAGCTCTCAAAAGCTCACCCTTCGTTTGACTCCCTTCTGCAGGTGATGATAAGCTGTAGCAAGTTCGGGAATGAGTTAGAGTTTGTGTGAGGTTCCGATAAGCCCACACACTATAATGTAGTGGTGACCCCTGCGCAGGTCTGTACTGTCGATTCATTTTACCAGGTTATTGAGAACCTAGGTTTTAATAGTTAAGTTTGAACTGTTATAGAAATCTTGTATTTTAAGGAATTTGGATCGGTGTTGGATCAGATACTTTAAATTATGTGTTGGTGAACAGATTTGACAAGTTTGATGTGATTCATAGGTTAACGACCTGGGAGTTCAGGGCAGCGGAGCTCTGAATTTCTGGGGCATTACACCGAAACACCCTTTTGACCTCATACAATTCAAAATTAGTTTTTTTATTTAAGTGGCATAAAATACTATTTTCAAGGGTATGTCAATCATTTCACATAAAAAAATCCTAAAATGTTCTATCTCTTTCCCCATCACTCTCTATCTTTTCTTCCCCCCTCCCGCCAAGGTGCCGCCACCACAACATTATGTCATGGTCCCCATTGCTGCATCGCCTCTCTCTCTTTCCAAAATCCCAACTATTCACATATCTCCCCCTCAACCCTTTCTTCCATATTCCCCCCTCTCTCTCTTATACCCTGCCACTACCTCCACTGCTTCCTCCTCCTCCTTCTATTCCTCTATTTACCATCATAACCCATCACTCCCTTATTCGATCACCACAATAACCAATCTTGCCACCACAACCAACCTTAAAATACACCACTTACTACTACCACAAGTCCACCCGTACCTATCTTCGACCACCACAACAACCAACCTTCCCGCCATAATAAACCCCTAAATGCACCATCTGCCACCACCACCACCACAAGACCACCCATAAGAACCATTAGAACCCACTGTTTCTACGTGAAAATACTAGGTATAAATAGTGAAATGCAGATGTGTCGCCGTGGGATGGGATAATGGGTTGGGTCGCGTTCGATAGTGGTGTTGTGGCGACGATGGCTAGGTGCCATGGTGATGAGGGTGGGTGGCGGCCGTGGCACTAGGGTAGGATGATACGGTTGATCGAGGTGGTGGAATTTTAACTAAAGAGAAAATGGGAAGAGAAGAACTCAAAATATTCAAAGTAATTAAAACAAAGTGTGAGGACAATCATGTCTTTTCATTAACTCCTTAACGGTCTTGGTTGATGGGCACAATTTGGTGGATTTTAGTAAACATTTTTGAACACAAGGGGACCAAATTGCATTTTGATATAAGTACATGTAGTTTTTTTCCTATTTAATACATGTTTAAAATTTAATTACCAATTTATTCTTTTTTGAAACTTATTTACTCGCATACCCACTTTTAAAAATCGCTATTTGAAACTACGATTTCAAGATAGAAATCGTTGTTTGAAATCGCAGTTTCAAACAACGATTTCTAATTTAAAGTAGAGTAGAAATAAAGTAGAGATCGCTATTTGAAATAACACGATTTTTAAAAGCATGATATACGAGTAAATAAATTTTAAAATGAAATATATTAATAATTACGTTTTAAAACATGATATATTACGAAAAACTCACGGGCTAAATTTCTATATTAAAAGAATAACAAAAGCAGTTTGTATACTGTTGTACCAAATGCATTAAGATCTGTACATTTCTATAACATTTGACAACCATACCACATCAGTGACATCACCATCCGCTTTTGCTGGTCCTCATCCCACTCAATAACACCCCACTATTTATTAAACCCACCGTCCCCAAAAAATTACACCCTTCCTCTCTCTTCCTCCCTGTATGTAACATGTCAGAAGGGAAACAAATGGACGACCCCCATACACTGATGCTCTACTGATCTGAGCTAGTACATTGGCCCGAGCCACCACTCCCCTGGAGCCATGGCTGCAGCTCTAGAATGCTGGTCCAGCCGAGCCAGCACGGACGAAGACCCCGTGGAGCAGGTCCTCATGATAACCCACGACAGATCCGAATCCTCCCCGCCCGAAATCTCCTCCTCCTCCTACGCCGCCCCCAACGGCGGCGGCGCATTCAGAGACTCCTCGGTTATGCAGAAGCGGTTCCAGAGGCTGAGCCGAAACGTGAGCGAGGCCATCGCCTCGCTCAAGAACTCGCTTAACATCGACTCAGCCCGCGACCCGTTCTCACTACCGGATCGAGTCGAGGGTTGCAGGAAACAAGCGTGGGGCGGCGTTGTGAGGAACTTGACCCGGCTTTACCCTGGTAGCCAGCTACCCGAGAAGCTCGTGTCCAACATTCGCAAGCATTACGACTCCTTGCCTCTCAGGTTTGTTAAACGTTATCTCTGCAACCAAACACACCCGTTAGCGACAAGATACCGATCTTTCTAGCCACAAAATGACGTATCACGTTGTGGATGTAAGCAGTTCCTTATTTTGAGCTCAGTAATGTTTGATCTGTAATGTCACAGCTTTACAATATCTCTGCAAGCAAACATGACATTAGATTTGTGCGAGTCTTTACTAATTAAAACTTGCATTAGCAACTAAATCGCGTGTGAACGAGCGAACCAGGGTGCGAGTTTAGTCATTTCCATATTTTTGATTCAAATATGTCAGAACTCTTCGTTGCGTATGAAAGCTATTCACTAGCTTTGCACATACATTTTCTCTGCAACCAAACATGGCACGGGGATTTTACTTCTAACTGGTTATATTCACTTCAGTTATGTTGAAATTTGTTTGATTTGTGATTATGCAGTTATGCACAAGCGGGGTTTGAAATGAAAGATGTGTTTCTACATATTAAATTGATAGAGCAGGTATCTGTAGAAGACCACCCTGCGATATTTATTCGAGAGGTATCTGAGGATGAATCTCAGGGGTCCGTTTTTAAGCTTACATTTGCCTGTAACTCGTCGGTTTCGTGGCCAGCTATGTCGGGTGCACTCGATAATGCTTCTATTCGTTGCAAGAAGATTCAGATCTTTGAGAAGAAAGGTTTTACGTTGGGGATTGTTCTTCTTTTGGTTCAATCTGGGCAAGAGAAAATGTTTAAAACCAGGATTGAGAATGCACTAAAATTGGCTTTGAAGAAGCCGAGAGCTACAACATTGAAACTACCTTTTGGGCTTTGTGGGTGTCAAGAAAATGGTGGGGGAGAGAGCTAGGAGAGATCGAAGATGATTGTAACGAACAGAACTATAGAACTGGGATTGAGTTACCGCTGCCTTTGCCCACTTCGGTATTTGTGGTATCAGTTGATGAATGGAAAACTGTGCAATCTGGCAGGGAGGAGATTGGGAAGTGGTTGTTGAACTCTGATAATCTTGACTTCACTGACCAGATTGACCCTACTACATTCAAAGGAGTTTACAAAGGGAAAAGGGTTGGAATCGAGAAGATTAAAGGGTGTGACAAGGGACATTCTTATGATTTTGAGCTTCGAAAGGATTTGTTGGAGTTAATGACTTGTGGGCATAAGAACATTTTGCAATTTTATGGTGTCTGCATCGATGAAAATCATGGGTTGTGTGTGGTGACCAAGTTGATGGAGGGCGGATCAGTTCACGATGTAATGACAAGGAACAAAAAGCTTCAGGCTAAGGATATCGTAAGGGTTGCTGCTGACATAGCGGAGGGGATCATGTTCATGATTGATCATGGTGTTGTGTATGTGGACCTCAATTCGCAGAGGATCCTATTGGATCGAAATGGAAATGCTTGCCTGGGGGACATGGGTATAGTGGCTGCCTGCAAGGGTGTCGGGGAGGCAATGGAGTATGAAACTGATGGTTATCGGTGGCTAGCTCCCGAGGTCTGTTCTCGTCACACAATTTAATATTTAATTATACATACTTGTAGATTATTAACAAATAGTACATGTGTATTGAAATGGATGTCTAGTTAGGTAAAGAGTGTTAATCTTCTGCTTGAGTTATTAAAGAGATTGACATTCTCCTAACTTCAATGGATAGCTGGGGAACATTATCAGTTAGTTGGACCCGCCCCCATGTACAATGCTTGTCCAAATTGGGTGTATCTTAGCACACGAGGACACCTAACACATTCTGCTGCATTTCCGAGTGTGAAGCTCTTTGTTAATGAAATCTTAATTGATTTATACATACTACATCTTCCCAGAAGACAAACTTTGTCAACAATGAAATGCTTTTGATTGGGGTTATGCATTATATTAGTCTAAATTCACCTGCTTCCATCGGAATTAATGTAACCAGAGCTTTTGCTGGTCTTGTATTTTAGGGAAAACTTTATGTCACTTCATACTAGCATCATAGCTCTAGCATGCGCAACATGTATTCATAATTGCTTTTGCTTTACACTCCAACCGGTTGTTAACCTTTTTTATAGCTTTGTGCAAGAGCAGTCTTTTGATTCTGTTCTAGCTAGGTTCGCATCATAGTAGTAGTGCCGCTCCTTGAGATTAATATGAGGCCTCGAACTCCCTAGCAAAATATCCATACAAAGTACTTGAACAGAATTAGAAACGGGAGATAAGAAGGAAAGAGTGGGTAATTGGGTTGCTTAGTTCTTCTCTCGTCTCTTTTGTAATCTGCATGTCTCCTTATGCTAACACAATGGATATTTAACCATCAAATTTCGTGCAATCTTAGACTAAATCTTATTATCATTTGACCTTGTTATTTATTTCTCTCTTCGTTGCATGTCTCTTTTGTGCATGATTTATCATCAATTGAGCGATCGCTGTAATGCTAATGGCGTTTTTGCCTTCTGTCTGTTGTGAACAGATCATTGCAGGTGATCCAGAAACTGTTTCAGAGACATGGATGAGTAACGTGTATAGTTTTGGAATGGTAGTCTGGGAGATGGTGACTGGTGAGGGAGCCTATTCTGCATATTCACCGGTGCAGGCCGCAGTTGGGATAGCTGCTTGTGGGCTTAGGCCTGATATACCGAAAGAATGCCCACAAATCCTGAGATCACTGATGATGAAGTGCTGGAACAATTCCCCTTTGGAGCGTCCTCAATTTGCTGAAATTCTGTCGATTTTAATGCGTCCCAACAACAATAGCAAAAAACAGCTATAGGTAACAAACATATTCATCATCATGCAACCTAATTTACTGATGCTGTATAAAATGGAACTTCACTAGTTACATGCTGCCAATGCCTAATCTTCACTGAGAATCTCTCTCCTTCCCTTCCCCCCCCCCCCAAAAAAAAAAAACCGCAGTTGGCCACAACAGCAAAAGAACATGAGTAAATCATTAAGTAGGTACACCTCACCAAACCAAAAAGAAGTAAGGAATTTATTTGACAAGTATTCATTGTTTCCTTGGTTCAAATGTTCTTTGCCTCATAGATACAATAATTTTGATGACGATGTGACTTGGTGGGAAACTAGCTACGTTTTCTTGTGTGTGCATGTTGCTGTGACTCTGTGAGTGACTAGGAATCTCACACTGCTGTATAGCAAATCATTGAAATTATAGGAATCGGAAAAAGGTTGAAGAAAATATGATTGATTGTGGTCTAATCAGCCAACATGTTTGGGAGTAAATCAAGGCTTTTTTGTTATTTAGCTTCGCTCTGTTTTCTTTTATGTTGCTGCTGTTCCTATAGTGGCTCTCAGAGGGGGCCGGTGTGGGGTCCCTTAAGTTTTCATGTCTCTTTGGAGGTGTGAACCATAGGAGCACCTTCATGCTCTCAAGGAAGGTTCAACTGCTACCACAATTGACCAACTTCTGAGGGCCACGTTACCCAGATAAGTTGATTAGCAACTGCCCTAGACTTGCACACAAAGATGTGTCAAGGATTTGAATCCAGGGTTCGAACTGGTTGTGGACTTCTAAGAGGCGCAAGGCCCATATGTGTTGGGCTAGCCTAAATCCGATTATGAATATTAGGCCAACGTGCCTATTGTGCTCTATTATGTATATTCTGCATTTTTTTTATTGTCAGAGAGGTAACATGATTAGCTTAATCATGTAGCAGGGATGCACATGCATAGCAGGTGGATGTTGACTATCCAAAGTCAAATCACAGCCCACAAGTCCACGGTTTAGTACTTTTTTTTTTTTGGTGGGGGATTTTTTTTGTTAAGTAGAATAATAATGCAAGATACTGCACCCAGAAAAGAACAATCGGAGAGAAATGCACCAATACCAGCACAAGTAATATGAGCCTGCTAGTTCAATGAATCGCAGATTTTTAGTTCATTCGTGTACCTTCTATCTTGTACAGACCACGGAGGCTGGCGGGGTTCAGGTCTTAGCTCCTTCGGAGCATCTAACTCTTGCCGAGGAAACATTGCAAATTTAATCGGCTTCATGCAGAAGTCCGATTCGTGTGCTCTTTTTTTACTTTCTTTGCAATGAGGATGGAAGACCAAAGTCTTGTTTGTACAATATTTTGCCTACGAAATGTAGACGCCTGGTGGTAAGGTGCCACGATCCAAGACTCTTTACATATCGATGGCTATGGCTCTTCTTTAATGATTCCTTATTGTCGGGAAGAAGCAAAGAAGAAAATGAAAAGAATATGGAATGGCAGAGATTGGTAAGGGAGTAGGAAGACGAATATTTGTCTTTCTTATCTTGTGTTGAGCTAGAGCACTTTATTGAGGTTCTCTATCTGGAAGCAAAAGTTTACCAAAGCAAACGGTACCTTTCAATCTTCACAAAGCAAAAGTTTACCACCACTCAGAGTCACAGCACAAAACAAGGGTCGCCTCCATCACAAGACGTACAACCTTCCACCGACACATCAAAGCATCATTCCAACTCTGCCGCTAAAAAGGAGAAATTAAAACCAACTAGTATTGGAGGCAAAAGCTATACTAATAGAAGTCCTAAGTACCTTACCCCTACCCTCGAAACTGTTTACCCAAATTAGAGACCGCAATGCCCAAGGGCACCCCCACAGCCTAACCCAAATTCCCCATTCCCCACCCCCCCGCCCCCGCGTGCCCTATCCCTCACCCCTTCCTCCCTTAAGAATATACATGAGTAACCCACTACATTAAATCTAGCTAAAGAAAACGAGGGAGAAACAAGTGGAAAACTAAGAACCCCACAAAAATGCCCCTCAAGACTTGCCATACGGAACCCCCCCTGCGCCCTACAAACCAAACACCAAAAGAAAGGCGAGAAGCGGTACCGAGAGATGCCTCAGATGTATGCAATGAATAAACTAGGAATCTAAGCGGTACCGAGAGATGCCATTGTATAACTTCAACTAGTCACCGGGCAAGGATTCCAAGCAACATCGATGATGAGACAAATTTGTAGGTCCCTCTTTTTATAGAGATTAACTGATCAAACTTTCACATCAGGTTATTGTAGATCAAATACATTGCATATCGAATAAAATCGAATAGATCTGAGGAGATCGAAGCTCAAACCATCATGTCGCCATCGCATATTGCATAAACCTAAGGAGACGAATGTCTAAACCTGAGTCCTCCCTATCGACCCACTAACTCTGTCGCCGCAGCCAAGCTCTGTGAACCCCTCGTATAATACCACAAAAAAAAAACGACTTTAAACCTACATATCTATCTAGGCTAGAGACCAATAACCGCTCCATGCATGCTAATGCACTGTAGGATGGCCATGGGAGGTGGCTCTAGGGGTTAAAAGTTAGATAGAGGTGGGAGTATGATATAGAGAGAGTAGTTGGTACAATATCATTGATGAACCATGTGATTGTTCTCTTCTCCCTATAAATTCTTCTTCATACAAGATTTAATGAAATAGTTTCTTTGCCATTTAATTTGGATGCTCGGAGACCCAAATTTAAAGTCATACGAGGCCTTCTTTTATAGAGGCGTGTGAGAGAGGACGATGGGGTCATCCTAATTGTTTAGTCCATACCTAAACAAGATCTTATAGGAAACTTGAATTTCTTCATTCTTTTTCGCTGTAAGTGTTATTACTTGCACTAAAAATTCACAATCCTTACTTTTTACGATCTTGTCGTTGCCGTGTTGATTATCTACGTTCCACACCACTTGGAGTTGGAATTGCCTCAATCACCATTTGGTTTTGGATAAATTACAAATATGATCCTTCATTTATTGTCCTTGTGTGCTTTGAGTTCACTATTTATCAAATGTTTCAATGACGCTCATTATCTATAGTTTTCATATTTTTTAGCCCTTTTCATCAGTTTTGTCAGTTAAGTGGTCAATACGAGGGACATAAATGAAAACTCATACACCACTTTTCTGACAAAAAATGGGCCATTACGTGAATTTGACCCGATTCTAACTCGATTCTTATTCCCAATCCCACCCACCCTATACCCCCTCCAGTCTCCCCGCCATTAGCCTTAGGTGCGTCGTCGCCTCCACACCCCTATACACCACAGACACATGTGCACACACTGATCCGTAACCCCCACCTTTTTGACGATAAGGTTGGTGGTTGTAGCAGATTGAAATGGTGGTGATTGATCGAGATAGTGATGGCGATGGTAATGAGAGTTGGTGGCATTGATTTTCTAGTTGTTGGCGATCAGGACAGTGGTGGTGTTGGATTGGGATGGCTGTGGTTGGTGGTGATGGTAAATGGTGGATACAGACAGGGGGACGGTGGGAAGTGGTGTGATGGTATATGCGACGGTGGATGAAGAAGAGAGAGGAGGGGAGGGGGAGAACTTTGGTGGTGGTGTCATTTGAGGGGGAGAACTTTGGTGGTGGTGTCGTTCGACGACAAATGGGGATGGGATGGGAGGGGAGGGGGGGACGTTGGATAGAGAAGGGAGGGGAGCAGTAGACTCAGCGAGTTGACTCGTGAGTTTGTTGTTTTTTTTTTTTGTTAAAGACTTAGGCCCGTTTGACACTCTTTTTTTCCCTCTTTTTTTTTCAGTTTTAAAAACTGAAAAAAAAGGAGCGTTTGGTAACCATTTTTTTTTCAATTTAAAAAACCAGTTTTTAAACTGCAGAGTAAAAAAAAAACTCCAAAAACTGGTTTTTTTTTTTCGACCACCACCACCACCCTCCCACCGCCGGCAGCCACCTCAGGCGACCACCGCCGGAGACTGCCGGCCACCGGCAGCCACCTCCGGCCGCCGGCAGCCACCGCCGGAGACTGTCGGCAGCCATCTCCGGCCGCCGGCAACCACCGCCGGAGACTGCGGGCAGCCACCTCCGGCCGCCGGCGACCACCGCCGGAGACGGCCGGCAGCCACCTCCGGCCGCCGGCGACCACCGCCGGTGACTGCCGGCAGCCACCTCCGGCCACCGGCGACCACCGCCGGAGACTGTCGGCAGCTACCTCCTGCCGCCGGCCACCACCGCCGGTGACTGCCGGCAGCCACCTCCGGCCGTCGGCCACCACCACCGCCACCGCCACCGCAAACCACCAAAAAAAAAAAGTCAAAATAAAAAGGGTTACCAAACACCAAAAAAAAAAAGGGGTTATCAAACACCCACTTGTTTTTATAAAAAAAAAAAATTAAGCTACTCTTTAAAAAACTGCTCTTTAAAAACTGAAAACCAAAATTTTTTTTTGTCAAACGAAGCCTTTAGGGGCCGTTTGACATTATTTTTTTTTTTGCTCTTTTTTTTCAACTTTAAAAATTGAAAAAAATTATGAGTGTTTGGTAACCATTTTTTTTTCAATTTAAAAAATCACTTTTTAAATTAAAGAGGAAAAAACTCTTCTTTTTTTTTCACTTAAATTTTTTTTGAGACCTCCACCACAATGCACCCACCGCCAGCAGCCATCGCCCACCGCCGCCCGGCAGACACCGACAGCCACCTCCGGCCACCGGCAGCCACCACTGGGCGGTGGCCACCACCGCTGGCAGAGGCCACCTCGGGCCACCACAGCCGGCAGCCAGCGCCCACCGCCGCCCGACAGCCACCACCGATAGCCACCTCCGGCCGTCGGCAACCACCACCGGGCGGCAGCCACCTCCGGCCACCATCGCCGGCGACTGTCGCGACAACCGTCGGGCGCCTGCCGGCGACTACCGCTACGCCCCACCACCGCCACTGCAAACCACCACAAAAAAAAGTCAAAATAAAAAGGGTTACCAAACACCAAAAAAAAAAAGTAAAAAAAAGGGTTATCAAATACCCACTTGTTTTTGTAAAAATAAATAAATTAAGCTGCTCTTTAAAAATTGAAAAAAAAATCTGTCTTAATATTATTTTATGGTTTTGTACCTCTTTTTAACTAATTAACGGTTAAAGTTGATGAAAAGGACAAAAAATATCACCAAAGAATACATAATTAAAATGAGTTTGAACACACATATCGACAATAGATAAATGACCATTTTTGTAGCTTTACCCTATTGTTTTTCAAAAGTTACTAACATAGTCCCCTTTAAACTCCGAAACGTATAATCAAGTCACAAGAATCATTATTTAATGGTTCATCTCCTCCAAACGGAGACTAAGGCCCTGTTTGACGCTCATTATTTTTCCAGTTTTAGAAATTGGGAAAAAAAGCATGTTTGGTAATCATTTTTTTTTCTTTCTCCAGTTTAAAAAACCAGTTTTTAAACTGAAGAAGAAAAAAAACTCCAAAAATAGTTTTTTTAGACCATCACCACCACCCTCCCACCGTCGGTAGCCACCTCCGGCCACCAGCACTGTCGACCACCGCTACGCCCCACCACCGCAAACCTTCACAAAAAAACTCAAAATAAAAACTGCGTTATCAAACGCAACAAAAAATTTTTTTTCAATAAAATTGGGTTATCAAACACCCACTTGTTTTTGTAAAAAATAAACTACTCTTTAATTTTTTCAATTTAAAAATTAAAAACAAAAAAAAAAATTGTCAAGCGAAGCCTTACCTGCAACACCAATTTTTCTTATGGCCAAGAGGCAAAGTTGAATTTACAAATGAGTGAGACTCTTTAGCCCGCACCTTCTATTTTTGGTAAAAATGTGATAATGATAAACTTCAATTTTGATGTTGTACCATCAGAATTCCTATATTATTAAGACTCTAAATTAGCAATAATTTAATTTTGACATACTAATAGTTGATCTTACACAAATTTAACTTTGTCCCCTTAAGGTGATGTCCGTTGTCCGCATCTGATGGCATGCCAAACCACGAGTTTTGAAACACCATTGTTGCCAAACTTCTTTGACAAAACTATGATCTCTAAAGTGAAAGGAGAAGCATTATTATTAGTATTTTAATTTTGATTTTGATTTTGATTTGATGATGATAATAATAATAAGTACGTTGAGGCCGGTACGAAGGTCAGGAATTTTTATTAAGGTGGCAAGAACTTTTATATTCAAAATACCAATTTTTTTATCAATTAAAACTTCACTTTCTTAAAATAGCGTGTGACTAAATTTACATCATTCCTTTTTTAAAAGGCATTTGTCCCTAGAACAACAAATATCCTTCTTGTGCCAAAATTTTCTAACAGGGTGTGGATTTACAAAACTCCATTTCGTATTATCTCATACTTCATCCTACATGTTCAAAATTTATCGTTAGAGCGCAGTCAAATTTCTCACCGGCGAAAGTAAAAATTATTGCATACACAAACTTTTGTACTCGACAAGTTGAATAAGGCGGTGAACAATTTTCTATTTCTAGCTGGCTTAAGGCTCACAATTTAGCTCTACCATACAATTTTTTATGTTTTAATCATCAAAGTGCTCATGTATTCCTTAACTTATCATAGCGTATAATTTCTCACTTTGAAACAAATGTCGCCTTGCCACTAGTTGAGGCGGAGTTGATGGCTAAGTCTCTCATCTATCTCATACGTAATCTGTCTTCGTTTCAATGTATGCAGATAACAACGCTTTAGCTCATCAAAATATTACGTATTAAATAAAAAAAGCAGCATTAACGACTCATAATGACCATATACATCATACAACAACAACAATTAACTGCGATCGACCATTTATAAGGTACTCTCCCATGCACCTTAGTAACGAAGAAGATCCTGACTCTTTAGCGACAAAAAAAATTGATTACATATGGGTTTTTTGTTTCGATATTTGCAATGTGACACTGAAAATACTAAGGCCATAAATTCTAATTTGCATCATCGACGAACGTAATACAACAAAAGACCAAAATTCAGAGTCAGGTCAGCGGCGTTCTCCTTTCTTGCTTGCCACACCATTTTCTCTTGAATTATCGTGGCCTCGCCACATTTGTCACAACAAAGGCCCTCCAACTCCGTCTCCCTCACTGAGCCAAGTCATCGGCCTTCTCTTTTTAAGTTTTAATCATACAAAGTACTTTTAATTTCTTAACTTACCCACCTTGAGGCAAATGTCGCCTCGCCACTGGTTGAGGCGGACTTAATGACTAAGTCCCTCGTTTATCTCATACGTAAACTATATTCGTTTTAATGTATGCAAATAACAACACTTCAACTCATCAAAATAGTATTAAATAAAAAGATTTACATTAATGACTAATAATGACTGTATACACAACATAACAGCACACAACTCTAACCATGATCGACCACTTATAGGGATTCTCGTGTGCATCTCAGCATCAGAGAAGATCACGACTCTTTAGCGCCTAGAATAAGTGGTAAATTAGAAAATGAAAATTTTAGTAAACCTAGTTATATATTCTACAAATTGTTTATTTATTTTGTCTAAAAGTATTTCTGCATTAAACTGCTACAAAACCTAGAAGCCATAAGTTCTAAATTGCATCAACGGTGAACGCACTACAAGAAAAGGCCCACATTCGAAGCAAAGTCAGCGGCCTTCTCTTTTCTTGCTCGCCACACCATTTTTTCTCTAGAATTATCGAATCCTCGCCGCTTTGTCACAACAAAAGCCCTCCGATTCCGTCCCCTCATCCCACGCACAAAATCCACTCAGCTAGACCAAAAACATTTCCACAAACACCTTGGCTGCGCAACACGAAGCACCACTTCTCCTCTCCCAAATCAGATTCCATTCCTTCCCAGGTGGTACGTTCCTTTCCCCAATCCGTTTCCTCCCTTAGATTAATCTTCTTTACTTTGTATACTCGCTACGAATCTCTTGAAAAGAGGATGACCGAATTAGGGTTCGGACTGTCGTTTATAATAACGGCTCCGATCGTTCTAGGTTTGTTGTGTCGAATTCTTTCGGATCTTACTTATCTGGACATTTCTGTATTGTTACTGATCTGGATGGGATTTTGTACGGTTTTCAGCGGCTTGTTGCACTATATGCTTCCCAGGAAGAGACCTGTTGAAGGAGGCGCTGTAGAAGGAGGCAACAGTAGCGATTGCGAGAGCTCACTGAAGCGGCACCGGATTGGTTGCTTGATCTCTTCCACCACCACAGGGAGTAAGAAGAGCGGCGGCGAGCGTGACACCGAAGGCAACATAGGGAGCTTCGTGAGCGGCGGCAAGAGCTTGGAGGAGGGACCGTCACTGTCGAGTATGGCGCTGGACGATGGGAATCCGCATGACATTGATGAGGATCTGCACAGCAGGCAGCTGGCAGTGTACGGGCGCGAGACGATGAGGCGGCTCTTCGCGTCGAACGTGCTTATCTCGGGGATGCAAGGCCTTGGGGTTGAAATCGGTACTGATAACTTTAAATTGTTGTTTGTTAGGGTTTTCTGTGGCAGTTATGTTCTGCAATCAATTCTTAATGCATCATTTTATAGAGTTTAAAGCTAGCTACCAGTATCTTTTGTTTAGTTACTGTCGATTTTCTTGCATTTATAGTTATTTTTTCTTTTTATTAACACAAGGGTTTGCTGGTAAATATCTTACTTCTCTTCCCTGCATTAATGCATGATTTGGTTCAGCAGTTACATGTTCATTCTAATGCGTGCCTGCGCTTGATAATTGTTTTAAATAAACTTTATGAACTCAAGAATTCGCTAATTACAGTCGTACTTCTTAGAGATTTGCCTAGTTTGAGAATTTTCCTTTGACTAGATGGGCTGTATTTTTTTCCGGCTATAAAATTTATGTGCTGGCTTGTTTTATGTTTTTCTTTGTAACAACCTGCAGCGAAGAATCTTGTGCTCGCTGGTGTCAAGTCTGTGACCTTGCACGATGAAGGAGTGGTAGAGTTGTGGGATTTGTCCAGTAATTTCATTTTTTCAGAGAAAGATGTTGGTAAGAACAGGGCACTTGCTTCTGTCCAGAAGTTGCAAGAGCTGAACAATGCTGTGGTAGTCTCTGCCTTGACTACAAAATTGACTACAGAGCAGCTTTCTGATTTTCAGGTACCTTGGATTTTTTAATCTAAAAACGGTCCTTTTTTGAGTTTAATGTGAATTTAGTCATCATTTGCATTTTAGTACTTTCTGGCAAGTATGAAGAATTATTTTGTCTCGTGATCACCTTAAAACTTGTCACAAGAATAGAAGGTTGTAATCGTTTTGCTTTGTTCAAGAATTTCTATTTTCATGTGCAGTGATGTTTGTAACTCAGGACTTTGAAATTGGAAATAACATGCTCCTTTAAGTAGAATTGAGCCGTTCTTCTTCTTTCCTGAATAAATATAGGAATTTATTTTATTTCGGTATATTTTATATTTCCTGGGGTTTTTAATATTGTTTTTTCTAAGTTATTGTGGTGTTTAGAATTAATTTAATACTCCCAATTGTGTTGGCTGGCTATTGAAGTTCTATACGCCTATACATAATTGTGAAGGGAACACAATTGATTAGTTTTTGTTGAATGAATAAACATTAGAGAGTTGAATACTTAATTCAGTTAATTGCATTTTTCCCTGTGATGTCCCTCTTTGTTTTTTCTCTCATTGTTGGGTAGAAAGATTTCTTAAGTTACATAACATTTTCTCCATTAACATGAGAAGAGTGTTTCAGTTTTAATTCAATCTTTGTCGGAAAACAAGCATGATGACCCAGACTCTTTGCAAATGATGTCGAAACAAAAATGATTTGTTTAGCTATTATATTGAAGTACTTCTGTTTTGTCTTATTTAGTGGTTTAGGTTATTTAGTAGCTACGGTTGGTTATAAAGTTCTTATTGCTTCTTATAAATGGTTATGAAGCGAACACATGAATTGAGTAGTTTAACAATCTGATCGAGTCTTATTCCAAAGCTCGATAAAGTTCGCCGTGTGATGTGAGCAGAGTGACACAAAGTGAGGGCAAAGCTATGGTGTTTAGAATTATGTATGCATATGCACTAGCATATTTTTGTTGTACTTCAGTATATTAATTGAGGTTGATATTTTTGTCTGCGCATCGAAGCAGTGGCCTCTGTTAGTAGCTAACATATACAATAATAAAAAGACAAATTGCCATATACTCCTTTATTTTTGTTTATGGTACTTGGATGCCCTTACAACAGAGGAAGCTCTCTCTTTCATTCTTTTTCACCTATTTCGTTCTCCCTCTTTGTAAGCCCGATATCAGAATGCAACTTATAAGAATTGATGTTGGCTAAGCAAAAGGTGCTAACCAAATAGATGGAAAGATGACAGAATTTATTGTGAATTATGCTTCCTTTTTTTTTTAAAGCACAAGGTAGACTCTAGGCCTTCGTGGGATGGCTGAAGTTCCTTGGTTGAGTGGCATGAGTGCTCCTCACTGGCATATTGCTTGGACATATGTTGATGTTCTCATTGGTGGAGCTTCTTAAAGCAATAATGGCGTCCAGAATCTAGATCAAAATGACAAGGACACCCAACACAGTTTTATTTTCAAGTTGGTTATCACTGGAACGAGCAAACCTTTGTCCTTCTTTTAGTACAGAGAGCTGGTATATTTTCAATTATATATATGAAAGCCACAACAAAGCACACATGATAAATCAAAATAGTTACGCTTATGGGCAGCAAAGTAAATGGGTGAAGCTGGAAAGGTACCTTAAGATCACTAATCCTGGTCCCATACTTTTTATTTCAGTCATATCTGTCTAGCGTGAGAGAGGAAATTAAAAAGTGCATTAGTGACAAATTTATGTCTTTGAGCAACAAATGATTGTTAATAAGCATAAGGAGGGTGATTTTTTTTTTCCTATTTGTGGAAATTTTAAACATCAAGGAAATTTCATATCTGCACATCTTCCTTGTTAGGGTCCTAGTTAGCAAATCACATTTATTGCATGAAATGTTACTGAGTACTTCAACTGAACTAAGCCATCGTCCAAAAAGTTGGGATTCATGGAGTTTTTTATTTGGCGCCCGTATCATTTATGCCTCAGGAATCTAATCTTGTTATTCAAGAACTGCAATTGTATTTGATTTCGTTTCGTGTCTTCTATGCATGTTACATTAGATAAAACTATGATCGGTAGTTCCTACATGTTGAATAATTATCCTCTATTCTCATGGTAATGTAGGCTGTGGTTTTCTCTGATAGCAACTTAGAGAATGCAATTGCGTTCAATGACTATTGTCACAATCATCAGCCTCCTATTGCATTCATCAAGACTGAAGTAAGAGGCCTTTTTGGTACCGTCTTCTGCGATTTTGGCCCTGAGTTTACAGTTTTTGATGTTGATGGCGAGGAACCTCATGCGGGAATCATTGCATCTATCAGTAATGATAACCCGCCACTTGTATCATGCGTCGATGATGAAAGGCTTGAGTTTCAGGATGGAGATCTTGTTGTGTTCTCAGAAATTCGGGGAATGACAGAACTTAATGATGGAAAGCCACGAAAGATAATAAGTGCAAGGCCTTACTCTATCACTATTGACGAGGACACCACAAATTATGGAACATATGAGAAGGGTGGTATTGTCACTCAGGTGAAGCAGCCCAAGGTTTTGAGATTCAAGCCATTGAGAGAGGCACTGAAAGAACCTGGAGACTTCCTGCTCAGTGATTTCTCTAAGTTCGACCGGCCACCTCTCTTGCACTTGGCATTTCAAGCACTTGACAAGTTTAACTCTGAACTGGGGCGCTTCCCGGTGGCTAGTTCAGAAGAGGATGCACAGAAGCTGGTAACAATTGCCAGCAACATAAACGAGAGCTTGGGAGATGGAAAACTGGAAGATATTAACCCAAAACTTTTACGGCACTTTGCCTTTGGTGCCCGGGCTGTACTGAGTCCTATGGCTGCCATGTTTGGTGGAATTGTTGGCCAGGAGGTTATGAAGGCATGCTCGGGAAAGTTTCATCCACTTTTCCAGGTTATCTTCTTGCTCTGTTACATGTAGCGTTTTCGTTGATGTTTCTGCTTTCGTAAACTGTTGGCCCTCTTTCATAGGCATAATTTTGTCAGCCTTCTATCTTTGAAATTCTTTTTTCCAAATCGGCTTGATGTCTCTTGGTTGTTTGTAGCTTAGCTTGACTATTTTTGTTGTTAACTTTCCCATGTTTCTACAGTTTTTCTACTTTGACTCGGTTGAGTCACTTCCCTCCGAGCCAGTGGATCCGAGCAACTACAGGCCATTGAACAGCCGTTATGATGCACAAATTTCTGTGTTTGGCTCTGAACTCCAGAAGAAACTGGAAGATGCTCACGTGTTTGTTGTCGGATCAGGTGCACTAGGCTGCGAGTTCTTGAAGAATTTGGCTCTGATGGGAGTTTCATGCAACAACCAGGGGAAACTCACCGTTACTGATGATGATGTAATTGAGAAGAGTAACCTAAGTAGGCAATTTCTGTTTCGTGATTGGAACATCGGGCAGGCCAAATCCACTGTTGCTGCTTCTGCTGCTGCATTAATAAATCCTCGTCTTCAGATTGAAGCATTGCAGAATCGTGTGGGCCCTGAGACGGAAAATGTATTTGATGATACCTTCTGGGAGAAATTAAGTGTTGTCGTTAATGCCCTGGACAATATCAATGCCAGGTTGTATGTTGATCAAAGATGCTTATATTTTCAGAAGCCACTTCTAGAGTCGGGAACCTTAGGGGCCAAGTGTAACACTCAGATGGTTATTCCTCACCTGACAGAGAATTATGGTGCCTCGAGAGACCCACCAGAGAAAGTAGCTCCAATGTGTACACTGCACTCATTTCCCCACAACATTGACCACTGCTTGACATGGGCCCGGTCGGAATTTGAAGGCATGCTTGAGAAAACGCCGGCTGAGGTGAATGCGTATCTTTCTAATCCAAGTGAATATACATCTGGAATGGTGAATGCTGGTGATGCTCAGGCCAGGGATAATTTGGAACATGTTTTGGAGTGTCTTGACAAGGATAGATGCGAGACATACGAAGATTGCATTACTTGGGCTCGTCTAAGGTATGTCCTTGAGTTTGAGTCTACAATTCTAGGCTATGAGGTTATGTAGGAAGCATTCCCGTTTTCCATGCTTACTCACACAGTCACACTGTTTCTTGTGCTTCCAGATTTGAAGATTATTTTTCTAACCGTGTGAAGCAGTTGATTTTTACTTTCCCTGAAGATGCAGCAACCAGCACTGGGGCTCCATTCTGGTCAGCCCCTAAGCGCTTTCCCCAGCCACTCCAGTTTTCTACCGCAGATCCGAGCCATCTCCATTTTGTTATGGCCGCGTCGTTACTACGTGCCGAGACTTATGGCATTCCTATACCTGATTGGGCTAAGAATCCTAAGAAATTAGCTGAAGCTGTTGATAGGGTAATGATCCCTGAGTTTCAACCGAGAAAGGATGTCAAAATTGTGACTGACGACAAGGCCACCAGCCTCTCTGCTGCCTCTATAGATGACAGTGCAGTTATCAACGAACTAATCTCGAAGCTAGAGCAGTGTCGAAAGAATCTGCCACCCAATTTCAGGATGAAACCAATTCAATTTGAAAAGGTCTATCCCTACATCTCTGGTTATTCTAGACCTTCATGTCTTTGTAGTCAACTTTGTCTCTTACTTGTTCTGTGCCCGTAGTCCTCTAATCTCAGCACCCAACCTTGTCTTCATCTTGTGCTGATCCAGAGCAAGTCTTCGCTTGCGCTAATTTCTCTGTTGTTTAATGCAAACATAAGCCTCACAACGAGATTTTTCTCTGATTTTTTTTTGACATTGAGACAATTGTGCAGGACGATGATACAAATTACCACATGGACCTGATAGCTGCACTTGCTAACATGAGGGCAAGGAATTATAGTATTCCCGAAGTTGACAAGCTAAAAGCAAAGTTTATAGCTGGACGAATTATCCCTGCGATTGCAACTTCTACCGCCATGGCCACAGGTCTTGTCTGCCTGGAGCTTTACAAGGTTCTGGCTGGAGGGCACAAAGTGGAGGATTATAGGAACACATTTGCCAACTTAGCACTCCCTCTTTTCTCAATGGCCGAGCCCGTCCCACCTAAAGTTATCAAGCACCGGGACATGAGCTGGACTGTCTGGGACAGATGGATCATTAAAGATAATCCTACTTTGAGGGAGCTTCTCCAATGGCTTGAAGAGAAGGGGTTAAATGCTTATAGCATATCATGTGGAAGTTGCCTGCTGTACAACAGCATGTTTCCCAGGCACAAAGAGAGGATGGACAAGAAGATGGTGGATTTGGCAAGGGATGTCGCTAAGATGGAGCTACCACCCTATCGCCGTCACTTTGATGTCGTCGTTGCATGTGAAGATGACGAAGACAATGATATTGACATCCCTCAGATATCAATTTACTTCCGTTAGCTTTTCTGAGTATTTGCAGTATGTTGGTTAGGATTTATAAAATCGATCGCCCTTGCTCTGTGCCCTGGTCTGGCGTGCAGTGATGATGGAGTAAACATATGGGTTATTTTACATTCTACATATTACATAGAAACTTGGGAGTAACACTGAATAGCCTAGTGTATCATCCTTGTTGTTTGATCACTATGTTTTCTAATTGAGCCTAGACATTCTGAGTTGGCTGATTGAGGTCTAACCAACTAGGCTGTTCTGAAAGCATTTCTGCTATGTCATTTGCTTGAATTTTGGTCTGGTAATGTTGGAATAGACAAGTTTTGAGGTTAAATCTTCTCTTTGCCTGTTGATATCAGCATACTATGAGGTTCTAGATATCTATTCGGCCACAGGAGGGTACGCGAAGTGTAGGATGGTGTCACCTTCCCGTGTTGAGTATATTTGTAGGGTCAGTTTGGGATTAGTTATGCTTTGCCAATTGATTGTGGTTAAAAGCATAAAATGATTTTCCATAAAAAAACCACTGGATGGTCAAACGCATCATATTCTTGTGTTTAAAAAGTACTTTTAAAGCTCTCAGCAATGCAAGTCGAAAGCTTTTTTGGAAAGGGAGGCAGAAATTGAACAAACAGACTATGTTTGATACCATTTAGTTTGATGCCATTTTCTAAAGCTTGAAAAAGATGATTACATACCATTTAGTATATTTCATCACGTAGGTCAGTTTGGGTTTAGTGCAGACAGCAGTGCAACGAATGGTCTACTGTTCAAATGACCTCTACATGTCTTAAAAAAAACTAATACCAACATTTTTATGTCGATCATGGATAAAAGTTATGTTGAGTGGGGAAGAAAAGGGGTTAACAACTAGCTGACCTTCTTTACTACACACAACGTGCAATTTTACCCTATCCACTTCAAGCAAGATAAAGTACTAAAATTTTTCACAGTTATCGAAATTGGACTCCTTAAACGAAACTTTAACCTACTTAATGAAATATAATATCCATAACCCTGTTTTCTTATCAAATTTTAGGTCAATGTCCCTCAAAACCTTTCGACCCCTCTCTCTCTCTCTCTCTCTCTCTCTCCATCAACACCAACACACATCACCATTCAAGGCATCTGACCATCCAAAGATCCTGTTGCTGTCGCCCATGTATCCCCTAAACTAGTTTAGGGATTCCATACAGGGTTGAAATCCAAAAAATATGCTTTTAAAAATCAAGGAAAACCCAAATCAAGACGCCAAACAGTGTAAAAAAAACTCCAAGGAAAACGAAATTAAAGGGAAAAAAACAGGTAGAGGTGGTTGTCATGGGAAATGGTGGTTGCAGATAATCTTTACAAAAGAGATGGAACTGTTTACTTTGTAGCTCAACTTCCACAACGGAATTCTCTCTGCGATGACAATGGTAAGACATTTATGCAATCCTAGAAAAGGTCGATTGTTGCAGCAAATATCACTTGCTATATTAAAAGTCTTTTTAATTCTAAGACTGCAATGGGGCGTAAACACATGACGGAATAAATCTAGTAAATTGACAATCATTTGATTCATTAAAACTGTTAATGCACCTGTCATATGCATTACAAAATGGTTTTTGTCATTGGCTTACTGCTGACCATACATTACGCAGGCGAGTTTGCATCACAGAGTTGAACAACTGCATATCAATCTCTCAGCTCTTGTCAGCACCTTCATCAAATGCAGCCGAGCCCTCGACTCGGAAAGCAAGTTGTTTCTGATGTTTTAATCGACGACGCTTATCGAAGCTTTCCCATCCTTCAAACTGCCAAAACAGACGTAGATGAGAAGTTCACGGATAAAGAGATGAGCTAGCCAATACATGAATGTGGGAAAATTAGGCACCTGGCGGAGGAGATCCATTGTAATTTCAGTGCCGTGAAGATCCAGGGTCGAGAGCTGGATGCACATCTTTAACAGGGTAGCAGGAAGGGTTTTGAGCCCATTGTTATCAAGATGCAAAGCCTGAGCAGTAGTTTGAATTTGCAGGTAAATCAATGAGGTTATTATATTTATCAATAGGTGGTACCACCAATAATGTTTTTGGCGTCCAGTATATCATAGAATCTGATGCAACCATCTTAGTTTACCTGACAGACATCTATGTGATATAGTTTTGCAGTAAATCAACGAGGATTTTATGCTTCAATCAGGTGGTAGCAACCAAGTTTGGACGCCAAGTATCTCATAGAATCTGATGCAACTATCTTAGTTCACCTGACGGACACCTTTATATACGATTTTGACTGGAACAGACACTGCGTTGTATGTTTGGCGACAGATGAAAATGTCAGATCATTATACCAGTGCTGCTTACGAAGCCTTACTCTACCGGTTGATAAAGCTATTCTAGCACTGCATAACTTGATGATTTGGTTAGTTTAGGTTAGTGTCTGTCCCCAGTTCTCAAGCATCTCTAAAATGCCACAGGGCACGTCCTTTGATGTAAAGTGTATCCAAAAAGCCTTGAGGCGCATTCTTTTAGACGCTACTCCAGTTAGGCATATGCATATTTAATTTACCCTTTCACCGCTTTTTCTGCCTCTCAGTTACAGAGGCTTACCAGCTCAGGTTCCTTGCTTGCGAGTCCACAAACCTTACATCTCGAATATTGAAGGAAAATTAAGAGTCTCTCGATCTCATCTACTTTTCCCCACATGCACAATCAGAAACAGCCACTGCCTCTCAATCTCCGGACTGGGCATTGATATATCGATAACCTTACAATGGATTGGACAGGGGCCTGTGCAAGGGGTGATGGCCCCTGATATGTCGTTTGAACATAAATATACATTAGTTTAAGAGAAGTCCTACTGTAAAGATACCTTCTTCTTAATTGACACAGTTATGTTGACTTAAAGAACCTTATGATATTTCATATATGTCAAAACTCTTATGGCTTATGACTGGCCCTGCCTGCGCCTTGAAAAACGCTCGTAATCGGAGATAGCAGCAGATACAAAAAAGGAGAAAGTCTAAGGAACCATTACAAGGGAGGAGGAAATATGGACCTTCAGATTTTGTAAACTGCTGAACTCATCTGGCAGCTCCAGCAGAAGATTTGATGAAAGATCTACCTGCATTACATCTAAATGAGGTCAAATTTTTTCCTCAAATTTAGCAATAGATAACATAAAAGAGAATGTACATGTAGCAACAATGCATTCCCCTGAAAAAACCCCAAATAACCAGACCAAAGGAGGGGGACAAAGATTCCATGTACAAACAGTCAAACACAAGCACCCCACTTGCAAACAGCACAGTAAGCATCAGTTGGAGTACCCAATAAAGAATACGAACAGACAACACCAAACCGACACCATTATGAAGAGGGAGAAAGAGACCAGTACAAACAACATTAGGACAATTCAATAACAAACATAATAAGAATCCATAAATCAATCTCGAAAATATCCTGCCTCAAAAATTTTACGACAACATGTGTGTGTGCATGAGAGAGAGAGAGAGAAAGAGAGAGTCCTACATCAACAAGGGAAGTGCAGCACCCAATACAATCTCGAAAATATCCGAGAGAGAGAGAGAGTCCTACCTCAACAAGGGAAGTGCAGCACCCAATACACCTGGGAATAGTACTAATCCTGCACATGCATATCCTAAAGTTTATTAGGAGTTCAAAAGTAAATGGGACATCGTAATTCGAAGTAAAGGGCAAGAATCTTTGTGCCAATTGGGAGCTCACTATAAATAACATTGGCATTGGAACAATCCAAAACTTAGTTGCGAGATATAAAGCCGCTTCAATCGAATGAAGTGTCATACCATGTGCCTCTTACCTATTATTGTTGGCTTTCAAGATCTGGAGGTTACTCAGAAGCCCTATTTCAGTTGGAAGACATGTCAACTTGTTGTTTGTAAGATGTAGTTGTGTCAGACAAGTTAAGGCACCAATTGTAGAAGGTAAATTCATTAAACTGCATAGAGCAGAAAATGATCAGTTATATGACATAACAAATAGCCTGTAGATATCAGAATACAATCTGGTAACCTTAGTTACATAACCAAAATTGACCATTAGAACCAAGGTGCATGTATTTGCTTACGTACATACAATGCATAGAAGATCAATATACAACATACACAAAGGCATGGTTCAAAGAGGCGGTAGTGGCCAAGATCTCGGTGCAAAAACGGTATTGGTAACGGCTGTATCAGTTTCAATTGCGGCTGATATACAACTTTAATCTAATTACAGGCTCCAAAAAATTCTTTAAAGATATTGGGAAATGCCTAGATAATAAGTTCAACAAGATAGATTACTTAATGACCAAAAAAAAATCATCTAGTGCAGGTAATGTGGCCTAATTGATAATGCAGATGTCTGAAGAACATGTGTAATGGATTACTACAGAACATCAACATATTATAGATTTTGTGTTTTCTGCGAGATTTGTTTTTCCAACTTTGCAAATTATCTTTTAAATCACTTTTTCGTATTTAATTAGAGTGCTTGCTTTTTTGTACTAACAAAGAAAAGTGGATTAATAAATCAATATTATCAGCAAGTAATTAGTAACTATGCTCTATAGACTAAACTTCAGAACATAAGAATGCTAACAGAATGTGATATTTTCCGAGTACTGGTGTGAGGGAGGGGATGGCATCTTCGAAATTGACCAATAACCGTAGGATCGGATTGATCCACATCATCCGTCAGGCAGGTGGAGGCCTAAATAAGGGATAGGAGTATCGATTTTCCAACCGCAAAATTCATAGTTTGAGTATCCACCACTTGAGTCCCTTCATTTGCTTACATCTCATGGTCACCTCGATGGTAGGCATGCATGATTAAAGTCATTCTTTGTAAAGGGAAAAGCCTTGCGCATAAACTGAAAAGTAGGAATGATCCTAGTTGTTTTGGCACTTGGTCCCTGATTACCCCATTAGTTACTCACTGTTCCCACTAGCAAGAAGCCAATTCTCTCTATATTTGTCTCCCACACCCCCCCCCCCGGGGGGGGGGGGCTGTCTTGCCCCTTCAATCCACTACCACAAGTCTAGCCCTTCCTCCCCTTCCCTTTATTTGTTTCTAAAGCGGTTCGTCTGCTTTGATCTTTTTTCTTGCTCTGATTTCTATGACATGAGCATAGTTTTGCTCAAGTTCGAGCTACCTTGCCCCTTCCACCCAAGTTCTATGAGTCCCTGGCGCTTTGAGTGCACCTTGCATCGTCAATTTCTATACTGGGGAATGGTATACTCTATTTGAATTGATGAGATGGAGGCACAAGGAAGGATTATGAAGGGCTCAAACAACTTACTAATTTTGGCTCAAAGACAGGACAGTTAGAGACTTTAGCGATGATACTGCTTCCCAGCAAATGGATTCATCAGGTACGTCATTAGCATTCAGGAACAGTTTCTGCAGGATAAGAAGAATGAAAGATAGATTACAAGAATCCCAGGAAAGGAGAGCACAAGGTGAAACAACAATACTGAAAATGAAGAGTTTGTCTACCTGCAGCGAACTCAAACTGCCAACTGCAGCAGGTACATGTTGTATAGAGTTGTGGCTAAGATCAAGTACTCGTGCAGAAGGTCCACAGGTCCAAACTTCTTGAGGTATCGCCTTTTCCAATCAATTATAACACAGGAAGATTTTTTAACACTGACAATGTTAGTGACAGCATATTCATGGATCTGGTTCTGCTGATATAAGTAAACAAGCATATGCATGCAGATCTATCTATCTCCAGAATAAATTTCTGACGTTCACACACCCTTCTGATCTTCTTAAGATTGAGAAACCGCCAATTCAGTAAGGAGATGATGGACGAGGAAAAAAGACAGTAGTACATCACTGACAACCTAATGTCTGTTCACTGTTCCAAACTTAGAAGCAGAAATTTGATGAAACACAAAACCCACAGGTTCCGCCAAACTCTTTGACATTTGTAGCTTTAATTGTTCCTTAACTACAAATATTCCAAATAAAAATCGGAAGCAGATCCATTTGGTATGAGACCAAAATAACTACATCAATGTAGCTAAATATATATAAGTGCCAAATTTATTACTTAACAATACAGGTCCCTAATTGAAACAAACTGCTATCTTAAAGAAAGAACAAACTCAATAAATGGCGATCCTGGTGTCAAAGGCATTTAAAAACGCTTGATCCTTTTCAACCGAACAAAAATGCAAGCGAGTTTCCAATGCTAATCCCAGGCAAACCAAGACAATATGCTAACACGTATTGCATTCAACAACGTTGACTATGAAGCAAAAACCATCCACTTCATAGAAAAACACAGTTCCTTTATACCTTCAAATCGCATGCAGATAGTGCAACCACCCCAGTGGCCTTCCACCGCTCAAGCTGGCTCTTTTCAACAGCAATATCCGGTTTTTCCTTCTTTTCCTTTCTAACTTCAGCCATTCGCCTCAAATTCGACACTGCAGGAGCTTCCTTCTTAATTGGACCATCCTATTCAATTATTTTAACCTCAATTAACAAATTCATGTAACCAAAGCCTCAACTAATGCATAATGTCAGTAATTACTCCTCTGTACCATAACTCAAGTCCCATTTGACTTTTTCCCAAGTTCCTATAATCGACTTTGATCATTTAAACTGACCAATGTGTTTCCTGGCAGTTTAACTCGTCAAGCCATACCTATTTGGTTTGCAATTACAGTCCGAATTTTAACTCAATTTTGTAGGTCAAAATTTCACCCTAGAGAAGTGGGAAACGACGGAATTACCCCTTGGTGTAGACCCTGAGAAGCCATGAGCATGATCTTGGAGCCATGACTGACCTCCGATGACCTAAGAGTCATGTCATCCACCAGAAGCTTCCCTGAAAAGTAGCATCGACCAATTAGGGCCCACACACACATAACAAAACATATACTTATGTATGTATGCGCTTAGATGGGGAGAGACGTAACCTTTGGAGATGAGTTTTTGGCCGCGAGGGAGGACGTTGGTGAGTGGCTGGAGGAGGGATTTGAGGTGTTTGACGGTGGAGTCCGGATGGAGGGCGATGGGTATCGATCTTCCGCTGAACTTGACGGTGATGCTGATGGAGCATTGAGGATCCGTGGTGTCGCCTCCTTCCTCCATTGTTTCCGTTGCTTCGGCTACTCAGGTTCTACTGTCCATGGAAATGGAAAGACGATCAAATTTGTACCAAGAAAGCGAAGAAACTACCGTCGTGATTTTACAAAACAATTTTCACAATCGTGAACCCTCGTGTGTCGCTAAAATATGTAATTTGTTTTAGGGTAAATTGCACCAAACTCCCTGAGGTTTACACCCGATTCTCACCTAAGACCTTGAGATTTTAATTTACTCAATTAACACTTCATCATTAAGAATTGGTTCTAATTGGATTCCGAATCGTTTTTCCGTTTAAAAAAAAGTGGATGGCCGTCCACCGTTTAAAAAAAAGTGGATGGCCGTCCACCGTGAAGGACATTTTTGTAACTCTCTCTCTCTCTCTCTCTCTCTCAAAAGACTGAAACAGAGACCCACCCATACAAGGTAGTGCCCCCTCTTCCCCCACCCCACCATCCCACCAATCACACACACCCTTACCCACAAATGCACCCCACTGTCGCTCTTCCGCCCGGCAAAGCCCTAGACCAGACGAAGAACCTCATCTTCTCCTCTTACTCCGTCAAGTTCTTTGCTGGCTATAACCACAATTACCCCCAACAACACAGTCATAGCGACACACATGCATACACACACTCGCACATGCATATCCTTACACAAACACACAGATCTCCACTGTCGTGGATTTTGATGTCCCTCAGTGGACTATGGTGGAGCCGCGGAGGCTATTTAGCTATGGTAGATTGGTCGTGCTGGCGAGTATGGTGTTGGTGACGGTTGATTAATGGTGCTAGTATTGGCCGCAGAGGGTTGAAGTTGCTAGTTGGTACTTTTGGCAACATTGATTGGTGGTGCTGACAGCGGCAAATTAGTGGTGCTTATCTTGGTAGCAGAGGACTGACAAGGTTGTTTTTGGCGGCAGAAGAATGGTGGTGCTAGTGGGTATGGTGTTGGCGGCGTCGATTTGTGATGCTTTGGTGTATGTGCGTGTGTGGCAAATCTGTGTGTGATTATGGGTCTAAAATGGCGAGCATTTACGGTGGCGGTGGTGGTGTTTGCCCTTGGGTTTTGCGGCGACCACAAGAGAGGGTGCAAAAAGGGGGGAGGCACCACCTTGTATGGGCAGGTCTCCGGTCCAGTCTTGTGTGTGTGAGAGAGAGAGAGAGAGATATATATATATAGAGAGAGAGCATACTAATTAATATTAGTTACCCAAAAATGCCCCCCAAGGTGGACGGCTATCCAACTCTTTTTAAACGAAAAAACGATTTTGGGTCCAATTGAAACTCTCAACGCTGGGGTATTAATTGTTTAAATTTAAACCTCTAGGCCTTAGGTGAGAGCCGAATGTAAACCTTAGGGGGTTTAGTGCAATTTATCCTCTGTTTTATAATATACAAGGGCATAAAAACAAACGTATAAAAATAATTTTTTCACGATCTAAATGAGAGGAGACGTTGCGATGTTATCGACCGATATACATTTTGCAAACCATGTTTAGATCTACTTTTATTCTTTAATCCATTCTTGCTCTTTGTGTCTAGGCTACATTTAGTTTGACAAAACGGTGCTCATTAAATAGTTGAATTCTGATACTTTATTGCAAATTTTAGCCATAATGAAAGGTTAAACAAGAAGTGGTTTCTCGATTACTTTAAGCCTCAGGTACTGCAATCATTCATTTCTAAATGTCAAAATTTTTTGTTTAATACTTTCTTCGGTCACAAATTTCAACAGGTTTTGATTTCATGCTCACTAGAGTTAAATAAAAAACACTTACCAAATGAATTTGGTTGTAAGTTAACAATGACATGATATCACACTAATTTCATAACTATTAAATCAAATCGACTATCTTGCATTTACAGACGGGAAGTAATATTTTCACACATAATCTGAACTAGCCCACTCAAATGACTTTTGGTGGCATTGCCAAACGTCACCTATTTAGACGCCGTTTATGATTAATTATCAAAAGTAACTTTTGATTAAATTAGAATCAGTTTCTAAAATCGGCTTTAATATATTTCAAGCTTAGTAAACTAAAATTTGTTGAATGAGTTTAAATTAAAAGAGATGAAAGTAGGTTTAATGTAACAAAATATTTAACGTCAGTTTATTTCTCTTGATCAAATCTGATTCTCTGAAACTATTTAAATCAGAATCCAAGAAAAGGATTGAATCAATTTTGAACACATCGGAGCAGATCTAATCAATTTACTATTTTTTTTTTTGTCAAACACTTCGAACTTACTTAATCTGAATTTAATTAGATTCGAGTTATTAGACAATTTTAGAACTAATCTCAAACACCCTGTTGACTTACAAATCGAATCTTACTTTTCTAATTTAAAAAGAATAGCATTCGTTTGTACAATTACAAGGCCATACATACATATGGACATGAGTCAAGATAGGTCAAGTCTGAAGCCCAACCTAATCAGCCCAAGCCAATACTTTTAGGTTGGGCCTAAAACCAAATGGAAGGAGCACAACCTTAACTTCAAAGTCCAACTCTTGCTCTGGGCAAATTGGGCTAGTTGTGGCCCAAATATAACAACAGCATATTCCAGTTCAACTACTTTCATCAAAAGAATACAGAATTGGCATGTGAAGTGGGTTCAGTACTCCACACCCTTTTCTCTCCCAGACATGAAGAAACTTTTTCAGAACCCACCAACTCTGCTGGTTGCATCATTTTACCTTTAACTTTTAGCAATGAGCCAATGACTTTAGCCATGACTTGTGCAGTACTGCAAAGTTCACCCACACACCTTATCTCCTGTGCTGTAATTACATATTCCTGGTCCCCATTTACCTCTATCTACTGGTTTAGCATCATGAGCTTGGTAGCTCCATCTTAGTAACATGAACAAATGCACATATATGCAATCAATAAGAGGCCTAGCCTGCTACTAATATTTGATGGTATTGGTCCCTCGGGAGCCTACAAAGAGCTTCCAATGAAAGAATATGAATGAGAGAAATTGTGTTGTTATTTTTTTTTGCTTAGGAAGAGGATTGGACTTTGTTGTTGGAATGACAACCTACAAGTATGTTAGAGAGAGACTTTAGAGGAGATTGGAGTGAGGTCTTCTTGAATGCGTGAGAAGGCTCGGTCGGTCACTTCAATCTGAATTGGTGTGGACGTTTGTAAGTCATGCAGCATTCTGCAATTTGGTTTCTACAAATTGAGCGACAATTTCACTTCTTAACCTGTTACATGCTCGGTAGCTTCCATCTCATTGGTATGGACTCTTGGCACTTACGGAATATCCAGGAATGTAGTATGTATATATTGAGTAACAAATAGATTTGTTACCTTATTAATACATTCGTTAACAAATACATTTGCTGTGAAAATCAATCTAGAATCTATAAAGAAAAACATGCCAAAAAAATTATATTGCAGAGATTAAGCATAAATTTTGTATCTAAGCACGAAAGCTAGTACCGGCCTCTCCGTTGTATTTAATTCTTTAACATTGACCTTTTGCAAACTATGGGGACAAATTGAGATACATGTATATATTGAATGGCGCTCCAACAAGCACATACCTCGCTTCCTAATTTCACATTTTAGATTAGAGATGCTTGAACTTGAGTCTCTAGTCGTTAGCTTCACTATCAAGGAACTTTGGATTCGCGCACGTGTTGCTTTTCTCTCACTTGAAATCTGAGTTGAAGAGTTATCGGTTTATCTTACATGGTAACCAGGATAAAGTTTTAAAGAACAAGATTTTTTCGTTGTCTATCGATTTTGATGTACTTTAGCCTATCCCTTTCAATAGTTAGGAATTTGTGGCAAAAATTGTGTTGAACTTCTTGTGATTGTTTACTTTGACAAAAATTTCCTTACCTTTGACGTGAAAGAGAAATCTATATATTGTGTACTATTCTTTATAGTTTAATTGTTGATTCTCTTTAATAGACTGTTCGCGAGTTTTGAGACGAGAGAAAAGAAAAGAAAGAATGAGAAGGGAAGATAATTATCATTTCTCTTATTTGTGAGTTTAAGAGAGAAAAGAAAGTATCATTCTTTTATCTTATTTATGAGTTCAGTAAAAAAGAAAAGAAAAGACACATGAATACGTATATACTCTAATACTACATTGTGATAATTCTAACAAATATTATGAATGTATGATTCTAAAAAAATATGATTTTGTTGGTAAAATAATTTAGTTATCGATAAATCAAATAAAATGCATATCATACTAATGTCATAATTAGCCTTACGTTCCTGATTAATGTCATCATGTAAAAAACAAAAATAATTATGAGTTCACCACAAGCATCCTAACATTCAAATCTAATTAATGTCACACTAAAAGCAAAATAATCAGTTATGAATCAACTCTAACATCTAAAACAATCATTTGATTGTAAATAAAGTTAAACTTCCAAACCCTAAAACCTAAAAGTCATTAAAAAATAGTCTTCATTTTCTCAAGAGTAGTGTAGGCATTATTAAAATATTACTTATGAGAGTTTCTTTTCTCTCCATTTCTTCTCAATTTTGAGAGAAAAGATTTAAAGACAAAAGAAGTCCAAACTTTCCTCCCCTTTCTCTTCTTTTCTCTCCTTAAAAAAACTCACAAACTAGAGAAAATGGAGGAAAGTCAATTTCCTTTCTTTTCCTTCTCTTTCTCTCTAAAAAAAACTCAAAAACAGGCTATGAAGGATGTCAAATTTTGTTTGTTCTTTGCATAAAATTGCTATATCCGACGGTTGAAAAAAGAAGAATTCAGAAACTTGCTCTTAAATCAAGTGGTATGATAATCTAAATGATTTTCTCCAAACCCCAAAACAATTAGGTACAAGAAAGAAAATTTATGTGCAACTCCATCCCTTCACACAAATGCTACCAAAGAAAATGAATACTCCAAAAAAATATAAATTAGAAAGCAAAACAAAAAATTATCTCTCTGCATCAATCTCACCTTCCAACTATTTGCATCTAATGAGACCCTCACATCCATGATCAACACCTAACCTCAAACCAATTAAAGCTCATTATAACATGAACAAACCCGCAAGGGTAAATTGTACATAACTCCCAGAGGTTTATATTATTTTCTCACATGAGATTTAAGGTTTTCAATCGTGTCGCATAACACTTTAATGTTTTGAATTTGTTGTAATTAGACCCAAAAATCTACTCACTATTGAAAAAAAGGCAGATGGCCATCCAGATGGAAGGGCAAACCTGCCAAGCTTTTCCTTCTTCAGATTCTCCCCTTTCCAGTCCTTTAACAGCTGTGATGGCGATATGCCTAATTTGGTTTATGTATCCCTCTCCATCTTCTCGCTCTCTACCCTCCCTATCATGTTCCCCCCTTGTAACCTCTCTTCTATAATCGCTGCAAACCCAACACCACTGCTAATCCCCTACCGCCTCCACCACCACCACCATCATCAACCCCTCATCTCCCCCTGCCTGGTCTCTCATTACATCAACTGCCGCATACCCTACACCACCACTCAAACCAAGCCCTCAATGACCACCATAAACCCAGCACCACCACCGATCCCTCACCAGCACCAACCCCCATCCTTCCTCGTTCTGTTACCCCTTACAGCTCCACTGCATATCCGACACCACCATTCTAACCCTTGAGTTGAGCAACCACCGCCACCATACCCATAACCACCTTTTACACCCATTCGTTAGTCGCTGCCACCATTATCATCACCTATCACCTGATTTTGTCGCCGCCACACATTGAACTACAAAACCCAGATCAGCCACTACCACCATACCCATAACCACCTTTACACCCATCCATCAGTCGCTGCCACCATTATCACCACCTATAACTAGATTTGCCCCCGCCACACATTGAACTACAAGACCCAGATCTGCCACTGATAATTAAATTAATTGCTTATGTGAGTGTGTGCAGTGCAGTAGTGGGTGACGTGGATGGTAGGGGTGACTGTGTGAGTATGTGTGCAAGGTATGTGTGGTGGTAGGGGGAGGGGGAGGGGGAAGGGGGATGGGCGACCGTGGTGCTTTTGTATCTGTGTGTGCAGGGTTGGGGTGGTGGCTAATGGGGGATGGGGATAGAGGCTAGGGATCGTGTGTGTATATGCAGGATGTGTGTGGTCTTTGGTGATGGGGGATGCGATGGTGAACGCGCTGCGATGGTGATAACCTATGAAGCACCGGTGCGGCACTTGGGGTGAAGCACCGGCACCGGATACGCGTGGTGTGCGGGTGATGTTCGGGTGCAACATCGATGCATGTCCAGTTTTATTGAATTGTTTTTAAAAATTTTAAATACTGGGTGCGGCTCGGGTGCATATCCGAGCTGTGACCACCGGCGATCTGTGACCACCGCGCAGATTCGTGACCACTTGCGACTCCAGCGACCACCGACAAGGAATCAGAGAGGAAAGAGGAGACCGGAGAGAAGAAGAAGAAGACGGAGGAGGAGGGAAGGAGAAGATCTCACAGGCGAACCAAGTGCGGCGCAGCGTCGTTTTGGTGTTGCGGTGCTGCAGCGCAGCGTCGTTTGGTGTTGCGGTGCTGTGGCTGGAAGAAGGAGAAACTGTACAAACCTTGTACATCGATGTTACCAAGGTGGCTGGTGTGGCTAAAAGTTGATTATAAAGACTTTTGACTTTTGCTATTTCATATTTGTACTCACTCAGTAACTTATGTTTTAAATCAGCCCTAATACTTCAAAGAAATAATAGTATTACACATAAAAATTTCATTGTGTTCACTTATACAATTTCAATATTTACAAATCAGTCCAAACTTAAAAAATTATCACTAATTTAGTTGAAAACTTCAAAATTCAAGAAGCAACCCATTAACTTTAACGAACTCTCACTATTTTAGTTGGAATATTTACGTTTTTTTACATATATCAAACACATTTTAAGATTCAAATTGTATACAAATTCAATAATAAGTGTATATAGTTAAAAAAATATTTATAAATCTGTCGTATCTCCGCCGCACTCGTATCCTAAAATTTTCAAAAATGACGTATCCGCGTATCCGCACCCGCATCCGTGCTTCTTAGGTGATAATGAGATCTTTGGGTTGACGAGGTTGGGCTATAGCTGTTGCCAACAACAAGGATTGGCTGTTGATGGGTGGACGTCGCTAGGTTAGTGGTAATGATGACGTGTGTTGGTCGATAGGACTGTGCTGGTGGGGGAACAAATTATGAAGGTGGAGGTATGGCTAGTTGGTGGTTGGAATTAGAGGGTGAGAAAGAAGACATGTGAATTTACAGGTTTGCCCCTCCAAACAATCACGCGAGGGGCACACACAAACGATTCTACTTTTTTTTTTTAATAGAAATACGATTTTGAATTCAATTGCAACGACTTTAGAACGTTAGGCTGTTACATGATACAAATGAAGATCTGGAGATTTAAATTAAAAAACCAACGTGAATCATAGAAAATTATTTGCAATTTCCCTCCCCTACCTCGTAATGATAAGCAATAACCCCTTCCCAACTAACTTAACCAACACACCTGTGCCATTTCTCGTTTCCCATCTTTTCCGTCCACTTTGTCCGAAAATGCCATGTCAAAATGTCATTTTAGTCCTTTCACCCCCTCCCGGATATACGTGTATAAATAAATACAGCCCAAAAGCAATAATAAATTGATAAATGAGAAAAACACTCGCCGCCTCACTACAACAACAGCCCCCCTCGCGCCCGCGCCCAAAGACCCCTCCATCTTCCCTCCCAAGTCCCAGCCCCCCGCTTTTCTAGCTCCCTCCTCCATTTTCATACCCCTTTAACCGCACCAAATCCCCAAAATTCCCCTTATCCAATCTCTTTAACTCTGATATATTTTTTTCCCTAGAAACGCTTTGCCGTTCAATCTTCAGATTTTACTTTGTTACTCTTGTTCATAGCCGTTTACTCTTCCGCTAATCACCGCCCTAATGTGGCGATCCCGCGGAAAATCCACCGTCCGCATCCACAACACCGCCGCCGCTGCTTCAAACTTCTCCTTCTCCTCCTTCAAAGACATCCAGCAACTCTGCGCCAACGACAACACCGAGACCCAAAACGACGACGCTTCTGCCCCCCACCCCTCCACGCCCAGGAGACCCTCCATCTTCCACCGCGTCCGCCGCGTCAACTTCATCCTCCGCGCCTTCTCCTCCACCCGCCCGGAACCCCCACAGCCCGAGCCTGAACCCAAACCCGAAAGCAATGCCTCGCCAGCCGACCAATCTGAGCCGTCGATCTCAATCCCGGGCGCCTCAAATCGGATAGTCGTCTACTTCACGAGCCTCCGGGTCGTCCGGTCGACGTTCGAGGACTGCCGCTCCGTCCGCTCGATCCTGCGTGGCTTCCGAGTCTCGATCGACGAGCGAGATCTGTCCATGGACGGCGCCTTCCTCGAAGAGCTGAACGCCATCCTAAACCAGACTGAAAAGACCAAACTGACCTTGCCCAGGGTCTTTATTGGCGGGCGGTACGTTGGCGGGGCGGAGGAGATCAGGCAGCTGCACGAGGCCGGGGAGCTGAAGAAGTACGTGGAGGGGCTGCCGGCGGCTGAGCCCGGCGTGTGCGAGATTTGCGGGGGGTACGGGTTTATCCTGTGCGACGAGTGCAGCGGGAGCCACAAGTGCTACACAGAAAAGGGCGGGTTCAGGAGCTGCACGGCGTGCAATGAGAACGGTCTTATCAGGTGCCCTTCTTGCTCCTGTGCGCCGCTTTGAACCGTTGGATTGTGATTATGCTGATGCCATTATTCGTTAGAACGTGTAACGGTAGAAAGTTAGATGAAAAGGGTGTTCGAAAGAATGCTTCTTTTTGTTTTTCGAACAGTTTTGTAATTTTTAATCAAGAAATTTCTAGGTTTGTCCTTTTGGATTTGTTGACTGTATAAGCAGGAATCCTTTGTTTATGTTATAAAGTAGTTTTATGTGGGCATGGAGGAGGGCCATAATGTCTAATTGTTGATTCAACCGAGATTTATTTAAGGATGCAGTCTCTTCTTGAGGTCTTGTGATTGGAATTGTTTTGATCCTTCATTTTCCCTTTTGTATGTAGTTGTCGTCGAGGTATGGTTCGTAGGTTTTTGATGGGGTAGTATTTAATTTAAGAAGTAAATATCGAAAAATGTGGTTGTCTACGTTGTTGTTGTGCGAGAATAAGATTGAAACAGTGATGGTTTTTTTTTTTGCGTGGAAAAATCACTTTGAAAGTGATGAGGTATGCTTTTGAAACCAATAGGTAGACCCTACGTTTTTTTTTTGTTTGTTTCGACATATTATGAAGCCAATGGACCACATTTGCTCCTCTATGAATTGATGGTTGGAAAATCAGCAGATAAAAGGCCCATATGGTGCCTGCTCTTGGACTGCAGAAAAGGTTCAGAAGTTAAAAATGAAAGGAGAGGAGGTTGGCTTATTAAGGAGCACTGGGAGATCACATTGTCATAGTTATACTGGTTTGGTTCAACTTTTTGAATGTGGACACGATCAACTAAGTCAAGCATAGTCTGGGATGTGTATCTTCTAAGTCATTTATGGCAAGAGATTGGGAGTTATTTTTCTGCTTTCTTCTGACAGAAAATGAGGTAGTAAGATTGTAGGAAACTAATAATTAGATCAATTATTGGAAGTGATGATGTCAAAGTTGTCGACTGGAAGAGCTAGAGGAATAGACTACTAATCAGAAGACAAGAAAGGGTGAAGCTTGAAGCCACATGGGACTAACATGATTGTCAATCACTTGCAGGTTGCCAAGCTGCGTTCAAGGCCCAAATTCTTCATTTTCAGAATCGATATGTAGGATTGCTCCATTAGGTACATAGAACGATCCTCACTACCTGAGGGCTTCTGATTTCTTCTATGGTTATTTTTAAGACTTTATTCAAGACACGTAACAAAGTTTAGAGTTATATCAGTTCCTTGTAGGGAACTTGCAGAACCAAATTTTCCCTTTTGAAAGAGATCAAAGCAGATAGCCCAGCCTCAGTTGCTTCTTAACATCTCTATCATTGTTACTGACACTACCTATTATTGCCAATAATGAGCCAACTCTTTGTACCTGAAGGCAACACCACAAGAATGAATAGGCTCTTGCTATCATTTGATTAGGTTTCTAAGCAAGGTAGCCGATGAAGAGTGGAAAACCAGGCTCAGAAATTGTGCTCCACAAGAGCAATAATTCTTCCGTCTCACCCATTATATTGCAACCTTTTATTTTCGGATACAAATGAAGTGTGAGTTGGTGTGTGGGGGTTGGTGTGCTTGGTTGTCACTTGCCTGCCATCCTTGCAAGGGGTACTCGCTAGTTCAAGTGAAATCTCTCATGTTCTCATCGCTTGATGGGATACAATATAATACGTAGCCTCTACACTGTGTTATGTAAAAAATTCGTATACAATGACTTAAAAACAATTTATTTTTTGACAGAAATCATGATTCGAGAAATATAACAATGCGGAAGACTTGGGACAAATTAATTATGTAGCTGGAGAGGTTTAACCCTTCTCTGCTCGTCACTGCTGTGTAACTAAACATCTGATAGTACCAGCTTTGAGGACAGAGTGCAATTTCATTCTGTTGGGATGAAGCCCTTAAGCATCTATAGTTTACAGTAGGACGAGAAATAAATAGTCTTGCAAGAAATTTACGCTGCTTTTAAAAATCAACTTCTATGCTTTTCAAATTTCGCTTGTAATCTTTCCAATAAATGTTGCCTTCACTACGCCCACGCAACAGTAGAAATGCTGTAATCGCCAAGTACAATGTGCATTCTGCGAGATAGTTGATTGTGTAGCGTTACATTTTCGTGCTTCTGATTCTTATGTGGGTAACTGTTTCTGCTCTCGTGACAATTCATTGGTATTGTTCTCTCCCTTTATGTTTTACGGCTCTCCCTATTTTGCTGAAACGCGGTAAAACGATTCAATCCACGACAAGGTCCTTCCTCATCTTTCATGCATCTCATCTACAATCTGCTGTGAAGCTTACGCACCTTGGATGCTTACCATTTGATTGGAGGCAAATTAAAAGAATGCGTTTTGGATTGTTTCATATCATCGTCTCCTCATGTTTCATTGGCAACAAGATTAATGGCGTGTTGTACAATTCTATGAAAAATACAAACGGCCAACCAAGGGGTGTGTGAAATCCATTTCAATTTTTGTTTTCAAAAATATGAAAACTAAAACCTCTTTGAGTTTTTTTTTTTTACAAAACCGATGGGTTGTTTGACAGCAGTTTTGTTAAACTCTCTCTCTCTCTCTCCTATTTTTTTTTCTCTTTTCTTTCATTGTTCAATATTTGATAGCTTCTTCTACTCCTATGTTTAATAACCAGAAGCGCCCCCATCACGACTTACACATCTCATCTGCCACCATCCAACTACTGCTCTGGCAGTAACACACCGGCTTGCGAATTAGGGCTTCATTGGATCTGATTCGGATTTGATTGGGTGATGGGCGTTAAATGGCTTGGAATTTACCTGCGTAGGTCGAAGATACTAGGGCTAAGTGGGATGAAATCTTGTGGTGGTGTTTGTTGCGGGGACAATGATGGTAGGTATGATGGTGGATTTGGATTTAAAGGAATGGTGGTGCCGTGGTGGTGATCGATGTTGGAGGGTTTGGTGTACGACGATGTTAGTCAGTGGTGGTGGTGATGGTTGTGGAAATCAGTGGTTATGGTGTATGGCGGTGTCAGTCAGTGGTGATAGTTGTAGAAACTAGTGGTTATGGTGGTTGGCGGTGTTCGTGAGTGTTCATGACTGGTGGTGGCAACGGTGGTCAATGGCTATAATGGTTGGCGGTATTGGCAAGTTTGGTGTTTGGGTGTGCTGATCAGTGGTGGTGGCAGATTGACGATCATTATAATTGTTGGTAGTAACTGTAGTTTGGTGTTCGAGAGTGTTGGTCGGTGGTGGTGTTTGCGGCAGCGATCAATGAGTATGGTGGTTGGCAATGGTGGTTGTTTAGTGTTCTTGCGTGATAGTGTTGATGATGAAGATTGAAGGAAAGAATGAACAAAAAAAACTTCTAAAAACTCCAAAATGGAAATTTAAAAAACAACCCCATTTTGAAAATTGGTTTATAAAATTGAAAAACTATCTGTCAAACGCTGATATTTTTTTTCAGTTTTCAAAACTGAACAAAAAATTGAAAACAAAAACTATTTCAAACACTACCCAAGTGTTTGTAAGCATGTGCATGTCTAATTGACTACAAAGTATTATGTCCGCTAGGGAGAAAAATGTTTTCAGTTATTGGGTTGATGAGTTATTTAATTTTAAAGCAGAGGGAATTTTTTGAATTTTCAATGTGGAGGGTAACAATGACCTTAGCAATGGTCTAAAATTCTGGTTTCTACAAGTGACTTTGTCTTTAGGCTTTCTGATCTACTTGCATTTTAAGTAGTTTAAAGAGATGTAAGAATGATGTACAAGAATGTAATCGGAAGCTAACAAGTCACTTGACCTTGAACAACACCAGTGAAGGAGAAGATTTGACAGGGTTAACATTAAGCAGAGGGCAAGACAACAGTAGAGTGGTAAAAATCATTGCTAGTCTCCATTTATATTTAAAGCATATCTTGGCGTTTTCGTAGCCAAATTTTGTTGCAAAAAGTTGTATTGTCGTAAGATTGGAGGTAGATTGAATTTACATTTTCTTGAGAAAACTTGTGCTATGAGTGCGTGTTCATTCCATGTTAACAAAGGGGTTTCTTGATTGATCACTATGATTTCATAGATCTACCTGTTAGAGGAGTGATTTTGATTGAGATATCTATTGAACCTTGAAATTTTCGCGCACAACTGGCTCATAATCTTCGTGTCCAATTGGAGGTAAGATTATGGTTGATTGTGTAGTTGTTATCCCCAACAGTCTAATTGAAAGTTATGTTGAGATTTTTATAATGGTATTGTGCATATAGGCTATGATCATGTAACGTGTGTGTATTTCTGCATTCCTTGTCATCTGTAGTTCCACCCCATTTGGTGGCTTTGTGAGTTCCTTTGTTTATTTTGCTTTTCTAATGCAATTTGGGAAGTAGACATTGACCATAGAAATAAGTTCTTGAAGGAATGTTATTTTTGTCAATAATCTCAATTTTCTTGAACTCGTGCTCTTTTAAAGCCGACACTCTAGACGCTTAAGTATCGCCAAAGGCTATTGACTAAACTACCATGTGTCTGTCTATAAGGCAATTACAACAAGATAAAGAAGAATTATAAACTTTCTTAAATTCATGACTTGAAATATAGATCAAGAAGAATTATCGACATTCTCTAGTTTTGCAATATAATTTGCATCGATATATACAGGAGAGGGGATGTACCTGTTGTCACAGAGGATTTCAATCACCTTGTTGGTACATAGATAAGTAGCTTCTTGGATATTGTTCTTGGAAGTTGTTCATACCCTATTCTGGTCGCACCCCAGGACCTGCTAAGGGACCCACTTTGCGCGACACATCACCTAGTCAGCGGTTAACTTTTCAACGCTCGAGAGCCGGTCAAAGCAACGCATGCTCAAGTCACGTGAACTGCTCGTGAAGCGACCTCGGCGTGCCTTCCACCTTGGGGGTCGGCCACCTTGAGGGGGTCGGCCACCCTATGAGGTCGGCCACCTGCCTTGACGACCGACGACCGTTGTTCTCGACCGCGCTCCGCAGTAGTAGCGACGATCGTTGCTCTCGGCCGTGCTCCGTCGCCGCGACGACCCTCGCTCACCGTCACTCGCTCATAGTCACGATGACCGTCGTTCGCGACCGCGCTCCGTCATAGTCGCGACGACCTTTGCTCGCGACCGCTCTCCACCATAGTCGCGACGACTGTCACTCTCGACCGTGCCCCGTCGTCGCGGTGACCGTCGCTTGTGGCCGCTCTGTCGCCATGACGACCGTCGCTCACGGTCACGCGCCATCCACGCAACGACCCCTGTTGCTCGAACGTCACTCCGCGACCCCCGTCGCTGGGAAGAAGTTACTCTGTGACCCTCGTCGCCCGCACTCCGCCGCACCGCTGATACAGACGTGCCCCTGGGCTCTCTATCTCCACTACAGTGCCCCCGGCACCTTACTCACTCCGCCGCACCCATGCGCCGCGCCACTGATACAGTCGTGCCCCCTGGCTCTCTGTCACGCTACCTTTCACCACACCATGCGCACCTTGCCTTGGTCGTGGAACATACTTCGACCCACTCTCCGGAGTGTGCAGCATTCTGCGGGGATAGGCGACTCCTCCGGGACACTATCTCTGTCAGGGAGCTCTTCAACTCCCCTTCTGCCAGGTAGACGGCTCCTCCGGGATGCTACCTGGGCCTGCGGAATAGGCGACTCCTTCGGGACACTATCTCCGTCAGGGAGCTCTTCAACTCCCCTTTCGCCAGGTAGACGGCTCCTCTGGGATGCTACCTCGGCCGGCCAGGTAGACGGCTCCTCCGGGATGCTACCTCGGCCGGCCAGGTAGACGGCTCCTTCGGGATGCTAGCTCGGCCTGCGGAATAGGCGACTCCTCCGGGACACTATCTCCGTCAGGGAGCTCTTCAACTCCCCTTCTGCCAGGTAGACGGCTCCTCCGGGATGCTACCTGGCCCGTCGGGTAGACGGCTCCTCCGGGATGCTACCTTGACGCGTTCCGAGTGCTCCGGCACAAGGACTCACCCGCGGGATAGGCGACTCCTCCGGGACACTATCTTGGCCAGGGTGTCTTCGTGACTGGCCTACGTGCTCTGGCACTGGGGGCTCGCGTCGGCACCCCTAGGGACTATGACCCCCCGGGTCACTCCGAGACGGGAGCAGGTCTTCGGAGGGCATCGCGCCTAGTCCACCTGGCAGCTGGGCGTCGGGGCTTCCCCACCGCTACTAGGCCTGTGGGATTCAGTAAGGACTTGGACCGGAGGCTAGGGCAACGGGCTTACTCTGATCACGCCGGCGCGGTGTCTTCAGTCTTCTCAGACAGGTAGAGAGATGCTGTGTGGGGCAAGGCAGTGCAAATTTGGGAACCGATAGTCCAACGGAGAACCGGTATTTGTGGACCCCTGGTGACGTGTCACCCTCAGGGGGTGACACGTGTCAGCTGATGACACATTGATGACATCGGCACCTTTGTTCCTATAAATAGGGGGCCTTGGATTTCATTTTCAACAGGACTCTCTCATTTTGCCGTTTTCACTTTCTCTCTCTAAAACTCATTCTCTCTGGAATTCTAGAAAGAGAAACACATTCGGACACCTGACATCGGACTCTTGACGCTGCACCCCTGACGCTGACCCTAGCTGGGATTGTCGGTCGCCGGCACCATTCATCTTTGCCTTGCCTGCGCAGCACTGCCAGCCCTCGTGGCCTGTCTGGGGAGCCTTGCTCTCGGCCCTCACTCCGTCCTTGCTGTCTCCCGCTTTCTCTACCTGGAAGCTGACTCGGACTGCAGCCTTTGTGGCACCTCCACGTAGGCCCGAACCCACATTCCTTGGCATCAGAAGTTTGATCAAAATTTCGAAGCTTTTGCTTTTGCAATGCTTTCTAAATAATAAACTTTGAACTGAATTCTAGGAGCACGAAGGGATGAATATAGAGTTGAAGTGGAAGCATCGACCATTTTCCTTGAAGCTTTGATTTAAAATGCAATCTTATGTTGACTTGATTATCTTTTATTTTTGTCATTTACGCAGGATGTTGGTGCATACAATTGTGAGTATTATCTCGGATCAATGGTACATAACAAAAGCTCATCTGAAAGTTCTTGGTAGCATTTAGAAATAGAAACACTAACAATTGAATACAAGGGGAAGATAAAACTACATGAAAATCTTTGTAAATAAGGTACTTATAATTGATTTCTTTTCACCTTTTGGTTTGCATTTGTTATCTTACTTGTTGCAGAAATAGGTCGGCTCTCTCTCCCTCTCTGTGTCTGTTGTTGTATCTGTTTTAGAAACTTATCAATCATTAACTTGTTTCTTTCTATGCGGTCAACATAATTTGGTTAATGTACTGGCACTGATAGAATGCTATGGAAGAGATTATATCAATAAGTCACGAGAATGATGGTCTAGGAAAGAAAAAGGGAGTTAAATGGAAAAATATTGACAATAGAAAACAATACTAACCGGATGTGATAGTTAAGATTGACTTTCTCAATTGCAAAGCTGTTGGTGAGGATGAGAGGATGAGGATGAGATCACTTTCTCTTTCATGAGTAACACGATCAAGGACTATCGGTTCCGCTACACGCTAGAGACTCTAACATCATTCACACGAGGGAAGTAAAACAGTGTGTGCACTCACCATGGGTACGAAGCAAGGAAGTAAATTCACGTGCTAGAGCATCCATAAGCTTTTGTCGCTAATTATTGCAGGCCTCGGACGGGTGCCTATGGCTTCGTTGAATTTTTTTCTTGTTGTAACAAAAACGAGATACTAATACACTACAAGAAATAAGGCCTTTCGTCGCTAAAGGCTTACATTCCGTCGCAAAATCTTTTAGCGACGGAATTACCGTCGCTAAAAGTCTCTCGAATAAAAGCCCATCGTTAGAAGTATTGCGATGGAATCTCAAAAATCAGTCGTCTAATATTGGACTTTCAGCGACCTTATTTTTATACATTAGTGACGGAATTTCTGTCACTAATTATATTTTACGTATTTTAATTTATTTTCTTTTTTTCCAAAAATATTTTAATCAGTAAATATTTAACGATGGAATAAACTTTTTAGCCACATAATATCTGTCGCTAAATGTCTTTTTTAACTACGGAATATTCCATCGTTAAAAGTTCAGAATTAGGTATACTCTTTAGCGACGAAATTAATCCGTCGCTAAAAGTAAAAAAATTTAAATAATTTTTTTTTATTTTTTTAATGTCCAAACCTTAAAAAAAATCAAGCCTCAACAACAAGGCACAATCCCCAAATGCACATTAGGATTAAATAATCGCTGATCGATCAGTAATTATTTAATCCTAGAACACAAAAACAACTATATATATATGGGAGCTGATAAAATGATAGCGCTAGCAACTTAACCCAAGTTGTTAGCGCGATCTGACCGTCCACGGGTGAGAATGGACGGCCAGATCGCTCGCCACAACATCAATTTTTTCACCGTCCGCGACATAATGTAGTGGACGGTAAATTATCGTCCGCTACATTATGTAGCGGACGGCCAAACAGCGCTAGCAACTTGCTAGCGCTATCAATGGATCACGACCCTATATATATATATATATATATATATATATATATATATATATATATATACCTTTAAAAATATTTACTATAACGAAAAATAAAATGTACAAGTCAGGAACCAGATACAACTGATTAGGGGAGGGGAGAATAGTACAAACGGGGAAGGGGGTACAAGCTGGGAGGACACGAGAGGGGGCTCATCAGGGGTTGCCGAGTCCCGGATCTGGATCATGCTGCTCCGGAGCTGGCTCGGCATGTCCAGCAACAGTGCCCTGCTGATCCTGCTCCCTGGTCATCCTCAACACCCCTGTAGCAATGCACTGGATCTCCTCCTCGTCCAACGGACGCTGCGTAGCCGGTGTCTGTGGAGGGGCATCGGAGGTTGGGGACGCTCCTATCACGACACGTGCAGTCGTGCTAGCAGGCCGGGTATGCGGCCTTTCGGCAGATTGACGACCTCCGGTGTATCCACCCATCGTTTCAAAGCCGTAGTACTCGCACGCATATTAGTGGACGCTGATGGCTGTCCAGACTACTGCTCGGACCCCCCAAGCTGTTCATACGAGACCTGCAAAAATAGTGATTTAAGGATATGTTAGGGTATTAACGCAACAAACATTGAATAGAAAGACAAATAATTAATAAATTAAACAAATTGACTCGAACTTACATTTATCTGCCTGGAAATATCTGAAACATAGTCGCCCGCCCGGTGCGCCTCGTCTTTGTCCTTCTTCCACACGTGTGTTTGACTATACGTCAGAACTACGATCTCATCCTCCTCCAGGTCTGGGTGCTCGATGAAATTCTTGTGTCGGATGACTTCGTGTGCCACCAAGCCCCCCGTGTGCGTCAGATCTTTGTCTGTTTCGACTCCGCTCTTACTCTTGGCATCCTAACCTGGATCCACAACCCACCGATCAATCATCTGCCCCCATACAGTCGGAGATATCTAATGCAGGGGATATCTCTTCAACTCCGTCATCAGGGCACCCTCGGGCAGCATCTTCTTCATCCGGTCCCGTGCCTCGTGTAGCCATCGGTGATAATTCTTGCCGATGTATGTAAAAAAGGCCTGCCGCTCCAGCGCCTGCTGATCAGGCGAGTCAAACATGAACCCCTCCTACAAGGCATCCAATTACCGACACCTCCAGACACGTGTCCGACACATCTTAGCGGTGTTTGAAGATATTAATTTATTTTTTAATTTCCAGACACCCTGTTAGTCACACCTTGAAGAGGTGTCAGACACCTCTTGAAGAAATGTCCACAACTATAAAGCCAAAATATGACATTTTGGTGTCAGTGTCAATCGGACGCGATGTCCAAATATGCCACCAACAAATATCTCAATCCAATTGGGTCCCATCCTTTGTCAACAATCTCAATTCTCAGATATCCTAGAAAGCACCGACACCTCATATAGGGTGTCGGTATGGTGTCCGACACCTACCGACACGTGTCTGACACCTCCGAACACGTGTCTGATACCTTTCAACGGTGTCTAAAGATATTGATTTATTTTTTAATTGTCGGACACCGTGTCGGTCACCCATTCAAGAGGTGCAGGACACCTCTTGAAGAAGTGTCCACAAGTATAAAGCCAGAATATGACATTTTGGTGTCGGTGTCGATCGAACGCGATGTCCAAATATGCTACCTAATAGATATCTCAATCCAATTGGGTCCCATCTTCTGTCAACAATCTCAATTCTCAGATATCCTAGAAAGCACCGACACCTCATATAGGGTGTCGGTATGATGTCCAACACTTACCGACACCTCCGGACACGTCCGACATCTTTCAGCGGTGTCCGAAGATATTGATTTATTTTTTAATTACTGGACACCTTGTCGGTCACCCCTTCAAGAGGTGTCCGACACCTCTTGAAGAAGTGTCCACATGTATAAAGCCAAAATTTGACATTTTGGTTTTGGTGTCGGTGTCCGTGCTACCTAACAGATATCTCAATTCAATTGGGTTTCATTTTCTGTCAACAATCTTAATTTTCAATTTATAGATGCTCAATGCGCAGTTAACAAAATTATATAAAGAATGAAAATTAATATAAAGAAGTCTAACAATTAGAACTAAATCACAGATATCTCAATCTAATTGGGTCCCATCCTCCGTCAACAATCTCAATTCTCAAATGTTCAATGCACAGTCAACAATCTCAATTCTCAAATGATCAATGCACAGTTAACAAAATTATATAAAGAATGAAAATTAATATAGAGAAGTCTAACAATTAGAACTAAATCACAGATATCTCAGATAGCTATTGCATTACTACAACATGGGAAAAGTAATCTAAGAGAATGCATAGGAATAATTCTACCCTTTCCCTTTCTGTAGCTTATTTAGTTGTTATTAGGAAAATGTAGGTGGGGCTTGTGGGTATGGCAACACTGTAGAGCAAGCATCATTTGCTTCCTTAATAGCTGCCGGAGCCCCTTCCCTATATGAATCGCAAAGGATGTAGAGCTTGTTAGCAGGTGCAAACTTATTGGATAACTTTTATTTACTCGATTACATGCAATTATAATTGCAAGTTCCGCAATTTTGAAGCCTTATTTACTACAATAATTACGTATCTTTGGTTGATTCCAGATGAAATGCACTGAAAAGGCCATGCTCGGGGAATCCAGTGACAATAGTTGTTATTGAGCAGTGCCCCCGGGGGTCCTTGCTTGGAGTCGGTGCATTTTTATGTGAGTGGTAGTGCTTTTGGAACAATGGCGCTTTTGGTTGATTCCAGATGAAATGCACTGAAAAGGCCGCATGCTCGGGGAATCCAGTGACAATAGTTATTATTGAGCAGTGCCCCCGGGGGTCCTTGCTTGGAGTCAGTGCATTTCGATGTGAGTGGTAGTGCTTTTGGAGCAATGGTGACTTCTGGCTAGGCAGACGAACTACGCAACGTCGGAGTCTTGCAAATACAATACCTAAGGTGGATTCATTTTTTCTCAACAAAATACACCCCTTGTGATTGCTAGGGTAACTCCACAACCAAAACTCCTTTTTTCCGAGGACCCTAACAGACTCTCAAAAAGTAAAAATGACAAAATACACTCCACTCATTTAATACTCTTAAAACTCTAACATACTCTTAATACCAATTCATTTAAGCTCATGTCAAGATGACTCAATAGTGCAAGAAAGAGTGAATATCAGTTCACTCTTTTACCGACGTCAAGAACTACAAATACATAATTTGCAGAATGGTTGAAAGAACTCAGCTTTTAGTCGAGATTAGTCCTTTTAGGAAAACATACAATGCAACACAAGAGCTATTGTTATGTCACGTAATACATGGCTCGATGATTTGTACAAATTGACAACTAAGATTTTAACATGTGGATCAAGCTCATATTCCTTTGAACATACTAGTACATATTAATTCATGCATTCCATACTATGTGGCCTAAGGGTACAAAGCGTATTCTCAAGGGGGAAGGGGAGGAATATAGAATGAAAGATACATTGACCGCCTACAATTTCCCATTCATTCAAGCTGTCTAAGCTAAACATGTGCAGGATCTAGAGCTCTCTCACAACTATGAGATGCAATTACATGTGTTTGTCATCGATGGTGGGTTTACCGTCTGTTGGTTGTGATTACAATCAAGGGCACTTGTCAAAACCTAACTACGTGAGGGCAGAGCTTGTACTCATAGTGCTTTGATCTAGTTAGATCTCTCTATAGAAACGAGCTATAGCAAGCTAATGGGAATATACAAATAGTTGTCCAAACTTGTGCATGAAACTTCTGAGCTATGGCTCTATCAACATTTTGCAAATATTCTGCTGGACGTTGGTTGTGGGGAGTCTTTATTTACTATAGAGTTTGGAATATGCTTAATTGAGTTTGTTCATGTCTTCAGATACCGTTTTGGTACAAATGGCACCTAAGGAAATCCATCTCAATGCTCAACCTCGTAACCATCAATAACTAAGATATAGATTAACCCTTACTACATATGAACCCCATAACTACAACTGACATTCATGCAACTCATAACCAATGGTTAATTCCATTGCTATAAATATGTTAATCAAGAATTAGAAACCAGTTCGAGATAACCAACAACTTTCTAATGCAGATACATGCATCACAAGGAAATCTGATGGCATGAGATTAGAAACCAGAGTAGAGACTTACCGGAGTTGGCCGGAACTCAATTCCAGTAATTGTCTACGCTAGATCTGGCCGGAGTTGCAAACTAAGCCGCTGGAGGTGGTGCGGCATCGGGGGGAAGACGGGGGTGTCGCCGGAGGGGTGCTGGAGGTGGGTTGCCGTAGAGGGGGTTGCCAGAGTAAGAACAACGGTGGTGAAAGATTATAATTAAGAGAGAGAGAGAGAGAGACGGGAGAAAGAAAAGAAATAGATCAGATCTGAGATTTAAGGCGACTTTTAGCGACGAGACGACTCTGTCGGTAAAAGTCCATTTTCACCGATGGACTTTTTAGCGACAACAATATTCCGTCGCTTAAATGTTTTTCCAAAATTACCAAAAATTATTGAATTCTCTAACATATTAGCAACGGTTTTATCCGTCAATAAAAGCCTGTCGGTAAAAGTACGTTGACAAATTCTTTTACCGACGAAAACATTTGTGATAAAACTTTTTAATGACGGCTTTTTATCGACGGTTATTCCGGTAGCTGAAAGACGTTTTAGCAACAGAATACCTTCCATCGTTAAAAGTCCGCCGCTAAATCCATCTTTTCTTGTAGTGATAGAAGAAGAAAGTTAATTGACAATGAAAAGAAGAAAGACAATACATTCGAAGAATTACAACAGGACATTTTATTACACCATGCTTTTGTGTTTTCTAAGTTTCCTTATTAATCTTATTCAAATATTGTAACTTAGATAACGTTCGTCTATGCTTTAGCGTATTAATGAAGCAATTCCATTATAGTGTGATATTCAAGAAAGGATGTTGTGGTATTTAAAAGTAGATGTAACTGAATAGAGTGATGGACGCTTGAACTAGCTTGACTGGACGCAGTTTGATAATAACAATGCATTCCATTTTTTACATGTACACACAACTAAGGTCATGACATTGATGAAATGCTATGTAGGGTTTGTTACTTTGGTTAATCGTGTCACGGGGCTTCATAATTTCATACTTCTTGTTTTTTTTTTCAAATGGAACGGAGCGCCGGTAATTGAACATTTACACAACTACCTCACCATTTTTCTTCCCATACATTAACATTCGTGCATCACACGTGCACTCAATTAGTGTAGTAAAAAGAGTTAAATTATAGGGGATGACAATATAGGATGCCCCTTCCCGCCCCACCTCAACCTTAGTCGTCCAGTCCCTCATATTGCCTAATCTTTGATTTGATACGCCTCGTTCCGTCCCGTCCCATATACATACAATTTGCCCATTTTACCCGATCTAAAATTGATCAACATGTCAAGTTTTTAAATACTTTTTTGTTTTAGATAGAAGTAGTCTCTAAAAAAAGATTCTTATTATTCCACTGGCAGTGGCGACAACTGCCCGCAGAGGTGGCTGCTAGAGTTGCGTTGTAGCAGTTGGCGGAGTGATGCCAGCAGTTGGTGACAGTTGCTATCAGAATCGGCCTGTGGCAATGACTGTTTGACTGTTGGCAACAGTGACGGCTATCAGAAACGGGAGGACGCAGTCAATGGTGGCCATCAATTGTAGGGTTGTGAGTTCGCGTAAGATATAAATAAAGAGAGAGGGAAAAAAATGTATATGGGATAAGTTTTTGATATCAATTTGAGTTATGATGAGGATGAAAAAAATCAAATAGTCCTCTGTTTCCCAAAATTAACAATCCAAATATGAAATGCCACGTTAAAAGAAAGGTATAGATTGTTTTTGTTTTCTTGTAATCTTTGTTGAACTAAATATCCATTAACTAAGAAAGAGAAATAGATAACATAAGGTTCTTGCACGGCTCATGTTCATACTAGTATAAATCTCGTGTGTTGAACACGAAAGTAATAACTAATACAATACTCATAGAAAGCTCATAGTTATATGTTGAGTTGTAATATCAAATGGGTAGTGACAATAATAATATTATTTTCATTTTTTTTATGAATTTTGCATCACTTTTAATAACAATTGTAGTCTTATAAATGAAAAAGTGAAATATAAAACCTTTCTCAGATATATGAATGTTTCAAGATTTGAAAGACAAATATAAATAAATTCAGAGAGAGAGAGAGAGAGAGTTGACATAACTTCAAGAACCGATTTTAAAGTGGGAGACACGTCGACATAGAACAGACAGAAACAAAGAATTTTTGTGATTGATAAGCATGCCAAGTATAAAAGATAAATTTACGTTCTTTCAGTTTCAACTCTAATTTATACTACCTCCATCCCAAAAAAAAGTAATCATATATTTTTTTGTACCGTCTCAAAAAAACTGACCACCTTTTAAATTTAGAAAGATTTTGTAAGTGCTTTTCCATTTTTACTCTTTTAACTTTTTTTTTAATTCTATTTTTATTTTCACATTTAATCCTCTTCCTATTCATTTTTTCTTTCCTGACCCGGTTCTTCCCTTCTCCTACCACCCTCTTACTCGCTATGAGAAAATTATAACAAATAATTCATATTTTAAATAAGGGTACACGTCAAATCTGATCAAATAATTTGGGACAGAAGGAATATATAGTACGACATGGTACCGCCAATTGTATACTGCAGGCTGGGGCCTCCCAAGTTGCACCTTTGGGCTCAGGGTTACCCCGTAAACACAGCCCAGATGCAAAAATTTAGGCCCAAATGAAAGGCGGTCACCGACTCCCAATTCCCAACGAAGTCATCAACCAGCAAAGTTCTAGGGCTCCATTCATATGTCCACTTACTCTCAATTGAGTCCCCGTCCCCGACTCCAATCTCCGGTTATCTCCAATTCCCACACCCCCAAACCTATTATTTATCGTGCAAAAACCCTAGTGTCACTCAACCCCCCGTTTGTCCAATTTAGGGTTTTTCCAAACCCTCAGCTTAAACCCCAAACATGGCGCATCTCGGCGGCGGCGCCGAGGCGCACGCCCGGTTCAAGCAGTACGAGTACCGAGCCAACTCGAGCCTGGTCCTCACCACCGACTCCCGCCCACGCGACACTCACGAGCCCACCGGCGAGCCCGAGTCCCTCTATGGCAAGATCGACCCCAAGTCCTTCGGCGACCGCGCCTTTCGCGGCCGGCCGTCCGATCTCGACGAGAAGATCACCAAGTCCAGGAAGAAGAAGGAGCGCGATTCGTCGGCCTCGGAGCCCGCCCCGACCCGGCAGGCCAAGCGCCGCCGTCTGCAGGAGGAGAGCGTGCTGACCTCCACCGACGACGGCGTTTACCAGCCTAAGACAAAAGAGACTAGGGCCGCTTATGAGACTATCCTCAGCATGATTCAGCAGCAGCTTGGGGGGCAGCCGTTGAATATAGTGAGCGGTGCGGCGGACGAGATACTGGCCGTGCTGAAAAATGACACGGTTAAGAATGCCGACAAAAAGAAGGAGATTGAGAAGCTGTTGAATCCTATTTCGAGTAATTTCTTTGATCAGTTGGTTAATTCCGGGAGGATGATTACTGATTATATGGACGGCGGGGACGCGGCAGCGTCGAACGGTAATGACGATGGGCTCGATGATGATGTGGGCGTGGCTGTTGAGTTTGAGGAGAACGAGGAGGACGATGAGGACGAGGGCGATTTGGACGTGGTGCAGGATGACGAAGAGGATGAGGATGATGTGGCTGAGGGGGGTGGATCGGGTGCTATGCAGATGGGTGGCGGGATTGATGATGACGAGGATATGAAGGAGGCGAATGAAGGGATGACATTGAATGTACAAGATATTGATGCGTACTGGCTTCAGAGGACAATTTCGCAGGCTTACGAGCAACAGATTGATCCGCAGCAGTGTCAGAAGCTGGCGGAGGAGGTGCTGCAGATACTTCCACAAGGGGATGACAGGGAGGTGGAGTCGAAGTTGTTGGTGCATTTCCAGTTTGATAAGTTTAAGCTGATTAAATATCTGACCTGGAATAGGTTGAAGATTGCGTGGTGTACGCGGCTGGCTAGGGCGGAGGATCAGGATAAGAGGAAGGAGATTGAGGAAGAGATGGTGGGTGTGACAGAATTGGCCGCAATTTTGGACCAATTACATGCCACGAGGGCAACGGCGAAGGAGAGGCAGAAGAATTTGGAGAAGAGCATTAGAGAGGAGGCACGGAGGTTGAAGGATGGGGAGACCGGTGGAGATGGGGACCGCGACCGTGGTGATCGTAGGGGATTTGCGGATAGAGAAGCCGATAACGGTTGGTTGAAGGGGCAGCGGCAGCTGATTGATTTGGACAACATCGCGTTTCAACAGGGCGGGCTTTTTATGGCGAATAAGAAGTGTGAGCTGCCTTTGGGTTCTTATAAGAACCATGCCAAGGGATATGAAGAGGTTCATGTGCCAGCACTGAAGCCGATGCCTGAAGCTCCGGGTGAGCAGGCTGTCATGATTTCTGCCTTGCCAGATTGGGCACAACCGGCTTTTAAAGGTATGAAGAAGTTGAATAGGGTTCAGAGCAGGGTTTATGATACTGCACTCTTTCATCCTGATAATATATTACTGTGTGCCCCTACCGGGGCGGGGAAGACCAATGTTGCGATGCTTACTATACTTCAGCAGATTGCTACGAATAGGAACGAAGATGGTTCTTTTAACCATAGTAATTATAAGATTGTGTATGTGGCACCAATGAAAGCACTTGTTGCCGAAGTGGTTGGTAATTTGTCATCTCGTCTGCAAGAGTATAGCGTGAAGGTGATGGAGTTGAGTGGAGACCAGAGTCTCACTCGGCAACAAATTGAAGAAACGCAGATTATAGTCACGACTCCGGAGAAGTGGGATATCATAACCAGAAAATCTGGTGATCGCACCTATACACAGCTTGTGAAACTTCTTATCATTGACGAGATTCATCTTTTACATGATAACAGAGGACCTGTATTGGAAAGTATTGTTGCTAGAACTGTTAGGCAAATTGAGACCACGAAAGAGCATATTCGACTAGTTGGATTATCGGCTACACTCCCTAATTATGAGGATGTGGCGCTCTTTTTGCGTGTTGATTTGAAAAAGGGTCTCTTCCACTTTGACAATAGTTACAGGCCTGTTCCTCTCGCTCAACAGTATATTGGAATCACTGTGAAGAAGCCATTGCAGAGATTTCAATTGATGAATGACATCTGTTATGAGAAGGTTATAGGAATTGCTGGAAAGCATCAGGTTCTTATATTTGTCCACTCGAGGAAAGAAACTGCAAAGACTGCACGTGCTATACGAGATTCTGCCCTTGCTAATGATACACTTAGCAGATTTTTGAAAGATGACAGTGCGAGCCGTGAAGTTCTTCAGACTGAATCAGAGCATGTGAAAAGCAACGATCTTAAGGACTTGCTACCCTATGGTTTTGCGATTCATCATGCAGGGATGGCCCGGGCAGACCGTCAAGTTGTTGAGGATCTCTTTGGTGAGGGACATGTACAAGTGCTGGTTTCCACGGCAACTCTTGCTTGGGGTGTCAATTTACCTGCTCACACGGTGATTATTAAAGGTACCCAGATATACAATCCTGAAAAGGGGATGTGGACCGAGCTAAGTCCACTTGATGTTATGCAGATGCTGGGGCGTGCAGGAAGGCCTCAGTATGATTCTTATGGAGAAGGGATTGTAATCACTGGGAATACTGAGCTACAGTATTATCTTTCATTAATGAACCAGCAGCTTCCTATTGAAAGTCAGTTCATATCCAAATTGGCTGATCAGTTGAATGCAGAAATTGTCCTAGGAACTGTACAAAATGCCAGGGAAGCGTGCAATTGGCTCAGCTATACTTACTTGTATGTCCGGATGTTGCGGAATCCCGTTCTTTATGGTTTAGCTCCTGATGCTTTGACAAGAGATATCACACTGGAGGAGAGAAGAGCTGATCTGGTAAGTTTTACAGGCTTTTTTTTGTATTGGATACTTGTTTGATTCACTTTTCAGCTCATATTTTGTATTCCTGTTCTTCTGTACTGATAGGCACAGTTCAGGCTTAAAGATGCCAAAAAAAGAAAATTATGCATCACATTTCTTTGATCTATTGCTTGTTTCAAAACTCTCACGTTTGCCTTTGAGAAGTATGTGTTTCTGATAAAACATGCCTGATACTTACTTGGGATAAACTTTGTTGGTGGTTTAGTTAGACGCTTTCCTTAAGGGGGGGAAGGTACATTATGATATTACAAAAGTGAGTGACATATTAGTTACTTTCTATTTAGAACGGCATGAAGTTTAGGACTGATTTACTCATCAATACTCATAGTTTCTATCAATGTCAAGTGGGAAACATTTTTTCATCCTTATCACCAAATTCGATCTTATTCTCTGATGGCAGTGAAACATTCCATTTTTGTCTCACCCTTGATATATGAACTGGTGACTTATTAATTTAATGATCACACGGTGTACTATTTTTGGCCTATTGCTTGAAAACATCATGGCATCACCATGTAAGATGTAAGGTGCTATACATCCATGATGCCCTTACCGATTAAGGGACAGCTTTCAGTAAAGTGGTTTTACTTTCTGATGCTTACACATTCTTCTACTGATTAGAATTGCACTGCCAATATTTGTTTACTAGAACTGATGCACTGTTTTCTCCTGTTATTATTGGGAACATTTAAGTTTATTCCAACTAATGTAGATCTGATGTTCTTTCCTGTTATTATCAGATTTTTTATGGTTTATTACTTTATACGAACGGACGTAATGATCAGTTTCGTATCAATGTTTTACTCGGAGGGACTAAGAAGTGGTTCTTCTTACAGTTCACAGTTGGTGGTTCTGATTCTCTAATTAGAATGATGTGATTAATTTATATATGTATTTCATTTGGGTTCTTCATTCTTCAGTATGCTTTTGATTTTACATTATTTCAATTTAGATTCCAAATTGTTTATTTCAATTTGGTTTTCTTCCAGTTCTAATTGTGTTTACTTTAATCCTTTTTTAGGTCCATTCTGCTGCAACAATACTGGACAAGAATAACCTGGTTAAGTATGATAGAAAAAGTGGATATTTCCAGGTTACTGACTTGGGCCGCATTGCTAGTTATTACTATATAACACATGGGACAATATCCACATACAATGAGCATTTGAAGCCAACGATGGGTGATATTGAGCTTTGTCGGTTGTTTTCACTCAGCGAAGAGTTCAAATATGTAACTGTGAGACAAGATGAGAAAGTGGAACTTGCAAAGCTTCTGGATCGTGTTCCTATTCCAATCAAGGAAAGTTTGGAAGAGCCTAGTGCCAAAATCAACGTTTTACTCCAATCATATATTTCACAGCTAAAGCTCGAAGGCCTTTCTCTCACTTCCGACATGGTCTTTATAACACAGGTATGCATTCTACTATTTAATTTTCAGTTGAATGCCAGATAGTTGATCAAGATAATAACTGAACTTTGAAAAGTGCCTCTATAAACTGACATAAATAGAACAGTTAGAGATTGTTCAGATCTTTGTGAGAGAAAAACTATGTATATGTGTATATATACACATAGGCATATCACATACTTGTGTGTGGTGTGCACGGATTGAGCCCTTCCAAACACCGGCATTACTGCCGGACCAAATTGTAAGGATGGTCCTGCAAAAGCTACTTGGCTTGGATTTTCATGCTTTGGTATTTACGAATGAGCTTTAAACAGTTATTATTAGGAAGCGAGAACTAAACGCCTTTTTCGGCCTATTAGTAGACATGCAGTTAGCTTGGACATAAAATCTAACAGTTGCAATCAACATCCAAGGAAGACTAGGATCTACCGGTCCCATTTTCTCTTAATAAATGTGTGTTTTTGTTCTTTTTCAGAGTGCTGGACGTCTTATGCGAGCACTTTTTGAAATTGTCTTGAAAAGAGGATGGGCGCCACTGACGCAGAAAGCATTGAACCTATGCAAAATGATCAACAAGCGGATGTGGAGCGTGCAGTTGCCCATTCGCCAGTTTCATGGGATTTCAAATGAAATGTTGTTGAAGTTGGATCGAAAAGATCTTGCTTGGGAAAGATATTATGATCTCTCATCACAGGAGTTAGGAAATTTTGTTAATTCGGGAAAGATGGGAAAAACACTCCACAAGTTCGTTCACCAGTTCCCAAAACTTAACCTGGCTGCACATGTTCAGCCCATTACTCGCACCGTCTTGAGAGTTGAACTCACAATTACGCCTGATTTCCAGTGGGACGACAAAGTCCATGGATATGTTGAACCATTTTGGGTTATTGTGGAGGATAATGACGGGGATTATATCCTTCATCATGAATATTTCATGCTGAAGAAGCAATATATTGATGAGGACCACCATCTGAGTTTCACTGTCCCAATCTATGAACCGCTGCCTCCTCAGTACTTCATTCATGTTGTATCAGATAGATGGCTAGGGTCACAATCTGTTTTACCAGTTTCCTTCAGGCACCTTATTTTACCAGAAAAATATCCTCCGCCAACCGAGTTATTGGACCTGCAACCACTTCCCGTGACTGCATTAAGGAATCCATCGTATGAAGCTCTTTACCAAAAACTTAAGCATTTCAACCCCGTTCAGACGCAGGTTTTCACTGTCTTGTACAACACAGATGACAATGTTTTAGTGGCCGCGCCCACTGGGAGTGGGAAGACTATATGTGCCGAATTTGCAATACTGAGGAACCATCAGAAAGGACCTAATAGTACCATGCGTGCCGTGTATATTGCTCCCGTTGAAGCCCTTGCTAAGGAAAGGTATAATGAGTGGAAGGAGAAGTTTGGAGAGGGTCTTGGTATGAAAGTGGTTGAATTAACTGGGGAAACTGCGACGGACTTGAAGCTTCTTGAGAAAGGTCAGCTAATTATCAGCACTCCTGATAAGTGGGATGCATTGTCCCGTCGCTGGAAGCAGCGGAAGCACGTCCAGCAGGTTAGCCTTTTCATTGTTGATGAACTCCATTTGATTGGGGGTCAAGGTGGTCCTGTCCTGGAGGTTATTGTCTCCAGGATGAGATATATTGCAAGTCAGAGCGAGGATAAAATTAGAATTGTTGCTTTGTCAACTTCCCTCGCGAATGCGAAAGATCTGGGCGAATGGATTGGGGCTACCTCCCATGGCCTTTTCAATTTTCCACCTGGGGTCAGGCCAGTACCGCTGGAAATCCACATCCAGGGCATTGACATAGCTAATTTTGAAGCTAGGATGCAGGCAATGTCGAAGCCAACATACACTTCAATCGTCCAGCACGCCAAGAATGGGAAGCCTGCCATCGTGTTTGTTCCTACCAGGAAGCATGCCCGCCTCACTGCTGTGGATTTGATGACGTACTCGAGTATGGACAGTGGAGAAAAACCTTTGTTCTTATTACATTCTTCCGAAGTGCTAGAGCCTTTTATTGCCAAAGTTGAGGAGCATATGTTGAGAGAGACGCTGCAATTTGGGGTAGGCTATTTGCACGAGGGTTTAAGTACTTTGGACCAAGAGATAGTGAAAACATTGTTTGATAGTGGCAAGATTCAAGTTTGTGTAATGAGCAGTTCAATGTGTTGGGGTGTATTCCTGCGCGCGCATCTGGTTGTGGTTATGGGAACTCAGTATTATGATGGACGGGAAAATGCTCACACAGATTATCCCGTCACTGATCTGTTGCAGATGATGGGTCATGCCTGTCGGCCTGCTGTAGATAATTCTGGGAAATGTGTTATCTTTTGTCATGCACCACGCAAAGAGTACTATAAGAAGTTCTTGTATGAAGCATTCCCAGTTGAAAGCCATTTGCACCACTACCTGCATGATAATTTAAATGCCGAGGTCGTAGTTGGTGTTATCACGAGCAAGCAAGATGCCGTGGATTATCTTACGTGGACATTCATGTACAGGAGGCTCACTCAGAACCCTAACTACTACAATCTTCAGGGTGTTAGTCAAAGGCATCTTTCTGATCACCTCTCTGAGCTTGTAGAGAACAAGCTCAGCGACTTGGAGGCAAGTAAATGCGTTGCTATAGAGGACGATTTTCTTCTCTCTCCTCTGAACCTTGGTATGATTGCATCATACTATTATATTAGTTACACGACAATAGAACGTTTCAGTTCATCTTTGACTGCGAAAACAAAGTTGAAAGGGCTTCTGGAGATTCTGGCTTCAGCTTCAGAGTATGAACAGCTTCCGATGCGTCCGGGGGAAGAAGATTTGATACGGAGATTGATCAATCACCAACGGTTCTCCTTTGATAGCCCTAAATGCTCAGATCCGCATGTTAAGGCAAATGCACTTCTTCAAGCTCACTTCTCAAGGCAAGTGGTTGGCGGAAACCTAGCATCTGACCAGAAAGAGGTGCTTCTTTATGCCAGTAGGCTGCTTCAAGCAATGGTTGACGTGATTTCCAGCAATGGGTGGCTTAGTCTAGCACTTCTTGCTATGGAGGTGAGTCAAATGGTTACACAGGGCATGTGGGAGCGTGACTCCGTACTACTACAGCTTCCGCACTTCACAAAGGAATTGGCCAAGAGATGCCAGGATAATCCTGGAAGGAGGGTGGAAACAGTGTTTGATTTGGTGGAGATGGAGGATGAGGAGAGGCGGGATCTCTTGCAAATGGAGGATAGTTATCTTATGGATATTGCTAGGTTTTGCAACCGTTTCCCGAATATTGACATGACGTATGATATGCTCGAGAGTGACAATGTGAGGGCTGGAGAGGATATTGCTATGCTGGTGACTCTCGAAAGGGATCTTGAAGGGAGGACAGAGGTGGGACCCGTTGATGCCCCTAGATACCCTAAGACCAAAGAAGAAGGTTGGTGGCTTGTTATTGGCGACACAAAAACTAATAAGTTGCTAGCCATCAAGAGGGTTCCGCTTCAAAGGAAGTCCAAGGTCAAGCTTGATTTCACTGTTGGAGAAGCTGGGAAACATGCATACACTCTCTACTTTATGTGTGACTCGTACATGGGTTGTGATCAGGAGTACACCTTTTCTGTTAATGTGAAAGAGGCAGCGGAATGATGATTTGCTCCGCCATCCAGCTTTTGTTGATACACTTTTGTCTATGTTTACTACGTGGGTTTGACACTTCTCTCGTTGTTATGCTGTAGTTTCATGCATGTCACTCATGCTTCTTCTGAAGTAGTTTTTATCATTTTGGTAATGACCAAGCTATGCGTAGTCAAGTTATAGGTTGAATAATATTCAGCTTCACTCCTGCTCTGTTGTGCTGCGATTTAGCTGGTTTACTGCGTTTCTTATGCGGAGAACCGGTTTGTTTTCATGTGTATGGCAACTTGCCTATGATGTTTCATGTATTCTGTTTTACGAAAAATGTTTCACGGAAAATGCTTTTTGGAAAACAACAGTTCTTGAAAATATTTTTATGAATTTCATTCTTCGTTGTTGGATGTTGCGTAGAAAATGAAACAACTGTTTTTCGCTGTTTGGGTGTTATCGTGAGGGTGTGTGCTTGCTTGTGTAGGTAGTGGGCGGGCGTGGTGTGTGCGTGCGCGGGTATTGGTTTGGGTGTTTGTGCGTGGGTAGGGGTTGGCTGGCTGGGGGTGTGGTGTGTGTGGGTGGGCTGGGGGGTGGGGTTGTGGGTGTATTTCTGTGTTGGTGTGTTTAGCGGTTTCAAAAATGACTTATCGACTTTTAATTGGTTAGTGATTTTTTAACATTTTGATCTTCAAAATAAGTGAGATCAGTAATCATTTTTTGTTGGAAAATGTTATGCATGTATCAAATACTGAAAAATGCGGAATTTTTTTTTTTTGAAAAATAATTTTCGTTAAACAAACTGAGTCGTGTGTTGCTTTCTTTTTGTTTTGTTCTGGTTCTGTTCTTTCGTTCAACGGTAGCATTCGGCTGCCCTATGTGGCAGTGTGACCTCTCTCCAGAATTGAGATTTTCCGTTTATCCATCCATTTGAAGGGTATGTTCATGCTCTTGTTTCCTTATGGAAGGTGCCAATGTCGAAGTATAACAACGTGGCTAGAGTTTTGTTTCCTTATGAAAGGTGCCAATGTCTAAGTATAACCACGTAGCTAGAGTTTTGTTTCCTTATGGAAGGTGCTAATGTCGACCACGTGGCTAGAGTTTTTGGGTGAATAGAAGAAACATTTTATTCATATAAAGGGGTTTACAAAGTCATGGTCCGAAAATAAAATCAAAGGTCATCTTAATGATTCTCCTTTTCGTCTTTTTTTTCTTTCTATTTGTCTCAAGTATTACAACGGGCCTTATGACTTTACACTATTGTAAGGGTAAAGTCATGGCATATCATGACTATCAAATTGTTGTTAATATGAAAAAAAAATCCTTAATACCCTCGATTCATTTGAGTAGAAGTTATGTTCCATCCAAAACACGGAACATATTGAACCAATAGTAATAGACTTTCTCTGATTTGCTCCTAGCACTTGCATGAACGTGCTTGATAGAATTCAATCCAAACTTTAGTGCAGATTTTGATTGGACAAATGTATCGATCTGTACGTGAATCAACTCTCCCAAAGACAGCATACTGTCACAAAACGAGCTTCTCTAAGTCGAAATCGTGCGGCACTTAGCTAGATCAAGCCTCCGCTTGCTCGCTAAGTCAGCCCAACTGTAGAGCTGGGTGAAGTTGGAAACAAATATGTAGCAGAACACAAGAGATTGGGGAAAGGATTCCCAATACACTACTTGGAGAAAGCCTGCAATGCTTTAGTACAAAGATTGCTTGAATGTCTAGGATGCCTTGGCCAACACATGGCTTTGGCTATATATACTAGTCTACCTCTCAACGGACGGTGGAGATGCATTCGATCCTACGGATAGTATTCCCTATCTAGAACTTTCTAGACTATTTACAAGCCTCTCTAGTATTCTAGACTACTTCTAGAATACTCTTCCACTATTTTAGAGATATCCTCCCTACTCTAGAATATTCACATATTTACAAGAGACCAAGTGTGTAGAAATATCATGAACCTTCCGGAAGCCTTGCCCACGCATTGCCAAGTAAGCGTCCATTAAGCGTCTCGTAAGCATCTAATGAGCGACGCAACCTCCAAAAATCAGCTTCCTTAGCAAACGGTCCGTGACAATACACAAGTTAATACATGTAAGGTACTCAATAATAACTAATAGGAAAATCCAAAAGAACCTCAAAAACCCAAAGAAGGAACTCTCAGCAGTCACCTCTCGACCACAAAGGAGTATTCCTTTACACTTTCACTCCCCCTTCCCTTCGCCCAAGGCAAAGAACATCAAATTGATAACTCCTAAACCCCAAGAACTCTACATACATTAACAAAAGAAAATCACAGTAATACTCCATAACGAACACCCTTCAGACACGGTAGGTGAAATTAGATAGGATATTCAAAACAATCTGGCATACATCTCCCAACCCTGATAACAACAAAAAATCTAAGCAAACCCAACTAGAGCCCCCAAGAAACTAGAGAAATCTGAACTAGGAAAGATCCAAAAATCTAGACTAGAAAAAGGGATCTGCAACTGGAGATAGCCGAAAATGGTAATAATAATATTATATTTTTCAGATATGTGAAACTTACTCCTTACACCACGATCATGAAGCATTTGATGGAGGTATTTAGTAGGGGTTTTGGGGCAGCTACGACACCAACTGAGATTAGTGACGAGGCCTCTGCTAATTAGACAATCCCAAAGCACTGAACTGAACGGCTATTTTTCAAGTAGACAATCAATACGAAAGAAGGCGGTGGAAACGGCGACATGAAGAACACGCCCAATGGCTCTTACTATTTCCAAATGCACAAGTCAAAATCTTGGGAATCCAAACTTCTGATCATGCTCCATTACTCCTTGACACTTGTCCACCCCATCAATAACTGAAGAGATCACAACGTTTCGAAGCAATGTGGTTCATACACCTTCAATGCAAACAGATCATTCAGACTGCCTGGGCTGCAAGTTGTGACAGAGGCGTCAAAGGGCAGGGCTTGGGCTGGCCTAGCCCAGGCCCAGAAGGCCAAAAAAAGGGTGGGACCATTTAGGGCTTCAGGCCTGGCCTAGGGCGGGCCCAAATCTATGAAATGGAGGCCCTGTCCAGGCCCAAGCCCTAGGCCCTAACTTTAGGGTCAAGCCTAGGGCCCATGCCCTTTTTTTGGGCTAATTATACCTATGTCCCTGAGGTTAGGGGTTAATTACAGTTAATGACACAAAGTTTCAAAATGTAACATTCCGTGACCAAACGTGTTTAAAATGTATCAACTGTGTCCATCCTTCAGAGTTCTGTCCAAAAAGTGTACTTTCTTAATGATGTCATCGATACATATTTTTAAAATGACAATACTACCCTTGTATTGTATATACTGAATAAAATTTTAAACGTTAATTTAAAGATTAGGTTTTGGTTTGTTCCTGTCTTTTTCATCAATTTTGTCAATCTATTTCATAACCCTAATTTATCTCAATCTGCAAAACAGGGTTTCAAAATGTTCTCAATTTGCAAATTAGGGTTTCAAAATCTTAAGCTATCTTAATTTGCAAATTAGGGCTTCAAAATATTCTCAATTTGCAAACTAGGGTTTCCAAACCCTAATTTTCTAAATCTGCAAATTAATTCGATCTGAAACAGGAATCCAATCAACTCGGCACGGATAAGCTCTCAAATTCTCTGGCTTAATTTCGGCCGCCGCCTCGACATCCGCCGGCGTAATCCTTCCAAACGGCCCCATACCCACCGGCGAATTTATATCCACCTTGTGCTGCTTCGCCAGCTTCTTAGCAAACGGCGTCAACCCAATCTTCTTGGGCCCTCCTGAAGGAGCAGATGCTGCTGCTACCAGTGTTGGTGGTGGTGGAGCTGCCTCAGCAGGTGGAGGAGGCGGCAGAGACGGAGTTTAGGGGCATGAGCTGGCGGCTTTGGCCTTGGCTTCTGCGATTTCGACTTCCGACTCAGCCTGAAGGCCGATGGGGGAACCGACGGGGGTGGTTTCACTGTCGTCTTCGGCAGTCTCAATCTTGATTGGATTTCAGTTTCGCGGTTGTCTTCGTCTTTCTCAGTAGTAAGCCCGCACTGAATTTACTAAAGTGATGCTGATCAACCAACAGGATGCCGAAACTCGACTTAGACGTAAAGCATGGCGTTGCAGAAAAGGAACGATGAGCCCTAAGTTGGTATCAGATCATGCTTATGTTGAGAAGAGAGAGAGAGAGAGAGAGAGAGAGAGATAAAAGAACACAAAAATATTAATGAATAGCATTTACATAAATTTTAATGAATAGCATTTGTAAATTAGATTCCAAAGTCAGGGGCAAATAGGTCTTTTTGTCAAAACCGTTAAGTATTTTTGTATTCCGTTTGGTTGACGAACATAAGTATAATTATTACAAACTATTATCCTCGCATATAATTACCCCAAAACCTCAGAGACATAGGTGTAATTAGCCCTTTTTAAAAAAAAAATTCTTTTTGTGGTGCGAAAATATCGATTCATGAAATAAATGAAATTGATAGGCCCTAAATCATTCAGTATCTCTCTCGTGGCTAATGAAGTGCCTTAGATCTCTACTTTTACTCTATTTGAGAATATTGATTTGCTACAAAGAGTAATTTTGTACGCAAAAAGACAATATTTTCACAGGAAAAAAATATAACTTTTAGTCATGAAGGTTTTTTGTTTTCTAAACTCAACAATGGATACCTACATTTTTTTTTCCAAAGATATCTCTAAAAATTTCACTCAAATATACCTCTAGCTTTGCATTTTCATAGTATTAAGTATCTCATTAGAATCATGCATCATTAGATCACTTTTATCATGAACTTTTCTGTGCTTTCTGGAGTTATGTTCCCAATTTTCATTGCCTAATTGTGTTGTTTCTAGTTCTTAGACAAACAAACATATATTTTCTTTTCATAAGTCCATGAAAATAATACAGAGGAGCCTTGCAAGTAAAAGTAGATAAAGAAGTAGGAACCATCATCATGAGTTAAAAAAAAAGTGCATGTCCAAAACATTAAATAAAAAGAGAAAATATGAGGTAGAGAGAGAATGAGGCACGAGAAAAAAGGGGAAACAAAAAAAAGATAAGTAACACAAAATAGTTTAGGGCCAGATTTAGGGCCAAAGGGCTTGACCAGAATAGGACCGAAAAGAGGGCAAGATTTAGGGCCAAAGGGCCGGGCCTAGGGCTTAAAAGAGGGCCAGAACCGGGCCTTTTTAGGGCCGGCTTGCGGGCCGGCCCTTTTGACACCTCTAAGTTGTGATGGCTCACCAGGTTACTTTTTGGGGTAAGAATATGATGAATCTCTTGAAGACTTGGAATAAACAACGTTTTGGAAATCTGGGGTCCCAAATTGAGGACGCAAAAAGACGATTATGCTATTTCAAAACCCAAATTCCAAACCTCGATGCTCAAGTGATGGAACAAAAGACTAGGCATCAGCTTGACTGGCTCTTTGATTGTGAAGAAACCTTCTGGGTTCAAAAATCAAGAATTAAATGGCTACAGTTGGGTGATCGCAATACTAGCTTCTGCCATTCTTCAACCATAATTCGTCGTAACCAAAACCAGATTTTGAATCTCTTAGATGAACTTGGGAATGCTTTCCTCACTCTCGACACCATCTCAGCGTATCTGCTGACCCATTTTAAAAAGGTGTACTGCCCTTTACCAAATCCTGTGGGAAATTTATCAGTACTAACTGGTGTACTAGATCTCTCTTCCTCGCTCCTACCATCTCAGGTTGACTGGCTGGCACGACTTTTTACTGGGAAAGAAGTTAAAACGACATTCTTTGAAGTGGAACTAGTCAAAGCTTCTAGACTGGATGACATCCCGGCTATTGTCTATCAACAATGCTGGAATTTTCTTGAAAAACCTGTCACCAAGACAATACTATCATTCCTTAGATCCGGCCACATCCTTAGAGAGATTAATAAAGCCTTCTTGCTCTTGATTCCAAAATGTTCGAACCCCTCAACACCCAGTGATTTAAGACATATTTCATTCTGTAACACCATCTATAAAGTTTTTGCCAAAACCCTCGCAAACCGAATCAAACATTTTCTTAACCACCTCATATCAACACACCAGAATGCCTTTGTGGGAGGAAGACACATCAATGACAATATTATCATTGTGCAAGAACTCACTAACAAGATTCAAACTGCCAAGTGTGAGTGTGTGACAAAAAGATCCTAGAAGCTATCAAGATGGATATGAGTAAGGCATATGACTGTGTGAATTGAAAGATTTTGGAAGCAGTTTTAAGGCACACAAAGTTTTCGCCTCATTTCGTCCATCTGATCATGGAATGTGTCATTAGCGTATCCTATGAGATTCTACTTAATGGATCACCAACCGAAAGATTTCAACCTTTGTGTGGACTTAGACAGGGCAATCCTCTTTCGCCTTATTTATTCATCCTTTATGTGGAAGTTCTATTCGATTCTTTGGAAAAAGCACAAAACCTGGGTCAAATTCCTGGTCTAAGAGCTGGTATTCGAAGCCTACTGATCAATCGGATGATGCAATGTTGTTCACCAGGATAACCCAAGCATCCTGTCAGCATCTGAAACTCATCCTTCGGAGGTTCGGCGACAACCGATGTAGCAAATCACCAACACACACTGTTTAAATGATTCGGGCGAACCTTCGACATTTTTGGTCTGAGGACGCACGAAAAAACCCTAGGCTTGGGCAGCTGAAATGAAAATATCAGGCTACCATGTGTCCCCAGATATATATGACGTCACATGCTGAGTATATATGATATTATTTGAATACTATTTCTCACACATTTATATGTTAAAATGAGTTTGGAGAATTTCAAGCATATAGTTTAGTGGTCAACATGCTTGCTATCTTCATCCAATGTCTAGATTCGAGTCACGTCCAGAGACGCTAGTTCTACTCTTCAAAAAATATTTGGAATGGATTAAAAAAAAACGACGTGCTCTCCCGGATGTATGAAGTAGCCTATCTGCATCAAAATTAAGAAGAAGAAGCTTGTTTCAATTTGAGGGTTTTAACCACGTAATTTGAAAATTGTAATCAAAACAACAAAAATTCAAAGACATGAAAAGAAAATATAGAAGAAATAAGAATCAAACAGAGCTTTAAAAGTTTGAAGAGGGACCATGACTCGGGCAGGTGACCAGGCCCACTTCACACCTTTAAGAGGTTAGATTGTCCTTATAATGGGCAACCACATTAGACCCACTTCAGGTTAGGAGTCCAACTCCAAACTCAATAATAATTAATACCGCCACCTAGAAAACCCCCCGAGTCAAGTTTGATATGGTCCACAGTACACACCCCGACCAGCCTTGTGCACTGCAGTGGTGGTGGTGGTGGTATCCGGTCATGGGTCCAAATCTTTTTTTTTTTTGAATTGGTCATGGGTCCAATTTTTTAAATTTGCAGGAAGGTATAGTTTCTAAAACAAAGAAAACATTGAGCGGTTCGAGACTATTAAGTCCCGATCATTTAGTACTATAAGACGTATAGTATAAAAACTTTATGTTCTTCCTTAGCATCTTCTCTAATTGCATCGGCCTCTCCTCATCAAATATCTGAAAGGTCGTGACTATGGTCCGAGATAATGTCATGTTTACTTGCAGAATATAGATCTGGATCTCTTCAGTAGGAGACAACTGGAGATGCGCTATTGATGATTACCATTTTATGAAAGTTTATAAGGTCGTTGAAGAATATAACGAATACAACTTGTAGTGATAAAAAAAAAGTTTTAATGGCCAAAACCATTTCAAATTGGAGAGGAATCTACGATCCACACCAGGTATTCACAAGCCATTTGATGCATAAGTCTAACTTAGGCGTTGCAACTAGTAAAAAAGATTGAGAACTGAAGTTTCTATCTGTGTCATGAAGTTTTTTGGAGTATGATTGTAACGATTCGATTCACAGCTTCATGACAGGGTAATGCCTCTTTCAAACGGGTCAGTCAAGTAGGTATTTATAAGTTAATAGGTAGGGACTTATAGGCCGATCACAAATTAACCTACATATGATGTGAGATGTCATAATCTCCCAACCTGATGACTTAGTGTATTCGCTAAGGTTCGATCACACATAATTCAAAATCTTTCTCTCTAGTCAATGTGAGATATACCTGACTCATCTTTCGTCAACCCAACCATCCTCTTCATGTGAAATATACCCGAACTTACCTTCCTTTCCCCCAACTATTGGCAATCCTACGGGATGAGCTAGCTCGAGCTTTCGAGAGTCGACCTAATACCATCAGCAACGATATGGTTCACAGCCCCATCATAAGGCAATACCTCCTTCAAAAGGGTTACTAAGGTGCTTATGAGTTCATAGACATAGTCTTATGACGGCTGATCTCAAATCATTCTACATCCTATGTGTAATGTCACAATGATGAGGATATGCAGCTTTCTCCTTCAATGCTTCAAACCCCTTCCTACCTCAAACCATTGCTATTACGATAATATTATGATGGGACGACGTCACAGCTGTCCCAACATTACAATGTATAGCTACTACAGTACATACATCCGCACTTACAGGATTATATTTGGAAGGAAGCTACTTTTGTGAGAAACATATTAACCGGCCTCTTTGGCACGCAGAGCCAGATCGCATGTATCTATGATATAAATATCACTGGCTTTAGATATCTGTTGATCTAGTTTGTAGTTTATGTACGTATTGCCTGCTATTAATCTTCCTTTTTTAGCGTCTTTATGTGCATATTGCCGGCTATTAATCTTCCTCTTTTATCATGCATGCATCTTGAACACTCTTAAAATAGCCTAGATGATTGTAATCTCCTACTACCAATGCAAGTTTTTATTAGAAAACCCAAAAAAAAAAAAAAAAAAACCTAGGATACCCAGTTGGGTTCTTCAAAAGGAGATAAATTTGGTTGGAGTGGAAACAGAATAAGTTAGCCTTCAATTGTGTTAATTTAGACCCTGTTGTCGTTGAACTTAACCAAAAGGTTAACTTATTGAATCAAAAAAAGGTTACCACTTACCATAACCTTCCATATACACCCAAACAAAGTTTCTTATTTTTATGTCGGATGGGCAATCAATTTCTTGGCCAGTCTGGTGTCGTACTCAAGACACCGTGGGTCTGTGAATTCAGTGGCCCTGTAACCATTTTTAATTAATCTTCCAAAGTTATCTTCTTGTAAAAGGAAAATGACAAACTGTCTATTATTTGGAATTTACTAATTCTGAGTTGCTTCTTAGAAAATGCATCTAAAACTATTGATTAGAGTTTCTATATTATCCTTGACAAAAATGAAGGACGTATTTAATTCCAAGTTCTAACTCCGTGTTGTTAGAAACATTCTTACATTGGGAAATCATGACTTGATCAAATTTCATTCAAAATAGAAAATAGTGTTGGCCCAAGCTTATTGCCGGATATGGACAAATTTTTTGTTGTTTCTCTGATCGTAAGAAGATAGGTATAATTCCTCGTATAACGACAATTAATGTTCACTAAATGGAGTTACTGACATTTCTGTTAAAACTTTCAGCGACAATTCTTAATATTTTTTTAGCATCACTAAATAAAAACCAGAAAAAGTATTTAATGACCGTATATTATCGCCATACATAGTAATGTATCTATCTTCTCACAACCTGGGTAGCAGCGAAAATTTTTCGATTAGATATATGGTATAATTATAACATTCCTCTCTCAGTCCCTCCCTCTATCTCGACAGTGGCAATTAATTTAATTGCTTCAAAGGATTGAAACTAATAATTCGAGACGATAAAATGTCTACTTCATTTAAAGACAAGTGACAGTAACATATTACCACCCAAAGGGAAATGCATGACACCTTACTAGTCTGAACTTTGTGCATCCTATTGTGCTTTGCCACTAACATCACTCGATATAACGTGATTATTAGACTCTAAAACAACACAAGTTAGTAATTTGCAGCGTAAAGTTTTGTTCCGTTTCAAACTTCAAAAGTAAAAATCTGCATCTTGGTTAAGCAATTGAAAGGCTGCTCGTACATAACCACTTTTAATTAATTATGTAAAAAGCGCTAGTGTCATAAGCAATGCCAAACTTGGATAGAGCGAGAATCAAACTCCTTATCTCCCAATTTACGACTCATTGCAGAGTCATGAGTTTGTATTATTCTAAGATACTCTCTCCTCGTACATTTCCTCGATGAACTCTTTGACTCGATAATTATAATGTTTGCCACTGGAAATCAACTAGAGGCCTACCACTCAGGCTTGACAAATTCTTATTTCATCATAAGAAAACATTCCAAGTGGTACTAAAGTAACAAAATAAGGATCGTCACAAGCCTTTCTTAATGGGATACTTACTATCCTATGCAGGCCGCAACTGACTATACTATGGGTAATTGTGTCTATACAAGTACATACGCATTATATAAGCCAATGACAGAGAGTTTAGCACCATATATATATATATATATATATATATATATATATATATATATAGAGAGAGAGAGAGAGAGAGAGAGAGAAATTTCTGTTGATAAATATGATATGGTGTAACCAGCGGATAAGGTGAAAAAATTAGTAATTTCTTGTTTTCTATTGTCTGAAAATTTTTCAATCTCGTTAAATTTTATCGGTCTATTTTAACACTATATCATATTTATTTTATTGTTATGTTGAAGTTTTTCTCGTTCAAAATGAACCGGGCGGGTGTTAAGATGATTGGCCAACCATGACACCATGTGATCCAAATTCATTAGAATGATGAGTCCCATGTGAGCCATGCTTCGTCGATGAAATCCAAGTCAAATAAAAAAAAAATCATTTTGGTGCAGAGACCATGCAATTTGTTTGAAGAACTCAACGTGTAAGGATTCCTAGAAAATGTTGAGAAATAAACTAATACTAGGGACATTTTTTTTTTCCTTTTATCTACTTCTTTAGTAATAAAGACCGGAAGGGAGACCAATTAAAAGACGGCAAAGGAGCTTAGCAACTTAATAATAATAGTCTTTTTTCTCAAGAGGGGAGCTCTTTCGTGTCATGAAGCCAATAGTTAACTTCCATGTGTCACACAGATCTTGACGGGAGTTAGATTCTTGAAATTTCTCTTCTTATAATACAATTCTATTATTTAACAAAAAAAAAAGTAAATTATAGCCTTTAAGTAATTGGATGAGAGTATCATGTACCCATTTTTTTTTTGTTATAACAGGAAAAAATAAATTAAAAGCATGTGATATGAGATGAGACGTGAACTCTGCTTTGTTTAATAGCTAATGCTTGGGCTTGTATACATAGAGACCGTCTCTAGCTCGCTTTGTCCTCGTCCCACGCTAAGTTAGAATTAATTGTTCAAGCTCTCAATTTATTTAATTAACAAACATAGTTGTAGCCTTTTTTCAATTTTGCACAACATCTTTTTCAAACAAAATATATCGAGTGCTAAGACTTTTTTAGTACCTTATTCTATTATATCAGTTTATTCAATAATTTTAGATGGTCAGAACAAATAATATGGAATCATACAATTTTTACCCGCAATTCAAACTATAGATCTGTTTTTTTTTTTTTTTTCTGTAGATGCTTTTGATATAACATGGTGATGAGTCTACGTCAAGAAATAAAATCAGAAAAAGGGGAAGTTAATAAATAGCACCGGGAAGAAGCACGTGGCTTACATAAACCGAAGGACGGCGCCACCGCAAAGCTTCAGAAGTTCAGACAGAGTCAAACAGAGAACGGAGAGAGTAACATTGGACCTGGCCGGAAAAACCGGAAACCGGTTTATCAGAACTCGGCTCATCATTTCGCTCGTAACCAAAGAGCCCACTTTCCGCCTCTGTTCCGGTACGTTAGAAACTTGTCTTACAGATATCCAATTTTCAATACCCAAAAACCACCGTTTACCGCGTTTCTTCTCTTCTTGACTATATTAGCTTGCATCTGCAGAGCCGCCACCAAACTCTCCATATAAATGTGTTTTTATGTGTCTCTGTGTGTGTTTCTGATAGACAGACCCTTTTGAATTCTTGGTACTTCATGAAGCATGTTTCTCTGTAACTTGTGCTCCTCCTCAAGAGATTCGAATGTGTTTTTTCAAGTTTTTAGGTGAAATGGATGGAAGGTGGAGGTGCAATGGGATCAAGCTGCGTGTGGCAGTGATGATAGCGGTGGCATTGATGTTTCAACACGACCAGAGTGCTTGTTGGTGTCTCAACAGTGAAGGCAAGAGCTTAACCTTTCTGTACTGCCATTCGTTATTCTTTCTCTCTTTTTTGTTCTGAAGGGAAGTTGTGATCTGGTGAAATTGGAATTCTGCAGGGATGGCATTGTTGAGGTTCCGGCAGAGAGTGATAAGAGATCCATACAGTGCTCTGTCAAGCTGGAATGATAATGAAGGGGACTCCAACCCTTGTTTCTGGTTCGGGGTCGAGTGCGCAGAGGGCAAAGTGGTAACCTTGTGAGTCTTTTCTTTTATGGATTAATTCCTGCGCTTCATAAATTATGTCCCCCTTCTCACTTTCTTTTTGTTGCAATATTTAAGATTAAACTTGAACATCTAAACCAATAAAATCAAACTCAAATAGTAAGTACAGAAAAAGTTATTAGAGTCAATGCTTGCACGATCATGTTCGTTCTAGGAATTCGCAAAAAAGTCAAAGGAGATAAAAGTTATGAAACGAAGAAATTATGCCAAAATTGCGGTGTGCAACGATTGTGTCTATAGTTGTTTATTCAGGTGTCTGTGTTGGTGCGATTTGATCACAAGTCATATTTGACAAGATTGTTCAAACTGTGAAACTTGAGTTGTGCATGCTGTGACGTTTCTTTGCGGTGTTCTTGTCTGGATTGTTGTGGTGGTGACCAAGTTTTAAATGTGAGGAAGCTTTCATATGTTAATGGAAATGTGGTAGTCGTAGCCTCCAGTTTCCAGCTGTAGTTTAAGAATGCAGACATTGTGCTTGCTTACATTTATTTGCATACGATTCTCTACATTCTGCAAAGGTTAAGATGATCCAAGTCGAAAAGGTCTAGATCACCTTCCTTAAGAGGCGATTAAGAAGCTTAATTGTTTGCATTGAAGCCATACCAAGTCTTGAAGTCGCTCAAGGATTTGTTGCTCAAGGATATAAGTACAGATTAGAAAGGTTTCCTCATTTCCTCATATGGGACGGCTTGATATGTTCTTTCCCTCTCCTCTGTGGCGGAAGGGGTGGAATTGAGGATCGGAGTTCACCAAAAGATGGATCTTGAAGTGTTCAAGGCAGGTCGAAAGGGGTACTTGCTTCTCAGTTCTTGGAATCTAGTCCAAAACATATCATGCTAAAGAAGAATGGAATAGGCCAGACCGATTCTACTCTTGAGACTTCTAATTGTCAAAGAAAATAAAAGAGTATATTATACACGATAAAATACTACTGTTATACCTCCAATCCAACCAAACAAGAGGGAAAAACAGAAGGAAAATTTTAACATCAATAGAGTACCATTCTTACGAAGAATACAAATAGTTGATCGGAAGTTGGATTAAGCTGTACAATTCTAACTAGCTGCAACAGACTCTCAAACTGTTTCTTTTTATCTACTCTCACTGGATGCTGTGTACATGCAATGTTTGCAACCGTTTTTAGAATCCTGTGCAAGTTAAGTGGTCTGTGATACCAAATGAGGGAAAAAATGAACACATTTTGTTTTGGGCTGTCGTTACTCGCTGCAGTGCTAATGGCTGGGTTGATTACCATATGGTTGCGGGTCCAAATTTCTGTCCTGAACTAAGTTTGCCTTGCATCTTTAATTGATAGAATCATACTGTGATTTGCTTTTATTCTTCTTCTTTTCTGCTGCGCGTTTGTATGCTGCCTACTACTGTTCTTTAGAGATTTTAGGAATTCATGGAGGCTACTAATATTTTCCCTTGTTTTCAATCATTTTAGACTACACGTAGGTATTGCTGCTTTATGGCAGGCCTTTTGCGACTATCAAACTCATATTTGGTGTAAAACGCAGGAATTTAAAAGATCTTTGTCTTGGTGGAACACTGGCACCTGAACTAGGGAGATTGACATATGTAAAATCTATGTAAGCACATAGTGATCCAATTGGTGCTCCCAAAGATTTGTGATTTCTTCTATTTTGCATATATAATTTCCATTTAATTCTTGTCCTACATTGTTCCAGCATCTTACGCAACAATTCTTTTTCTGGAAACATTCCCAAAGAAATTGGGGATTTGAAGGAGCTGGAAGTACTGGACTTAGGATATAATAACTTCAGTGGGCCATTTCCCTCTGATCTCGGCAATAATCTCTCCTTGTCAATTCTGTGAGTATCTTCAAGTCTTGAGTTTTGCATATGTTTCTAATTATAATACGCTTGTGCTAACACCAATATTGGTTTTGCTGCAGTTTGCTGGATAACAACCAGTTCCTTGGTAGCATATCTGCTGAACTCAATGTTCTTAAGACGCTTTCTGAGGTTCAAGTAGATGAGAACCAGCTCATAAGTGCTAGTTTCGGGGCTAGTTGCAAAGGCAGATCCAATTCTTGGTGAGTGAACATTTCACACATGCTTGCCACACGTTTCAAAAGGGACACTGTTCCTACAACGGAGCTTGCAAAGTAGCAACTGCAGTATTTACGACCAAATAAATAGCATAGAAAATAATCTCTACGTTGTAGATACAGCAACTGTTAATGCTTGAGGAATTGATTCGAAGGAAAACATCATATTCCAAACTGTAGCAACTGTTAGTCCTCATGGAATGATTCAAAAGCAAAAACCATATATTGGAACACAAAGAAGTTAACTGTTGCTTATTAGAAACTTGTGTAGTCAGTTTGGACATAGTAGACTGTGTGAAGAACTTCTTTTGACCTCAGCTGATTACAAACTCCCATTGTTAATCTGGATTTAATCTGCCCCTATTTCAGCTGGGAGAGATTGAGAGAGGAAGAGGGGCAACTGAATTGAGGCTAAAGTGGCAGGACTAAACCCCCAAATAGATGAGGAAAAGAATTTATCACCATCCCTGCTGCATATGTACAGTAATATAAATCAGAAAAACTAGTTATAAGTAACTCCTGTGTGGCACAGAGCACGCTTGTAACAAGCTATTTCTTAAACTTTTTTTTTTCGTGGTATTTGTTTCCATCTCTGTTAGGAACGACGTGAAACCTGGAGACATAGCTCACCGGAGGACTCTACAGGTGTTGGAGGTACCAAATCCTTCCAAAGTCGATAGAAATAGACAAAAGAAGAGGTTTTCGAAGCCATCTCCCTCACCTTTTCTATCATCACCATCACCATCTCCATTACCATCTTCACCTATATTTTCTCCTTCCGCTTCACCACTATCATTGATATCGTTTCCCCCATCCACATCTCCGTTATCTCCACAAGTGACCCCATCTTCTTCCCCATCAGAATTTTTGGCCCCTTCACCCTCAGAAATTCAAACACCTAGTCCTGCTTCACCAACTCCAGAAACAAATGCTGTTCCTGAACCCTCGCACTTTGGTCCTGCTCCATTGCCTTCACCTGTTTCAGCTCCTAGTCCAATTGTAGATAAGAGCTCCAAGCCAAAGCCTCGGATAGTTCTTATATTGTCTGGAGTGGTAGGAGGTTCCATATTCATATTTATTTCAGCAGTTGGCATTGTATTCTGGCGCAGTAGTAAGGTGGTTACTGTCAAACCTTGGGCAACAGGGCTAAGTGGGCAGCTCCAGAAAGCATTTGTAACAGGTCAGTCCTCATTGACACAAACATTTTAAGAGAGAAGGAAAAAGCTTTGTTAAGTTGCATACAGACGTGTGCAAAACATGATGGTCCCAAACCCTCAGACCTCGCAGCACTTGACTCTTGACGACAAATCTTGGAACTTTTTCACAGTTAGGAAAACAGTTTTTGGCTCTCATATCTAACTGCTAAAAGGTTACCTTCACCCCCCTTGTGTTGCAATATCTATGTATCATTATATTAAGACATATAATGCTGCTTCTTTACATTGGGTCTCTTCATATCTATTCATCTTTGAGAGTCTTGTTCCAGGTGTACCAAAGCTGCAGCGATCAGAACTTGTAACAGCTTGTGAAGATTTCAGTAATATAATTGGCTCGTTATCAGATGGAACAGTGTATAAAGGCACCCTTTCAAGCGGCGTTGAAATAGCAGTGACATCTACTGCAGTAAAGTCAGCTGAAGACTGGTCAAAGAATTCAGAAGCTCAATTCAGAACTAAGGCACACAATATCCAATGATCAAACTTTACCTAGTTTTCATTCAGGTTGCCAGTTAAATAATCTTTTCTCTTGTTGGGTTGTTTTCAGATAGACACATTATCTAAGGTGAACCACAAGAACTTTGTGAATCTTATTGGATATTGTGAAGAAGACCAACCTTTCACGAGAATGATGGTTTTTGAGTATGCTCCAAATGGGACACTCTTTGAGCATCTACACAGTAAGTTCCTGCATTTCCTGTTGTATTCCATTATCAGCTGCAAACATTGAGTTAATATTGAGAAGCAGCATTTTGTTGAGCTTATGCTTGAGAAGTTGCCTTTTTTTTTTTTTTGCCTTCAACACATTCATGGGAACTGGGTGGATACATCTGGAACCCGTATTTGATGGTCTTCAGTTGAATTTGTACCGTCCTCATATAATTTCAGATTTGGAATGATAGTGGTGTTCTAGCTAAAGCTTTTGCCTCAACTGACAAACCATTATATGATTGCCCTCTCTTCAAGTGGACAATCTACTTCCTGTGAGGGAGCTAGGTGGAAATACTGAAATTATTTTGTTGCATGGGAGCTAGGTGCGTAGGTTAACTCCCCCTCCTTCAACTAGCAGAAGGGGTGCTTGCCCCTCTCAAAATTTGGTACAGGTGTTTCACGCCTTTATACCACATTTTCCCTTTCTGACTCAGTTCTCTATTAGAAGTCCACTAATCCTTCGCTCTGTACATAATGGCAGTCAATCCAGTTCAACTAACTATTTGATACGTCGTTACTGATGCTCCTCAAATAACATTAATTGACACATTGTGTCATAATAGGGCACATTTCATCAATTGCATTAGCTATGCACTCTAAATATTGCTTAAAGGGTGATGTTAATTACAACAGTAGTTTATGCACTCTGTATGTTGATACTCAATTCTGGATGTGTTGCAGTAAAAGAAGCGGAGCACTTGGACTGGGGAATGCGACTAAGAATAGCTATGGGCATGGCGTACTGTCTAGAGCATATGCACCAGCTCACACCACCAATAATCCACGGGAACCTGCAATCTTCTTCTATTTATCTTACAGAAGACTACGCAGCCAAAATTTCAGATTTCAGCATCTGGAATGAGGCAACTGCATCAAAGATGGGATCAGCTTCCGTAAAGCTCTTGGAGACCGTATCATCGGATCCTGAGAGCAATGTTTACAACTTTGGAGTACTTTTGTTTGAACTCATTACTGGTAGGCTTCCATACTCTGTCAATAATGACTCCGCTGTGAACTGGGCGTCGGACTATTTGAAGGGGGGACAACCCTTCAGAGAAATTGTGGATCCAATTGTAGTGTCTTTCAAAGAGGAAGAGCTTGAGAAGCTGTTTGCAGTGGTGAAAGGTTGTGTCCATCCTGAACCAAAACAAAGACCAACAATGAGAGAGGTGGCAGCAAGGTTAAAAGAGCTCACGTCAATGAGCCCCGACGGAGCCACACCAAAAGTCTCTCCTCTATGGTGGGCAGAACTCGAGATTATGTCAACAGACTCAAGTTAGGCTATGATTTATGCTACATAAATATAAGCATTAGAGTCTAGTTTTTCCTGTGACTTTGTCAGTGGTATGTATACTGCTCTTTTTTTTTGGCTTTCCTTTCACTACTTGTTACTTCTCTTTATTTCTTCTGTCGAACTGGTTGTGTTTTACTTAGGTTCAAGGATACCTGTATATAACAGAGAGGTCCTGTTACCTTCACAAAGATGTGGATTTCATCCAATAAAACATTTACTACATTCTATGGTGAGATAAGAAGTAACAACAGGCTTCTTCACCTCCTCTTCTTCTTCTAGCTCATTTTGTGAATTTAGATGAATTTTATATATCATTAGGAAAAGGGTTAGGTAATAAATTTTGAGAAACGCAGAAGCTGGAACCGAAACTTTTAGCGGGATCAAGTGTAAGAATTTTTGGTGACAACTAGAAAAGCCTCCATCCTTTTATCATAGCCTATTTTACCACATAGATTTAGCTACACAATTCCACAATTTTCACATGTGAAAATGGAAGAAGAATGAGAGAAACTGTTTAGTCTAGAAAAGAGAAGGCTAAAATCTTCTGCAATAAGGAGCTAGAGATCTGCAAAGGATCTAGCAACTGAAGTGCTAAAAATATGCAGTGTTCAATACTGACAAATGAAGGTAACTAAACCTTCTGTCATCCAGCTAGGTACTTTGTACTAAGAATAGACCTTGTATCTATCTCAATAAACACGATATGTAATTACACCATGATGGTAATCGTTACAACTCTTCATGTTGAGCCAAAAAACGTGGGCATCACAAACATATATGCCACCATCGTCCCTAGCGTCGAAAGTGCATGCATATACCATGGCCTTGCTGCTCTTCATCTCTTGACATATGCCTTTCCTCCCATAGCCATGACCAAGCCATTGGGAATGCTCTTCAAGAGAGTGATTTTTGACGAGCACTTGGCTTCGAGGAAGTTCAAGCAAACTTTTTCCTTTGCTCCAATATTGGCATGAAACTGCCCAAACTATGGCATATCAATAGCAACATGTACGATTCACATGCGCAAATGTGCAGCTTGGCCTTGTATTCGCTTATACAGATCAACGGTGTCTTTGTGGTTGGGATCCAAGCAAAGTGCTGCTTCACAATCTCGGTGAGCAGAAACAAAGTCGCCTATGGACTCATGGAATGCCGCTCGAAGATGTAACATTTGCAAGTCAGGCCTGAAAGCTATGGCTTTATTAAGCTCTTCTACTGCTTCAGCTTCTTTTTGGTCATCCATTAGCACTGATGGAAGATATTTCATGCGTTAGTATAAGCAACTGACTAGGAGAACAAACTCTTAAAAGCATAAGACATGACATGATTGTCAATATGCACCAAGGTCTACCACCCTCCCCCCAACCACCCCCCACCCCCAAGGGTTGCTGATGCTCCAGGAGGAGGGTGGGGGGACCCATATCGGTGGGTCCAACCAACCCACGAACAAAATGCAGATACGAGTTAAATGGCAGCCTAAATTTAGACCCACCATGGCAGCAGCCAATTTGACAGGTGACCTTCTGCACATCTCAAAATATCTTATTCAGATTCAAAAACTTCAAAAACAGAAGAAAATTCAGCGCCTAACAAAATCTCCTACCATAACAAGTCACACCCACGCCGACCAAACATTAATCTGAAGGAGATAGTGATGACGTGTAGAGCTGAAGAGAGTAATGGAATGCTGAGCAATTAGGCTTGAGAATTGTAATCTAAACAGAGCCAGAGATCCTCCCTAAACCTGCCAGATCTTCAATTATAGTACTCCATATCTGTCTCCCTAGGGCTAGGCTGAGCATAACCAACCCTTTCCATTTATTAACAAAAAATGGACTAACTTAGAAGGTTCAGAATTTAAAAAGTTACCTGCTGCCCTGTATCTATAAGGATAAGTCCTTAGAGGATCCAACTGAGTAGCCAAACTCAGATCATTGCTGGCCATGTCACGGTCGCAGTATTCTGACCGTTTCTCATAAGCTGATGCACTATTTTGTGCTTTTTCTATCAGTTTTGTCATTTCATCATAAGCAACCTTCCTTTCATTTTTGAGATGATAAATGCGTGCCAACCCTTGATGAGCTCTTGTATGCTTGATGTCAAGGGCACTTACATAGCAGTCTGCAGCAAATTCCAGCTTACCGCAATCGGCATAAATGCTACCAAGGTTATTTAATGCCTGGAGAAAGGCAACAAACAAATGAAAAACACATTTTTGAACCAATCACCCAGAAGAAAATTTTCTTTTGTAGACAACACTTACTTGCCCTTTCCGAAGACCATCTGAAGGACATCGAAGAGCATCTTTTAAAAGTTGGATAACATAAGCTGAAGATTCAGAATCTAGAGTTGTATCTGCAAGTATGTACGCTTTAAGGAAAAAAGCTTCAAATGACCTCTGAATAAAGATGGACTCCTCAGCTTTAGAGAGTGCTTCTTCGCGATGGCCAGTGTCGTATAAAATCCATCCTTCATACACAAGTCTTTCGTGCTCGGAGTTAGAATTTCTTCGAGCCAACTGCAAACTGCGTGTTGCGGCCTTTTGACAGTTCAACCTACAACACTTGATAAATATCAGAGGTTCGTAAAGTTGTTTGGCTATGATAACAACCAAAGGATTAAACAGTTTAACGGGGCCAATACACATTTCTCCAAAGTTCACGAGATTGCAGAATGGGGATGCAAATTCATGCCTAAGAAATCAGGACTTTTGTGGAAAAGAAGAAGTAACATAGAATTTGTTCGTGAAGTAGCCTATCTTAGCTAAAGACATTTAAGTAGTGCGGAAACAACTGATGAAGGGAGTTGGCTTTAGTCTCATAATTGTAAATGCACTATATGCATCCTGTCCCTGGGAAAGACGGTGCAAGATTGTATAGCTTACCGCAAAAGAAGAAGAGATTGCCGAAACCGTAAAAGGCTCTTTCCAGGTTCGTTTATCAGCATTTGATGTATTACAGCCAGAGAGCCAATATCATCAATAGATGACCATCTATCATAGAGTTGCAACCAGCAATCAGCAGCACTCCACTGCTGAACATTTCGACCAAGGAGCTCAACCAAATGATCACCTCTGATCTTCCCATGAAACATCATGAAGTTGGGCTCCAAAGTTAGCAAAGCCCGAATATCCCTCAGGGCGGCTTCATAATCCTCGAGTCCAAGAAAGAACCAAGCCCGCAGTTCGAGACACTCTGGAGAGAGCTTAAACCCAATGATCTTATTGATCTCGGAGATTGCCTCCTGAACTTGGTCTGTTTCCAACATTGCAACCGCTCTATATTCATATGGAAATGTAAGGGTGGGATCCAAGGCAGTTGCAAAGTCCAAATCAAGAATCTTCTTCCTCCCCATGTTATACAATGACCGCTCTTGATACATCCACCCGATTGGTTTATACTCGGAGATGAGAAAGTTAATCATCTCATAGGCAGAAAATCTGTGGCCTTGTTTGCTTTTTGTTCTGGCAACACCTGCCATTGAATAAACATGACCTGTCTCAGCGGCTACCTCAAAGCAACACAGAGCATTTTTATATTCCCTCCTCTCAAGCAAAACACAACCCAGCTGATGCGATGCGAGTGCCTTTTGCCACCTTTCATTGCCGCATTCTCTCAATCTCTCTAAACACATAACTACAATGTTTGAGGATATTTTCTGTTCCATAGCCACCTGGCTAAGAAAATAATACAACAAGAAAGAAGCATGCCCCACCAATGCCAATCTCTCCCTAGCATCAGGGCTACAAAATATATTAACAACCCTTGAATCGGATAAAGAACCAGGAAGCTCTCTTAGCAACACTTGCAAGCAAGAAGCAACCAAAGAATTCGCCCTCTCCTCCAATCCGTAATCAATAAGAACTAACGCTTCCTCAAGACCACAAACCAACGAAGCCAAATAAACATCACAAGTAACCTTCAGTTCCTCGCATAAAAACTGGTTGGCGAAGGACAAGAGCTCCAGAACTATCTTAGGAGAACAGGTGTCTAATCTGCTTGTCCTGCTAAACACTTCTACAGCTCTCATTCCTTCCACAGATATCCCCACTCGCGAAAAATCTATTTTATCCGTTTTCGACTCCATAAAACCACCATATAGCATTGACTTGAGTGGGCTCGAAAGTGCAGCAATTTTAAACCTAACGCAATTGACTTCCTCAACACCAATGCAAAAGCAAACATTCCACTCATTGCCTAAAATCCTAAAATCATCCAACTCATTCTCAAGGAACAAATCAACATTACTAGATTCAGAATGTGTATGGCAATGTTTGCAATGATCATAAATTGAAACCATATCATACCCGTGTACCAAAGCAACCTTGGGACATTCAGCAATCCGCCCCACGCAATTCAAGGATGATGTGTCGTCTTCTGTTCTCTCGTATCGCAACCATGCCGAGAGTACAACCTTGCAATGCACATCAACCGCGTGTTGGCGCGCGGATTGGAGGCATCTGCGAAGCAGCTTCGGGTCACCTAAGCTACACAAAAGGGCATACTGCTCTATGTACAACAAAGATTTATTGAATTCTGGGCAAGTTTCAATTCGGCGGTAGAGGTCGGATAATGATGAAACTAGATCAATGGACTTGAGGTGAGGATCTATGGATGGTTCAAGCAGGTCAGTAGTAGGAAGTCCATAGGACAGTAAACTTTCAGCTGCTGACACTGAAGTCGTAGTGTCCATACGGTTTGATGATAGTATAGAGCTAATTGTGATTGGTTCATGATGGTTGCTGACCTTAGTTGAAGTGGCACCACCGCCTTCGGTGGCGGCGGTGTCGGAGGTGTTGAGGGCGTGCACCTGGGTGGTCTTGCTTCGGTCTTTGAGCTTGAGACCGCGCATAGCGTCAATAATATGCTTATGGATGAGATTTACAATCTCAAGGTTTGATTTGGTTTTTTGACACCCATCATTAGTAGAAATCGACATGAGATGAATTGGGTAGTGATTAAAATGGTGGGTTGACACCCTCTGGCCTGCATACACCACCACTATGATTCACACACACACACATACAGTGAGACTGAGGCCGGTGATGCAGGCAGGCAAGAGGGTTCAACTATGGCTTCAAAGTTTTCATCGTAAAAAGGGATAATTTGTGGATGGTGAATCTCTCCATTATTTTATAAGATAAAATCCAGCATCGCCACTTATTTTATCAGGCTGTGTGTGCAACTGTGTATGCGTATACATTTGTTTTTTACGCTTAGAATATTGGAGTAGATGCCTTTTGTTTAAATGAATGCATGCATCTTCCATGAATATGAAACGTGAAAACCAAACCATCCTCATCTCCTTGCTGGACAGGCCAATTCAATTTAAGCTTCTCTGTGAAACATGGTTTGCCAGAATCCAGCTGAAAGAATTTAATGCGTTATCTAAATCAATCACCAAAAACAATTTATTTATTTCTCCATTATTAGTAATGACAATGGTTTTGCTCCAAAATTCATGTCACACACTTCTGCTGCATTTTTCTCTATCCAAAAGCTAATCAATATTGCCCCATTTGCATAACATAACCACAGTCACGTGACAGATTATGATTAGTCTTACCTGTGGAAGACTTTGATGATGTAAATTATCCCTAAAGTAACCACATTTCAGAAATTGTAGTCAATACATTACGCTCTGTTGGAGAATGATTTCTTTGTTCTTTTTAATCATTAGGAATCCCACATTTCTGATACAATTTTTCATGTTCCGTTGTTTTCGGTATTCTTAAGATATATTTTAGATTTATTTTTACTAATTGTTTAATGCTAACTTGATTTGTCAAAAAAAATACTTATTAGATCGACCGCACCTATTTGAGTTTAATTCAATGTTTGCATGTCCCAAAACTAATCCTCAAATTTTGCAAAAGTCAAAATGAAAAAAATCAATAAAACAGAAGGAAAAATATCCATTAACAATGTTTCTTTTCCTGATATTTTTTCTTAATACGTTTGTCTGTACTAGGGGTATTAGTTTATAAAGAAGGCTACCATTATTAGAGATTGAAAGAGAAGTCATCTAATTCCCCCATTCAAGAGTCAAAGACACCTCAAAGGATAAGCAAACTTTATCAAATCATCACTCAAAAGGGCTACACAATATCTTTTAGGCAAAGGGGCACCCGTAAAGTGTGGCTCACTTCAAAATGCAAAAACCTTGTACTTCACTTTCTCTCCTATTTTTCTAATACATGAGGTGTATTCTCGTACCGATAACTATATCAAAATCAAAAAAAAAAAAGGAAAAGATAAATGCATGAAACGTCATAAAAGAGACGCTAGAATAACTTCAGCTGATTTCCCATCAATTCTAATTGGAGTAAATTGTGTGTGCTTTTTCTCGTCACTCGGTATATAAATTTCCTGTTGGCGTTATAATTGTAACGTTTAATCCTCCCCTTGAGGACCAGGAAAGATCGATATTGCAAGGTTTTAAGTTTATTTACCAATAGGAAATTCAACAAGGGTAAGAAAGTATTGCCAGACGAGATACATTCAATATGTATTCCCCTGCATTCATTCCAATATGCAGAAATAGCACTGGACAATTGTCATACTTAATTAATTGTCAATGCTTTTATTTCTTATTATAATATATCTATCATCCTTCGACACCAAACCTGTCCAATAAGCCAGCACTTTGCACAACTGTGAAGCTTTGCTCCTGGGTTCAATCAAACAGCATTCCAAATACTTTTGCTAATTGCTTGGAAAATGGATTCTCTTGCTCTTTCAGTCAAATAGTACTCCAAATTCCTATCCCCATTGGTTAGCTTAGTGGTTGATATTTGATTAGGCATGGGCTCAACTTTCACAAGGTGCATATTAGAGTCAAACATCGTAAGTCAAAAAATGTTGCCAATCAGATGGAGATGTGAGATGAGATGCATGGTCAAATTGTATCGTCAGAGATTAGTCAAGCACATGGGGGTTGCAGTGTACGTATATACTTTCATCTAGATACTTTCATCGTACGTCAGAGTGTACGTATATACTTCCATCTAGATGGTACTTCTCGTACATGAGATGAAGAAGCGTGCCTCCAAATAAAAACGTAACACGGGGACATTCATCTATAATGCCAAAACGGTGGTTAAACCAAATCATTGATGGTTAGGTAAACATAACATTAGATCGAACTGTGCCTCCTAATTACTTAACTTACGCATGGTGGCCTTTCTTCCATCATGAGAATTCCCACCCATTATTGGATCAGGGTACTCATTCACGGTTGGTGGCCCCTAAGGCATCTCCACCACTTGCTGAATTCATCATAAACAAAAGAACCAGAGGGCGTGATGAAGCAGCCAGGGAGCTTAGGATTCACGTGGGCGCCAGGAATTAAAGGGATGCTCTAAATGAAGCACTCTGCTCCTCGTCACATCCGCTTATTCTGGCCTAAAAGGCTATACCCCATGTACGCAACCAACGCTGGTCCTCCTATCCCGTCCAAATAATTTTTATCATGTGCATGGCACGTGACATTTAATTTGCATTTTTCTTTTTTTTTTTTTGCTACGGTAATTTTCAATCGTCCATCAGCATAGAAATTGAAATCAGCGACGTTGAGGTTATCCATCATGGCCTCTGCCATTTCTCCCACACCTTGGATTTTTTTGTTTTTTTGTTTTTTTGTCTTAGGGAGGAATTAATTTCTCAACCAAGCTCAATCACATTATCAATAGGTACCACAGTAGGTAAAAAATGAGAACCTATAACAGATACAAATGCCCATGCCACTCCCTTTTTCCAATCATTCCCAGGAGGAAAGACAATACCGAAAGCACAACAAAGCAAAGGAACTCATATCAGTTTCAAAAGAAGCTCCACAAAGAAAAGATATCCTTCATAAAAGAATTTTTGGTACGCAGAAAAACAAGTGCAATGTAATCTGGTAGCTATTCGAGCCAACAGGACAGCAATGAGGGTTCAAGGGGACAGGGAGCATGAAAAAAAAGTGCTAAACCGCTAATAAAATTTACCAGAACATTCTGGCCCACAATCTTCATAAAATTGTGGTTCCAACGCTAAACAACTAAACATCAACCTATTTTTGGGTTATCAACCAAAATAAAGTTGGCTAAAGTTCACACGATGGCACAAAACAACACCGTTCCAAGAAGCTGAGCCGAGACGAGCCGAGCTAAGGCAAGACGGAGGCCTCTCATTCTCAAGCTCTGACTCGTCATGCTAAAGATCATAACCCAAATTTACCCCGAGCTCAAAACTAATTCCGGGAATGTAGGCTCAACCTCGGCTCTCAAAAAAGTTTGTTTGCACCAGAGAGGGAGTTTGGCTCCAAATTGGAGGAATACTACTCAAGCTCGCATCTCGATCTTAACCTATGCTGCCATGGTAGTATGAACAACTCTTCCCTTCTTGATCTTAGAATCTTCTTAAGAATGCATTAGCCAAAGCTATGATACAAAACTTAAGAAGTAACAAAGGAAATTGGAAAAGAAAAAAAAAAAAAGATATAGACCATGCAAAGTACAAGCTAGCCAAGTCAGTAAGTAAAATGAAGACCCACTTCATCGAATTATGCTAACTCAAGCAACCAACCAAAAAAGAACAAATATGGCGAATACTAGGTAAGCTACCATTCTGTCAGGTGTTCAGATAGCAAAATTATCGGGCCCACAAAACTTCTGGCTCTAACAGCGATCTAGGTTTGTTAACATCAAATATTTAGCTCTTAAGGCCAAGCCAATGAAAAGATTCCGCGTATAAATTCTATGGTTGCAAAACTGAGCTAGCAAACTGTCCAACTAAAGTTCGTGTTGCTCACCTTTCTAGACCGTACATCTCGACAATTACTAGTGAGTCATGATCCTTCACGACATGCTTGGAGATTTATACAAGTATGCCAGAAGTTTCAAAATATTGTAACAGTATCAAGCCAGATACTATATGCACAATACTGTATTCCCATAATAACCTGCCATCACCATCCATTCAATTCAGCCACACAACCTTCGTCCGCTGCCAGCAATATCTTCCAACATCAATAAAAGCACATGAAATAACCCACGATCCCGAGAACCGCTACCATCGTGAAGGGCTGATTTACTAGTTACTTCGTGAGCAATTGTGCTACTTTTTCAAAAAGGAGGGAATTAATTTGTGTCAAATAATCAACAACCACCATCTTTTACTTGATAAATAAACGTATGTTCACCAAAAAAAAAAAAAACTCTGGAGAACCCACGTACACACAGGGTTTGCTAAATTGTGGGCCAACCTCAAATAGCCACTGACCACCTTACTTTCACAAAATTTCTACTAATATTTAATCCTGCCCCCTTGACAGTTTCTGATAGCCCCCACTGATCATCATCCCTTTCCAATACCACATAATAGTATACATATCTACATCCCCAGGATATGATACGTCAAACGAAAAGCTCTTTTCAGTTTCTGACGGGCGGAACGGGGGTTTCCATCACCACTGCCGATCCACCTTCAACACCTCTTTCTCTCACTTTAAATCATCTCATGTTCTCACAACATCAATGAGAGCCCTCATTCTTACTTCCTCCGATACATCAATAGAATTAGCTCAAGAACAATAGCGTACTCCCCCTTGTCCACCAATAGCCGCCCAAACATGTTCATCAGAACTACCACCACAAGGGAATTCGTTGCACTAGATGGCGATCACCAGCAAGCTTTGTGGACGACCGTTTCCAGTAACAACGACCCAAATCATCAGAAGATAGTACAGATTTCAAAACCACCATAAACCAATTCCAAACGAATTGCAAGATAAGAAAACTTCTAATTACATACCAATCTCAAAATTCAATCCGTACATTGCAGTAGTTGGTGGCAAGTGGGTGGGCTCAAGAGTTGGACATGAAGAAATCAGAACTTTCCGGAGCAGTGACGATGTCTGTTTATATGGAAATAATTGTGCGACCTATTTACGGTTCTAATGTGAAAATATAAATGTCAAATAGTGAATCACAGCCAATGTCAAGCCCTCTTGTACTCTGTGTGATATCGTGCGAAACATGTTTGCCCGGAGCGAACCTCATAGACCGTGCTGATCTTATCCAATATGTAAAGCTATTAATTGTTCACCTATCCAAAACATGAAGTGCTACTAATCATAAAATTTGAGGTGTAAAGAGGCCATATAGTTGGTTGCTCAAATTTGTGTTGAGCCTAAGAAGCACGGACTTGGGTGCGGGTGCAGATGCGACACAGGTGGAGATACGCGGATACGGCAATTTTGAAAATTTTAGGATACGGGTACGGCGAGAATACGACATATTTTATAAATATTTTTTTTAAATATATACATTTAGCATTGAATTTCTAAACAATTTGAATCTCGATATGTATTAGATATTTGTAGAAAACATAATACTCCAACTAAAGAGTGGGAATTTGTAGAGTTTAATATGTTGCTTCTTGAATTTTGAAGTTTTCAACTAAATTGGTGATAATTTGTTAAGTTTGGGTTGTTTTGTAAATATTAAAAGTGCATAACTGAACACAATGAAGTTTGTATATGCTGTCCTATTATTTTCTTTGAAGTATTGGGGCTGGTACAAAAATGAAATAACAAAAGTGAAAAGTCATTTCTAATTACTTCAAGCCACAAAAATAACATCGTATAGGGTATTAGCCATTAGGGTTTCTCATATTTCTTCCAGCCACAGCACCGCACTTGGTTCGCTGGTGGGATCTCCTCCTCCTTCTTCTTCGCACTCCGCAGCGCCGCACTTGGTTCGCCGGTGAGATCTCCTTCTTCTTCTTCTTCTTCTTCTCCTTCTCCTCCTTCTCCTCCTCCTTCTCTCTCCTCTCAGATTCTTTGCCAGTGGTCACTGGAGTCACCGATGGTCACAGATCGGCGGTGGTCAGAGGTCGGATATGCACCTGAGTCGCACCCGGTATTTAAGAAATTAAAATAATAAATTAATAAAATCGGACACCCACCTGACACGCACCCATGCCGCACCCGCACTTGCCGCGTACCCGGTACCGGTGCTTCACCCGTGTTGCACCGGTGCTTCACAGTTGAGCTCAAGTTTGACTCGCTTATCAAGTGAGCCAAGTTGACCTCGAACCCCAGCACAAGCAATGGGTTTCCCTAGATCAAATCCGAGCTTCTTACAAGGGATATAGCTAATCGCGTAAACACGAACCAATCTCAATTAATTTCTCATGTCCGAACAAGCTCCAGCAAAACGAGCAAGAGCCAAGCTTATGAATAGTTTGGCTGGTCTTACATACTGATCTCTTAAAAAACTGTTTTGACTCGGTCACATCAATAAGTACGTTGATATTATAGGCTCTGATCGTGCCAAGTAATGTGGATCTTTATAGGCAAGTCATGAAGTTCGGGAGACCATCTTAATAGACAAAATGTAATAAATAAACACAAAGGTAAAATGTAATTGATAAATAGTTCTTTTGCAAATTCTCTTACCAAAAGCAACTTTAGTAGCAGTAGATACAAATTGAAGGCTAACTACAAGAAAAGAGAAACATAAGTGTCTCTCTGTAGGTTTGCATTTATCTATAGTCTATACACCCTCTACCAACCCAAATTGACCTTTCACACAAACAGCAGTGTAGATGCCATCTAAAGCAAAGTTGATCAAATAGATTAATAAACATGAAGAGATTCACATGTATAATATGTATATACTAGAATATTGAACAATAGTTTGTCTATAGTCCTGTTGAGTGGAAATAAGAGATCCGGGAAAAAAGAAAAATTGGAAGAAGAATGCTACGAGTACATAACTGCAGCAAGCATATATAGGCTTTCTAGTTACACTGAAGACACCTGAATATGTTTACAGAACTCCACAATATACATATTTGAACTCGAGAACAAAATACTGCCGATGTAGCTCTGAACTTCACAGTGCCCTCAGGAACCGGTTCTTCCATCATCATTGTACTGCTCTCAAGCCATTAAACTCTATACACTATATACAGATGTTTAGATGAAAACTCTCTTGAAAAGGAGAGCTCAGGTAATGATTCCACAATCCTCTTTCTCATATAAGTGGATCAGAATCTCGTTATCTCTCATGTCAGTTTTCTAAACCATCTTTACTACCCACAGTTTATATTTCTTTATATACAGATATACAAGACAGGGCCCAATCAGACTTGCATCGGAAAGGTGCTTGCAGAGATTGAGATAAGTTTCCACATTTCCAGATTGTTGGATTCTTTTTCTTAGTCCCTGTAGCACAGCTGCCCTATCCAAAAAATCTGGGCATAAACCCATATTAAGCATTTTTTCTACTGTTTCTGCAGCATCGCAAAAATGGCCACCTTTGATGTAACCTCTCAACAACCATGATAAGGTTTTTTTCTTACTCAACAGACTCGTAACCTCCATTCTAGTAAGCAGCCGAGCAATAGCACCGACCTCCTTTTGTGAAGCACATATGGCTAAAACAATGTCATAAAGATTTTGATCAGCCTCCTTACCCACGAGCTTCATTTCCCACAGTTGTCTTTCAGCCTGAAGTCCACGACCAGCACAGATATACATAGCAAGAAGCCGCTCGTAAACTACCCCATAAAGTGATGAGCCTCCCTCTTCAATCACCCAATTGGACATGCGTACCCCATCAGCCAGAAGATCAGATTGGTACTCTTCAATAAGCCCAACATTTTCTAGATCCAGTTCAATAATCAATCCAGCCTTGGTGAAACCTTTTAACTTGCGTAAAGCTTTTGCGAACTCATTCAGCTCTTTAACCACGGCTGTCATTGCAATTAGATAGCTGTAGACCTCTGGCTTCAACCCAGACTCTCTAAAATGAACCACCAATTTAACTGCATCCCTGTAGTTCCCTTCCTCCTGATGAAACATGTTTTAAACAACCTTCACCATTAGAGAAACTATTGTATCTAAACTAGGAATGCAGACACCAAATTAAGCAGCGTACAAGGTAATTAACAGCTTCATAAACGGGACACTAGATCGATAAATCCAATTAAACAAGTTACACAAAAGCGTGCTGACTAAGATATTATATGCCAAGCTAACTATATTGTTGCGGAGCACAAGCCAAAAACAAATGGATGGCTTCAACCACAGGGTGATCTTAAGCCATTGGCTTTGTGACAAAACAAGCAAAAGAAAGTGTTAAGCACATAAGGCATAGCTTACTTGTTAAAACTTATGAACATGAAGGCAGCTAAACTATCAAGCGGTCCTATTGTTCTTCCACACCCCAGAGTACAATGAAATGTCCTAACTAATCAAAGTAGGAAGGTCCCGACCACCCGACAGAGTAAGAGATTATCCAGGGGATTTTGTGATGAACCAGGAAGTTTCATCTGTTTTTGCCGATAATAACTACATTTTACACATTGCCTCATGGATCCACGACGCCAGAGCATTCATTCTAAAAGGACTGCACTGGCCCCCTTAATGAACGTGTATACATTTTATACATAGCCTTATGCTATCATACCTCAAATTCATTAGGAGACTAGTAGCACTAGAACAACAGCTGTGAGGCGCATAGTTATTAAAGGCGCAAGGGCACCTAAGGCGCAAAGAGTCCTTGGAGCCTAGGCGCAAGGCGAGTGAATTTCAGCAACTGAAGACATGTTTGTAGGGAACACACACGAAACAATGTGCTGACCAGTATGTCAGCAAGGAAAAACTTTACAACCAACTCAACTTTACAAGGGCGTAGAAGCTGACAATACATGCATGGCATAGTATGCAAGCCCGGAATGAAAGATCTTCGCTTTTCATATCAGTAAACAAACAGCAATGTAGCTCATACTAAAAGATCAAAAAAGCAAGACTATTTGAGAATCAACAATATGCTTACCATCATCTTCCAAGCAAGATACCCGGTCGGACCTCCCTTTTTCCCTTGCCCATCATCGTCCGAATAAGCAATCCCCCTTCTCAAGACCTCCTTCACAAACGAGACCGCCCCATCCCTCTCCTCCATCTCCCAATACAACGAGATCACCTTCTCGATCATGCTGAAACTTGGCTTCAACCCCACGCAATCCATGTCCACGAGGAGGTCCACGACCTCCCCAACCTCGTTCCCACCCTCGATCAGCTTTTTCACCCACCCGCACATTATCGACACCATAAGCTCCATCGTCTCCTTATCCACCCGATTCTCCTTCCTCAGCCACTCAAACACCTCCAGCGCGCACCACGAATCCCTCCCCTCCTGCGAGAAGTAGACCAACACAAGCTGCAACTCGCGCGCGGTTAACCTCTCATTCATCTCCTCCAAAACATCCGAGGGCTCCCTCGCCATTCGCTCCAATTCCTCGATCGCCTCAAAGAATCCTTCGCTCATTTCATCCTCGTCATCACTAGTTACGAACCTATCTAACTGAACTGACTTAAAATACCTAAATTCTCGGAGATTCACTCTATTTGCCAAAACAGAGGTAGGATTTCTAATTCTGCAAATTGTGCTTGAAACCCTAGAACACGACTTAATATCTAAGTCCATACGAAATCGAGGAACAAGAAAACGGCACTGTTTGGGTGAATACTGATAATTCAATCCTGAATTCGTAATAGAAGCAGCCATCCAGACCAGCTGGGTTAGGGTTTTAGCAGTAGAAACTGAAGGAAAATCAAAAAGAAAATTGCAAAAAAGTTAGTATCTTTAGATTCTGTGATAAATAGGGCTAGGGTTTTGGATGGTGTTTATGAAGTGAGAATTGCAGCGGCCGTCATTTGGCAACCCCTGCGAGACGAAGAGGACGAAAAACAGTACCTTTGGTGAAAGTTACATTCGGTTGGCTGAAACGTGTTCCAATCGTGGCTGCTGAAAGAATCTATGGTTGGATTTCGATATGAATTCAATTTACCCCCAAATTTTGGCTGCAAAGTCAAATTTGGTCAATGTACTTTGGGGCCTCTTTTTTAGTTATTTCATTTTATTAAGGAGAAAACTCTGGCTAATTGTGTACCTTTTTTCTTTTGGGCCAAAATAATAGAAGTTTATATCATCACACGCGTATAATACAACACTAGGTAGGAACATGAAACCAGTCATATGACACCCTCAGTGATAGGCACCAGATGTCATCCCTATCTGGTAGAGGTTAAATACATGACAAGCGGCTCAAAATTTTAGACTAATGTTGTTTTCCGCCCATAGCTTTGGAGGCCAAAGGGACACAACAGTATGACTAGAATCATGCCACTCACGGTAGAAGAAAAGACCTGCTCGGTCGGCATGAGTAGGTACGGCTCGTTATACATCTAAAATTGATTTGGTTAGCAGGAGTAGGAAGTGCGCGTTAATTTTTTTTTTTCTAAGCAAGACATATGATAACAGAACTTCAAAAGGTACGGGGAGAAAACTAGTTCCCTTCATCATCCATTAACAAAAGGGGGAAGATGGATGAGGTGGGAACTAGGCCAAAAAAATCGTTTATAGCAGCCCATCTGGCTAGATTATGCGCTAACCTATTTGCAAATCTACTAACTTTTAAGAAAGTCCAACAATTGAATCTTTTGAGCATGTCCTTGGATTCCTCCACCAGAGTATAGCTAGACCAACTTGGCGTTGAATCAAAGCTATTCATCCACTCCACAATCACCGAAGCATCTCCTTCAAACACCACATTCAAGCACTTCATCCTTGTAGCCAGTTTGATCGCAAGAAGAGCTGCTGCTGCTGCTTCTGCTTCTGCCATTTTCGCATTCATAGGTGGGGATGCTTGAGCTTGGGCAGCTACAATCAATCCATCGCGGTTGCTGATAATCGCCTCTTGGATGGTTTTATCCTTTCTGATAGCTGCGTCAAAGTTGACTCGGAACCAATTCTTTGGAATCGAAGGGCTGGACTGCAATGAGTTGGGTGATGGTGTTCTGGGAAAGAGGACAGGCAAACTACTACTGAAAGCTACTTTCACTTGTTTGATTACCTGTTCCAGAGATGGTTCAATGTTCAGAAAGACCTTGCGATTGCGAGTCCACCAAATGTGATCAATAAGAGTGCAGGCAAAAATGGTGTATTGGTGCTTGGTGTGGTTTTCACTGAAGTTTGGGAAATCTGGGTTGATTATGAATTCCAGCCAAAAAGGAACCTTTGATATGACATGAGCATAGGATGGAGCAGTTATAGGGGGAGGCCGAAAGAAGTCATGAGACGCTAGCCAAATAGCTCGGGAGAAAGGACATGTGATGAATAGATGGACGGGAGATTCAATCTCTGAAGTACATAAGGGACAGGAGGTGTCCATACCCGGATTGAATATTTAAATTTTGAGGCGAACTGGTAAAATGTCCCAAACAATTTTCCAGACCAGCAATTTGTGTCGTTCCCGTAATTTCTCTTTCCACAACAACTTCTAGAAATACAGGGAATCAGGATGATGAGACCGGAACTTGTTTTCGTTTTCCGATAGATAAGCTGCTTTAGAAGAGAACTTCCCGGATTTGGATGGGATCCGGGCTACGAAATCCTGGGGTTTAGATAAAGAGATTCTAATATTAAGAATTTCCTTTATGACGGAATCCGAGAAGAAGTGGTGCAATTTAAGTGTATGTTTGAACTTCTTGCCATGATGTAACCACACGCTTGTTTAGGAGAAAATGTGGAGATGCGAAAAAAGTTACAACCCTCCACCTTGCGACTTTCTAGGTAGCAATCTGGCGCCTAAGGACCGCCCAACAGTAATTACAATTACCATGATTTTAAGGGGTTAAAATGTATCTTTATAAGCATAAAATTGGTTTTTTCAATTTTATCACCTTAAAATTCCTAGCCACTCGGAGGCCCAAGCACCCTAGGCCTTTGACAATATTGACGCGCCATGAGATGCTAAACATTAAAACCAATAAAACGTCAAACACTTTGAATATAAAGTTTCTCCTCGATCATCAATGAATGAATTACCATTTATGATATATATCAAGCACGAGTAAATTTTTAATTTTATTGTAAAACATATTTATTTGATTGTTCTCTAGTCCATCCTTATATATGTTCATAACTTGATGGAGATGCTTGCCAGAGCTTTGACATGTCTGTGTTCTTTTTTTTTTTAAATTGAAGGAACATGAGAGCTCCATATCATTTTCTTGATGGTATGCCTCACCACCCGTAATTCCATTTTTGTAATACCCTCCAAGTGAGCAAAAATCAAATTGTTGGGGACAATAGTTGGGTGCAACATCTTTGTCCTACTAATCTAGTGACCCTTAAGCATTAAGATAAATGCCACAAGATTGTTGGAGACGATAGAATTGTTCACCCGGCCAAGGGTACTTCAAGTGGATTATGACTTTTGATGGTCGGAATGATGGAATGGAATGACTTGTAGGCGGCTCATAAAATCTTTTTCACTCTCAAAGGTTATTATTGTTATTTTATTTTTTTCTAATTGGGCATAGTTTTTTAGCATTAAGGTCATTGAAGGACATGGACTACTTGGAGATGCTAACTTGTTGCAATCTTCAATAGGTACATATTCTAATTTGAGGAGAACTCGTCGATATAAAACTACTAGGCCTTTGAAGTCCCACTGTTTCTGCAAGAGCGTTTACTTGTTTTCTTAGGGATTTGTTGGCACTTGCACGTCCAGTCCTTTCTGCTCGGTGAGCGCTTTCCAATACATTGTCATCTTATCATCAAACTTCCCTTCCAGGGATTTGGATCCCCTGCTGTAACCCATGGTTACAGCAGGGGTGTTGTACCATTTCTGTGAGAGAGGGAGGAGAGAGAGAGGGGGAAGAGAGAGAGAGAGTAACCATGGTTACAGCCCCTTCTCTCTGTGCATATTGTAATTCTTAATACATTAATGTTACAGATCCAACTTACTCTGTGCATATTGTAAAAGTAAAGCATCGCAAGCAATATATCTTGTATAGTATTATTTTATGATTTAAAAATTACATAGTACCACCACCAAAAGACAAAAAAAGGAAGTTCCTCATGTAGCATATAAAATATCATGTAATAGATGACATGAATGCATGAGGATGACAAACATGCTCCCATTCTGAAATAATAGTTTGATCCACATTTGGACCATCTTGACTCAAAATAATGTGTTGGATTGTTGGAGTTGACCTTTTAGTACTGCAAATGCTTACTATATAAATTCGGGTCTCAATGGTCTAATCAAACAAACAAAGAACAGAGAGACCTGGGTTTCATTTCTGTAATACCACATGACAGACCAGACTTTTGTGTTTTTCTCATAAAAATGTCCATCCTCCAACCACAATAAACCTTTATATAGTATTGTTTGGTAATTTTATTTGCATTCCATTGATCCATATACTGAATAGGGCAGTGTGGAAGTGCGACCATTTCTATACTTATTTGAATTGACAGGCTCAATAATTAACGATAACGATGGTAGTGAAATTATTAGAAGATACCCACAGTCCTCAACGATTAATAGTATGCTTTTGGCGTCTTCAACAAATAATTCTTAACATCACATTATTTACGTGAATAATAAATACCACTAAAATTGTTCATCTAAAATGGATCGGCAATGTCTAAAAGCAAATCATTCTAAACGATCCCTTCACCAATTCTTAAGTTCCAACCTGTGCTATTCTACCAAGTCTAATTTATTTTAAAAACTTATCTTTACGTAAATCAACAAATCATGCAACTTCATGTCTATTTTTAGACACGATCATGGTGTTTGTAAGCTGTCACCTGATAATACTTATAAAAGAAACAAGTAGACTCAAAAGCGGACATGCAAAGCAAGGCAGATCTAGAAAGTCTAATCGAAGGGTGCCAAAAAATCATAAGAAAAAATTAATGGTTAACATAAAAGAATTTGTGTCATTATTGGATATGTTAAATGCAAAATGAATTGCTCAATTTGACTACAAATGATGCAATTTTACTACCCATAGTGATTTATTTAACTTAGTAAGATTAATCAACAATAAATTATTAATCTTGCATGAAAGAAACTTAACTCTTATTGTACATATGTATTACCGAAGTGATTATAAATTATACGAGGACAATAATCATGTATAACTTAAAATACTATAAGAATTTAAAAAGAACTAACTTTGATCTATTCATATTTTCTTTATAATCTAGATATTTGGAATTTGGAAAAATGAAGATGGACAGTGGAACAAGAAAGACAAAGAATATGATAGATGGTAGCACAAAAAGTAAAAAACACAACAAAATATATTTTAATACATTAATGTTACAAAATAATGGCATTTGTAAATATTTTTAAACCTCATTATCCATAATTTAAAACAATTAATAAAATTCCAAAATTTAACAACACCCTGTTAGAATCTTACAATAGCATAAACATAAGAACATTAGGGTTACGAACTCACTGGAATCGAATGAAATCATAGATTACCAAGAGTTTTATTACAATGATGAAAGAACGCCAAGATGCGAAAGCGAACACGTAACCTTTGGTATTGATCTTCACTACTCTTCTCTATTCTTTATGATGGAATAGATTGGTGTATTTTTTTTCTTTAGTCTAGGAAGCAAAAGAGTGGCCAAACATTATGATACCCTAACCTCCGAGAAAAAGAGATATTTATATGAAGAGAGTAATGAGATTAACCCTAAAGCCTGCCAAATCTCAACCGTCCATCAAAGTTAAGAGATTAGAGTCTATAAGTCTTTTATACATAATAAATCATAAGTGTATTGGATAGTAAATTGAATAGGCCCATAATGTTATTTAAACAATTAATTAATTAATATCCAAATCAAATAAATAGTCAACATTAGTATGACCCGTTAGGCCACTTAATTACATTGGACCGATCAATTTCAACATTCTCCCACTTGGCCAAGGGTTATACTAAGATTAACGTCATAAGTTTTGACATAACAAAATTTGAACAAAACGTACCGTAAGTTAGGCCACATTTAACAAAAACACTAAAATGAATCGAAGATAGTATATGTGTCTCTCAACGCCATAGAACCGTTCTTCGGTTAGAATCTCAGAACTTTTACCAAATATGACAGTCAAACAACTTAATAGACATGAACTGCATCGTTGCATAATAAATAACAATGTGAATGAGTTCATATGATCCTTACATTGGTGTTTGTTTCAGAATACTTCAAATGTGCACTTTTAATGAGAAGTAACAAACCATAATCATAATATGCAGAATCCAAAACAAAAGGTGATCACGTAAATAAATGTCTAAAATCAAAATCCCATCATCGAAGGGAAAGACTATCAACCAAACCCATGCTAGCAACATGTTTTCGAACGAGTGTGGGTGGTAAGCCTTTCGTCATGAGATGCGCCAACATAGCGATCGTATTGATATACTGAATAGACACTATTTGATTATGAATTCTTTCCCTCACAACAAGATACTTAATCTCAATATGCTTCGTTCCACCATTTGATTTGTTGTTTTTGAAAAAGAAAACAACAGCCTGATTGTCACAGAATATCTTTAGTGGTCTCAAAATGGTGTCAACGACTTTAAATCCCATAATGAAGTTCCTTAACCATACACCATGACACGAAGCCTCAAAACATGCCATAAACTCTGCCTCCATGGTGTGAGAAGCCATTAATGACTGCTTAGCACTCTTCCATGAAACATGTCTTTCTACGAGCATGAAGACATAACCTGATGTGGATTTCAGGGTATCTGCTAGACCTGGCAATTTTTGGCCCTGACCAGCGGGTCCACCCAGGCCCATTAGGAAATTGCGGGTACAAGCAGCCCAAAACGAGACCCGTTAAAATTGGACCCATACCCTAACTGGCCTGTTTTTTACGGTTCGGTCTGGGTAACGGGTAACCCGAATTTACCCGTTTTTCTGAGGTATATATACTACGTCACTCGTCACTCGCCCTAACCTTAAATCACTTCACATTTTTTATTTCACTAGTTCACTCCCTCTCGTCGGCCGTCTCTGACCATCACAACATAGCCATCTCACATCTTAGACTCTCAGTCTCAACTCTTACCAGTCACCGTCGTCCGTCGCAGCGTCGCCCCTCCTCGGCTGATAGTTCTTCTTCCTCTAAAGACTGCCGACATCGACGACCATCCAATCCTCCATCAACTTCTCTGACTCCGGCCGACAGATTGACCACTGTTGCGGGCTTGCGGTGCTGCCTATCTTCTCAGAGATTGCCGATCGGTGTTGCCAGACATCTTCAAGTTTAACTGATCAACTCAAGTCCTTGCGTCGAGTCGCTGACCGCCGTAATTTCGTAAACAGCTCCACCAGGACCACCACTACCGCCGTTCACCTCTGTTCGTCATGGACTTATATGAGCAAGGTTAGTCCCTTTTTAAACTCCTTATTTATTATGAATACCGACCACACCTCAATGAAAATAATTTAGAACTTTGGACTATTGAATGCATGAGTGATGATTTGGAGTTTGCCAGTTTGGATTGTTGAATATTGAGAAGATTTGGAATTTTGGAGTTTGGACAATTGGACTGTTGAATTGAATATTGAGAAGATTGGAACTATGGAGTTTCGACTGTTGAATATTGATAATTGATTAAATGGTTTCTTGTGTTTGATTGAATTTTTGGGATTGGTATTGCTGAAATTCTAAAAATCATGCATCTCTGATTCTCTGTACCACATTTGTCACTGTGTTGCCTTGCCTATGATATAATGTGGACTGTTATTCTGTTAATACTGAAATAAACCATTGAAAGAAGATTATAAGAATGATTGGATGACTGAATCAATAAACCACTGAAATGCCAAAGTGACCACTCCTGAATCTCCGAATCGCGATAATAAGAATGACTGGATGAGTGAATCAATAAAATATACCACTGGTAATAGGAAATACTGAAATAAACCACTGAAAAAAGTCCTTGTTTCTTGTTGTCGCTGTTGTAGGATCGATGGAATCTGTGAACATGAGTCCACCTACTGAAAATCCCGACGTTGAGGTTGTAGACGTTGATGATGAGGACTCCCCTATTCGTACTAATCCTGATGGTATTGAGATAGATTCTAAGTCTAAAGGTGCTATTTGGGAGAAATTTGACATTGTGAAGGAAAATAATAAACATAGGGCCGTTTGTAGGTCATGTAGGGAGAAAAGTTTTGCAATGGGAACCACTCTGGATGGGAAACCATGCAAGAGTAGTCACGGAACTTCAAATATGCATAAACATCTTAAGGTTTGTAATGCCTACAAGAAGCAATTCATGGATATTAAACAAATGTAGCTAGATTACTCAGCAAAATTGAGGACCAAAAAGATTTCTCAAGATGTTTATCGTGAAAAAATGAGCATTGTAATCTTGAAGCATAATTATCCTTTCTCCATTGTTGAACATGAGGGCCTTAGGGAGGTTCATAGCTATTTAAATGCGGAGGTCAAGCCGTATACTCGTAATACCGCTAAAGCCGATTGTTTGAAAATTGCATTGAGGGAGAAAGAGGTACTTAAGCTTGCTTTGGCAGAATTAGTGGTAAAATATGTCTCACGGCGGATGTTTGGACTTCAATTCGATTGGAGAAGTATCTTTGCTTTACTGCACACTTTGTTGATGAAAATTGAAAATTGCATAGTAGAATCCTTAACTTTTTCCATTTTCCTCCACCGCATTTCGGTAAATTCTTGTATGACAAAGCTTATGATTTTTTGAAGGATTGGGGAATCGAGAAAAAAGTGTTTTCGATCACTTTAGATAATGCCTCTAGTTGTGTTAACATGCAAGATCATTTGAAGAACTTAATGCTAGTTAACGAAACCTTGGTGAGTAACGGCAATTATTTTCACATTCGATGTTCAGCTCATATTTTGAACCTCATTGTTCAAGATGGATTGAAAGTTGGTTGTGAATCTATTTACAATATTAGGGAGAGCATTAAGTATGTCAAAGGATCTGAGAGTGGTTGATAAAATTTGCCCAATGTTGTGAACAAGTTGGTGTGAGTGTGACATCTTCAAAGGGTTTGCGCATGAATGTTCCCACTCGTTGGAACTCTACTTTTTTCATGCTAAAGTGTGCGATTAAATTTTGATTGGCATTTGTCAACTATTCTCTTACTGGATCAAACTACAAGTATTGTCCGACTAACGAAGAATGGGATAGAGGGCTAGAATTGCAAAGTTTTTGGCCCCATTTGCTGTAATGACCAATCTTGTGTCTGGGACTGAGTATCCAACGACAAACTTGTATTTTAATTCGGTGTGGAGAATTCAGTTGCGCTTAATGGAAGAGATGGAAAGTGAGGATCTAGTTTGAGAAGCATGGCTACTTAAATGTATTCGAAGTTTTTAAAGTATTAGGAATCTTATAGTGTTATTCTAGCTATGGCGACTGTTCTTGATCCTTGGTACAAGTTGGAATTTGTGGAATATTGTTATAATGAGATTGATGTGATAAATGGGAAAGAAAAGGGAAAGGAACTCAAAAAGAGTATCGAGAAGCTCTATCAAGAATATGTTTTCCAAAATTCCGTTGCTCCGAAGGATAAAGCTTTTGTTGGTACGAGTGACATTCCTGGGCAAGAAGATGACACCGAAGTAAGTTATTTCCTTTTCTTGTTTACATTTATTTTCTTACCTTTTTAAAAATGTTATTTAATTTTTTACATTTGCGGTTCTAAAAATATAGGAGTACTTTAAAAAGTGACGACGTGAGGCCAAGAAGAAGTCGGACTTGGATCTTTATTTGGAGGAGCCGCCGTATGACTTCGTGGATTATGCACACTTGGATATCTTGGAGTATTGGAAAGATAATCGTTCCAGGTATCCCATTATTTCGAACACGGCACGTGATATCTTGAGTATTCCAATAACCACAGTTGCTTCCGAATCATCTTTTAGTATTAGTGCAAAAATTCTCAACAAATATCAGAGTTCACTTACTCCCGATAATGCACAAGCTTTGGTTTGCGGACGTAATTGGTTGTTTGGTTATGCAATTCAAAGTAAGTTTTTAGTCGTGAAGCATTAAAATTATAAATCAATTTGTGTTTTGAGATATAGTTTAACCACATTTGTTTAAATGTAGGTGAAGATCCCGAAGATAGTGAATTGGTGCTAGGTTTGCCGAGTAGTCCGAGCATGGACGGTTCATTGGATGCAAGAAGTTTGCGGATTCCTAAAGATTTGAAGTGATGCGTATTGGGAAGTTGAATGAATTAGTTGAAGACTTTTTTAATTATTATTCATGTGATGTTTTATGTTTAAGTCAAATTGTTTAATTTTAGATTGTGGGTGGACGTGGGGGATGGGGCTTGATGCATGCTTGATGCTAACGTTCGATCTTATGATACTTATATTAACGTGTACTAAGTAGTAGTAAGTACTAAGTCATGATTAATTAAGTAGGAGTAAGTGCTATGAGTAGTTTACATAAATTGAAATTAAAGTACCTTTAACAATAAAGTAGAAACAGAGAATCCTTTAGTAGAACAAAAGGATTGAAAAAGAAGAAAATGTGCCAAACTATGAAGATGAGATTTAAAAATTGTCTGTCTGTTAATAAGAAAGTAGATTGGCAAATGGCAATTGCAAAAATGACAAACTATGGTTTTAAAAAAAATAGATTGCAAAAACTGGACATACCCGCTGGTAATACCCAGCCCATCCTAACAGGGTACGGGTACATGAAATAGCTACCCAGAAAAATCGGGTAATTTTTACCCGTACCCTGTCGGGTTTTACCCCTACTCGCCGGGTATACCCGTTTGCCAGGTCTAGTATCTACACACCCTGCATAATTGGAATCAGAATAGCCAATAACCTCAATGTTATCTGACTTCCTAGAAGTAAGCATGAAATCCTTGGTACCCTGTAAGTAACACATGACTTTCTTGGTTGCTTTCCAATGACCCATTCCTGGGTTTATTTGGTAACGTATAAGCATGCCGACAACATACACTATATCTGGGCGAGTACAGACTTGAGTATACATGAGACTCCCTACTGTTGATGCGTAAGGAATACGCTCCATTTCGTCTTGCTCCAGTTGGTTCCTAGGACATTGTAGCAAACTAAATTTGTCACCCTTAACAACATGGGCAACAGTGGGAGCACAGTTATGCATATTGAACCTTTTCAGAACCTTATCAATATAGGCTTTTTGGGACAATCCCAATATCCCACGAGACCTATCTCGGTGAATCTCAATGCCTATAACATAAGAGGCCTCTCCAAGATCTTTCATATCAAAATTGTTAGACAAAAATTTTTTGGTCTCATGCAACATATGCATATTACTATCAAGTAAGATATCATCTACATACAAAACTAGAATCATAAACTTACTTCCACTAATCTTTAGGTATATAAATTGGTCCACTGCATTTTCTTTAAAGCCAAATTTACTAATCATATCATGGAACTTAAGATACCATTGTCTAGAGGCTTGCTTTAAACCGTACATGGATTTCTTTAACAGGCATTTCATATGTTCCTTGCCTTCAACCATAAACCCTTCTAGTTGTATCATATAGACATTTTCATGCAAGTCACCATTAACGAATGCGGTCTTTACATCCATTTAATGTAGCTCTAAATCATAATGAGCCACTAAAGTCATGACTATTCGAAAGGAATCTTTTTTCGACAGAGGAGAAAATGTTTTATTATAATATATCCCCTCCCTTTGAGTGAAACCTTTAGCGACGAGTCTAGCCTTGTATCTTTTGACATTACCTTTAGAATCTAGTTTAGTTTTGTAGACCCATTTACAGCCTACAGCTTTGACCCTTTCAGGCAAGTCAACAAGGTCCCAAATTTTATTTATTTCCATTGACTCTAACTCATCTTTCATGGCCTCAAGCAATTAAGTTGAGTGATCACTCATGAAAGGAAGTAGGATCATTTCTTATGCCTAGATTATAGTCAGCCTCATCTACCTACACAATATAGTCATCATAGATGGTTGTCCGTCTTTTTCTTCCTGACCTTCGAAGAGGTTGCTCATTAGCAGGAATTGGAGCAGCATCCATAATAGGGGGCACATCATTAGGTACTACTTCGGGTGCATCGTTATCCTCTATATGAGGTATTGGTGCACCAACCTTTTGGATAACATGAATAGAAACATGATCCTAAATTTCTTCAAGGTTTATTTTCCTTGGTGTACTACTCCCATTATACTCAACATCTTCAAAAAATACTGCATGCCTAGTTTCAATAATTCTAGTGGTATGTGATGGACAGTAAAATCTTAAAACCCTTAGACCTTTCAGGGTAACCTATAAAATGACAACTTATGGTATTAGGATAGAGTTTCTTAGTATGTGGATTGTAGACTTTTGCTTCAGCTAAACAGCCCTAAACATGAAAATATTCTAAACTTGGTTTCCTCTGTGTCCACAATTCAGGTGTTTTAGGCACAGACTTACTGGTAACCAGGTTAAGAATATGCACAGCTGTTTTAAGTGCTTCAACCCACAGAAACTCTGGTAAAGTGTTTTGGCATATCATACTTCGTACCATATCCATGAGTGTACGATTCTCCCTTCAGCTACACCATTCTACTGGGGTGTACCTGGCATTGTATACTGAGCAACGATGCCACGTTCTTCCAAATATAAGGCAAAAGGACTAGGGTTACGACCCATTTAAGAGAATTTTTCATAATATTCTTCGCCTCTGTCAGATCTTACAACTTTAATCTTTAGGTCGAGTTGATTTTCAACTTCGGCTTTGGAAGTCTTAAACATGGCAAGTGAGTCGGATTTTTCATGAATGAGGTAAACATATCCATAACAAGAATAATCATCAATAAATGTGATAAAGAAAATATGACCACCAATACCCGGTGTAGGGAAAGATCCACAAATGTCAGTGTGGATAACCTTTAAAAGTTCCGTACTTCGAGTGACACCAATTTATTGCCTTTTACAAATTTTCCTTTAATACATTCAATACATGCGTCAAAATCTGAGAAATCTAAAGAATGAAGAATTTCATTCTGCCTCGTGATATGTGACCTAGACGTTCATGCCACAACTTAGCGGAATTTTCATTCTCTCATTTTCTCTTACCACAAGTTTTAGCAACTACATCATTCACGTTCATTGTTTTCAAGGATTCAGTAAAAGAAGCATTTAAAAGTAATTTGTAGAGGTTTCCCTCCAACAAACCAGAACCATAACTCTAGAGTAAAGGAAAAGATAGAAGCCTTTATTCTCAAACTTAAACGAATATCCATAAGCGTCAAGTCTAGAAACAGAAATAAGGTTTCTAGTCATACTGGGAACATAAACAGTATCAACTAAATCCAAATTGATACCACTCTCCAAAACTAAACAGAGAGTTCCTACAGCTTTAACTTGAACTTTCTATCCATTTCCTACTAGAACATTATGGTCCCCTTTGTTTAACTTCTTCACCAAAAGGAATCCCTCCAATGAATTAGTTATGTGAACATTTGCACCTATGTCAACCCATCATGTATTTAAAGGAGCATCAATTGTATAAGACTCATAACAAACGCAAATAGATAAATTACCTTTCTTTTCCAGCCATTCTATGAATTTATGACATTCTTTCATCATATGTTCTTTATCCTTACAAATGTGACACCTAGGACCAGAAGAACCCTTGGTACCAGAAGAGCTTGCCTTGTCAGTCTTGGTTACAGAAGCACTCTTATTCCCTTGCACGCTACCTTTGTCAAATTTCTTTCCTTTTCCTTTAGATGGACCAGTTATGGCAACGTGAGCACTATCAGGTTGTTCAGACTTTAGCCTCTCTTCTTCTTGGACACACATGGAAATCAACTCGCTCATCTTCCATTTTTCTTTCTGCGTGTTATAGTTGATCTTAAAAAGATCAAACTGCGCAGGAAGGAAAGTCATAATAAAGTGCACGAGAAAACTTTCAGAGATTTTCATGTCCAAACCTTTTAGTTGAGAAGCCATATCATTCATCCATAAAATATGCTCACGAACACCGTTGGATCCACTGTACTTGAGCGTAACCATTTTAGTGATGAGAGTAGTAGCATGTGCCTTGGAAGAACCCTGAAACTACTGTTCAATATGAGCAAGGTACAACTTAGCATTATCTGAGTCAGTAATGGCTTCGCGAATAGCAGTCGTAATGGAGCCTTTCATAATCATTAGGGATATGCGGTTAAAATGCTCCCACTTTTCATAAGCCGCCTTTTGCTCGGTAGAGCTTTCAGTCGTAAGGGCGACAGACGCGTCAACCCGTAAAGCATAATCCAGATCCATAACTCCAAGAATTATGCTAATCTGTTCTTTTCATTTTCTAAAATTGGTGCCGCTCAACGATTCAATAGAGGAAAGATAGCCAGTAATTGCAGCAGGATTATACGCTAAATAATAACAATAATCATGCACGTTAGTACCGAAAATCCACATGATGAAAATAGTTAGTTCATCATTTAACATAATAAATTAAATTGAGGGATAAACAATTTATTTATATGAAAAAGGTAAATACACAAAACCTTCCCCAAAAAGAAAAATTAATATATCACTTATAACCTTCCGTTGGGCCGGTTATTAACATACAAGTGTTTTTCCATCCTTAACAAAATTTGGAAATCATTAGAAGCAGCATGAGCACAAATTATATCACCGTTGGGCAGAAAATAATTCAACCCATACAACTTATTATTTCCTTTCTTTTTGCTTAAAAATTAAAATATAATCTTCCGTTGGGCCGACCAATATTTTAATTAATAAGCGTAACGTGATGTGGTTTATCATTATCTTAACTTATAAAAGATAATAAACTTCCGTTAGACCGCTTACTGCCAAAATAAGTAAGAACCACTAATTATTTCAAGTTCATTATCATAATCTAGACATGCCAAACGAAGCATAAGGTTTTAGCATAATCTCGTAATTTTAGACTAATTCTTGAAATCATAATAATACTGGCAAGTTATATTCATCAGTATCCCTAAATAAATCAATATTAAAACATAAGCGGCGTTACAAATTTTATTTTGTAAGACGTAATTAAAATATACAAGCCCTTTAAAAACTCATTTTAAAATGGTCAAAACAAGCCCAATAAAGTGGCCTAATAAAAAGTCCAATTCGCTGGTTACAAGCCCCTTTAAAGAGGCAAAAATAGGCCCAAATTGTTGGCCGAAAGTAGGGCCTAATTCTGGCTAAACAAGCCCAAACGGTTAATAGAATATAAGGCCCAAACCGCTAACAGAATATATCTTAATTCTAGCCAAACAGGCCCAAAATTTAAGTGGCCAAAACAGCCCAGTCTTTCACCATAACAGGCCTAATGAATGACCAAACGGGCCGAATTCTCTGGCCTATTCACAGCCCAAACAGTCCTAAGTTTGGCCTTTTGGCCCAATTATGCGGGCCAACAATTAAGTCCCAATAACAGGCCAGGTAACAGGCTAAAAAAAAAATTCAGCCTACTAATTTGGGCCAATACCACAGGCCCAAATATATAACAAACAATCTGGATACTTACCTTCGGCGCAACCCTTTTTTTTATTTATTTATTTAACTTTAACGTTAAGCATAGTTCTTCAAATATTCAAGAATTTTGAAGGAAAAATTCTATGTTCATGCAATTGAGTAACGTGACTCTGATACCACATGTTACAATTATTCATTCATCTTGACCCCATAATCAAGATCATTAGAATCTTACAATAACATAAACATAAGAACATTAGGATTACGAACTCACCGGAATCGAAGGAAGTCATAGATTACCAAGAGCTTTATTCCAATGATGAAAGAATGCCAAGATGCGAAAGGGAACACGTACCTTTTGGTATTGATCTTCACTACTCTTCTCTATTCTTTATGATAGAATAGATTGATGTATTTTTTTCTTTAGTTTAGGAGACAAAAGAGTGGCCAAACATTATGATACCCTAGCATTCAAGAAAAATAAATATTTATATAGAGATAGTAGTGGGATCAACCATAACGCCTGCAAAATCTCAACCGTCCATTAAAGTTAAGAGATTAGGGTCTATAAACCTTTTATACACAATAAATCATAAGTGTATTGGATGCTAAATTAAATAGGCCCATAATGTTATTTAGCCAATTTAATTAATTAATATTTAAGTCAAATAAATAGTCAACATTAGTATGACCCGTTAGGCCACTTGATTAGATTGAACCGATCAATTCCAACACACCCGTCTCTGGCTCCTCGCAACAGTCCACTAATCACCAAAATAGAACATTAGAACTTGAGCAAATATAAACACATATCGACTCTAGCATTGGTCACATACAAACATAGTGACATTCACAGACGTTGTAGATATTTTACAGATCTTGATTTCTCTCAGGTTATAATGGGCGAATATGATGCCTCAAGATTTGAGTAAAATTTATATTTATTTACAACATCTGCTTTGGTAGGATGGCTTTTTCTGTTATGCCTTTCCTTCTTCCAAATGTACCAAATTGATTCCAAGCAAATAATTTTGACTCCTAGTCCAAGAAAACAAAGGATTGTGTGAGAGTCTAATGTAGATAAGAGCAACATTTAAAGTTTTGAAAAAAAAAATTATGTAGCTCAATCTGCAAAAAGAGCTTATAACTCTTTCAACGTAGCGAAGAATGATAGTCTTTGAATACTGCCTTTTAATTAGTTTACTTTAATTAGTGATGCTAAAAATGCAGTTAAAAATTGACGCTAAAAATATCTATAAAAATGTTATTGCAAGGACTACCTAGATTGCGTGATTGCAAGGACCACCTAGTCATATATATATATATATATATATATATATATATATATATATATATATAGCCACATAGAAATAAGAATCTAGGAAAAGTGGCCTAAATTTGTTTCTTGTTATCCATTGCGGCCTATCACCAGTCATTTGTGTCCTAATGTTACTCATTTTTACTTGCAAGAGCCAATTTGAGAAAAAACTTGATATCCTATGATAGGCTATGTCTTATAGATTTACATGCTATGCTAGATTTCCATCTTTGTTTGGGCTTAAATATAAACTCATTGGCGTATTGCAATATTGCATCCATGCAAAATGGTAAGCTTTTTACTTCTGGCTGTTACAGCTGTTTTCAGTATGATGTAGCTCACGCTTGGCCAAATGTTTTGAAGCATTGGATGCCAATGTTGCATTTAACTTGGTTCAAAAAGTGCGAAGATGGTTTTATAGAGCAAGGAATACATTGTCCAGCAAAATTTAACTTTGAGTCTATCCTCAACCATGTGTCTTCACCAAATATCACCATATTTAATAGATAAAAGCTGTTACATGGGATTTGATTTCTCTGCAGTGTAACAAAGAACTTAAGAGATACTTAGACTTTGTTTGGTAAACTTTCCGTTTTTCTGTATTTTCTCCAGTTTTTGTTAACTTGAGGAAAAAAAATGCGTTTGACACATAATTTTAATTTTTTTTTTCCTTCAGATTTTGAAAACCATTTTTTAAAACATAACTTCTTTTGAAAACTCCCATTTAGGAATTTTGGGTCTTCAGCTTTAGTTTTTATTTTGAGACCACCACCACCCTCCCACGGCCGGCAGCCACCGCCAAAGGTTGCCTGCGGCGGGCCACTACCGCCACCGCAAACCATCACAAAAAAAACCCCAAAATAGAAACTGGGTAATCAAACACCCATTTGTTTTTCTAAAAAATAAATACTAAACTGGTTTTGATTTTTGTTTTTCTTTTTTAAACAGAAAACCAAAACTGGAAGTGATTTTAAATATTACCTTAATTTATTGCAATAAAGGATGACACATATCTATCTTTAAAATAAAAATATTACTTATGCCACAACTAGCACTATTAGTACGATTACATAAAACTAAAAAAAAAGGTGAACGGGGGGGGGGGTTGAAGGGAGAGGGAGAGATAGAGAAGTGATATTTAACCTTTAGTTTTAACCGTTCCTAAATACTAAATGCTTCATATATCATTTTGTACCAGAAGCGGACCTACGTGGTGATCGGGAGGGGAGGGGGGGGGGGGGGCTGAAGCACCCCCTGACTTTAAAAAAAAAAATTGTTTTCGGGAATCTCACCGAGACCCCGTTCCCCGAGACCCACACTCGACAGTCACCTCTCTTCATCTCTCTCTCTCTCTTACCGTGACTTCGTGAGGATCGTGGGTCCGTGAGTGACCGCCGTTGGACTAAGCTCAGGCCATGACGAGGCTACTCCCACCAGATCTGGACCCTGCCGGCGACCGCGAGTCCTTGACTGAAGCTGCTTAGGCAACACGCCGACGCTGCGATGAGCTTTGCTCTTCGACTGCTACTCCGAAGTCTGACTAGATCTAGCCCCTTACCCCTACCGGTGACCGCGACTGAAGGCGCTCAGGCAACGCCTCGACGACGCCAACGAAGTTCCCTACTACCTGCTGGCTGCTTGACCTACTGCTGCTTTGACTGCTTGTGGACAGTGTGCGTGTGCCTTGTGATTTTTGAATCAGTGAATGTGAGTCTATGTTATCAGTGATAACATATTGAATTGTGCAATGCATGTGATATATTAAATTGTTTGATAAAAATATAAATAGATAATTGGATAAGGGGTTGCACAGTTTTAATTAACTTTGAATAATTAAGATTGACTGAAACAATTATCAAAAAATCTTACTATAAATCGTTATTAAAAACATCCTATTAATCATACATTATTTGGACAATTTGTCATACTAGTCCTACTCTGAACAAGTTTTATCTGTACATGATCCTTCATAACTTTTGACTAATTTTTTAGAACAAAGTAAAATTTGATTTTTTAAACTGATTACAATTTTATAAAAAGTTTATAACTTCTCAAAATCACATCTACTTACATGCGCCCAAAGTATCAATGATAAACAAAACTCAGAATTTTTTGTTATTTGACAATATTCAGAGTTTTTTTGTTATATGACAATATAATACTCTAATTTCTTTTTTTTTTCTCTCTTTTTATCAAATTAATGTTGGCACAAGGAGGTTTAGACCAACACCAACATTGGTGACTCCAACTGCTTATCATAACTCCTTATCAGCTATTGTGACTTTTTGAGGTAATACTTTAATTTTAGTTTAATATGTTAATATATTTTTAATAAAAAAATTTGATGAATTCCATATAATTTTTGTACTTCCTAAACAAAATTTCTGGTTCCACTCCTGTTTTGTACAATGCTAAGTACGTGGACTGCGCTGCCTTTAGCCTCTGAATTAAGACGGCTTGCCACCTGTGCGGCATGCATGAGGAAGATGACAGACTCCAGACACCGAATTGAATAGCTGGTTATGGATGTATAATCATCATTACTGTATTGGCCAACCAAACCACAAGGACTATTACTAGTTATTTGCAGAAACAGTCATACTCCCATTACGTTCTTTTTTTTCTTTTCTTTCGTGGTATTCAAACCGAAATATATTCATTTTTCAAGTAAAAGCATCGAACAAACAAAGTTATAGACTATCTTCGATTGTATCGGATCATTCCGGATCACTTGTCAGGATTATCAAACAGCTAGATTAGAATTGAAAGCAAAACAGGATATGAGCTAAGTGACAAATACGCATTATAAGTGCGAGTGTGGAAGCGGATGCAAGCTCAAGAGAGCGATGACTCTAAAAAGTTAAAAGTATGGTTGAGCTTTCGGTGTATATTTTTTAAAGTTAATGGAAACATGTCTTATTATATATTAGCATGTATCAAAGTACAAACTAGTGCTTACACGTGTATCCTTAAAAATCATTCAATAGGCTTAATTTCTTAAATTATCATAAATTTCAGGAACAAAGATAATTTAATAGTTATATTTCCAACCACCTTGATTAATGAACATCATATAATAGTTAAAAAATTGATTATTATCACCTTTACTCAAAACAAGTATAATATTGCCTCATCTCATGGTTTGTAAGTTTTGTCATATTGAATATAAGAGATGGCATATGTTCAGTTAAGTTCACAAGTATTTATGTAACTTATTTATGATTCCCATGGCAATGAAAGTGTTACTAATGTTAATGATGTTTAAAACAATGCTTTGCTTTGTGTATACTTGTGTAAAAAAATTATGTACGAAAATACTGAAATATATTATGCTAGACTGAACAAACAGTATCAACAAGAAGTGCATAATTAACTCACTGCAAAATCACAGAAACAACAATGGAGAACCGAGACGTGAATTTGATTCACTGTCCTTAAGACTTATTCGTCCTGCAACGGTGCTAACGGCTTCTTGACGATAGTCTCCCAGGATACAACGGTAGTACGTTCTGAAAATAGGAGCACTCTCAATCTTCAGACTTGACGAACAAAAATAATGTGTAGAACTCTTTCTTTCAGACACAGGAAAAAAACATACAAAATATTACATAAGAGAATTTCGGGATTGAATTCATTATAACTTCTGTAACTAACTCGTTTTTATACCGTGAATATTCACTGGAAGGTGCAACTCTTCACATTTGATTGAAAAAGGTTGCAACTTTTTGGAAAATAAAATAAAAAATTATTTATTTAAAATATTTTTGTCCCAAAACCAAGCTGCGGATCGGGACAAGTGGTGCGCGCGTGTGGTGGACTTTGAGTCAACCTAGATCTTCCTTCTTTACAAAACTTGGGTACCCCTAAAGGGTCCAACCCTTAGCTCAAGGCTAAGCCTCATAAGGAGACAACATTGGTTTTATTTCTTCTATGTGAGATTCTCTTTTTCCTTCAAGTTGAACCACCAACTTCAACTTTCTCATTCACCTTTTATTTGTTTTAAACTTGTGAATATATAACAATCATCCACTCCAATAGATGAACCTAAATAAATTTGTTTTTAAACAAATTATAGTTTGGAATAGAGGTGTCAAATGGGCCTCCAGCAAATCGGCCCAGGCCTGGGCCAAGGGGGCTGCAAAACGAGTCGGGCGGGGCCGGGCCTAATTTTGGGGATAAGCGTGCAAAGTGCGCCCACTAAAGCGCACACAATGCGCCACACGTGCTCATGCGCGCGCGGTGCACCACACAATAGCATTGGGTGTCTACCTAGAACATGAACTAGCCCTAGGAGGTTGGAGTGTGTAGTTTGTGTGTGATGGTAAGGACTAACAACCCAACAAGGGTTGGTTCAGCGGTCCCCAGGATCCTAATCCAGGTTTCCCACCTGGGTTCGAATCATGCCCACCGCACTTGTTGGTGGCAAACTTCGTCCTCGCCCTGCATGTGCTCCACACACGAGTCCTTGTGCGCTTCGACCCCGACATAGGTGCGGGAATCGAGGGCTCAGATGTATGTTGGTGGCCTTGTAGGTCCCCGAGGCGCAATACTCTCTGCTGATTGGATTAGAGCTTTACAGTTCAGCCTTTTGTTGAGCCAAAAAATGGTAAGGACTAACTAGATTGTGTACTATTGCGAGGACTACTTATTATATAGACTACTTATTAGTTATATATATGTAGCCACATAGGTTCCAGGAAAACAAAACTAATTATTTTTTTTGCTATCCCATTACCGCTTTTCACCGGCCATTTGTCCTGATATTACTCACTTTAACTTCTAATTTGTAAGAGCCAAATTGAGGAAAAACTTGATACCCTATAATACCCCCATTGCTGCATAGATTAACATGCTGAATTTTCTTCTTTGTTTGGACTCAGATGTAAACTCATCGATCGTCTCATTGTAATACTACTACATCCATGAAAATTTGAGTAATGGTAAGCTTTTGATTTATGCTTTTACAGCGGTTTTCAAATATGATGTAGCTCACGCTGGACCAAGTGTTTTGAGGTTGTGTGTCCTAATGTTGCATTCAACTTGTTAAAGTAGGGAGACGACTCTATAGACAAGGGGAGACATTGTCTAGCAAAAGTTAACTTTGAGCCTATCCTCGCCGATTATTTTTTACTAGATATCAGAAAATTAAATAGATGAATGCGTTTACTTGGGAAATGAAGTCTCTGAAGTTCACAAAGAACTTGAGAGATGTTTATTGCAATAAAAGACGGCATTTATGGATTTTAGCGTTAAGAATATTAATTATGCCACAACTAACACTACTAATATGACTGTATAAAATCAAAGGGAAAAAAAAGAGAGAGAATTGATATATAACCTTTACTTTTAGCTATTGCTAAATGCTCTTCATATTTCGCCCCTGTACAGTGTAATTGAAAAACAGGCGACAGATGAAATGCTAAACAATTTTTGTTTGTAGCAATTTAACCTCCAAGAAAAAACAAATCTTGTTAATTTCGTGAATTGCACTGCCTTTAGCCTTTGAATTAAGACGCCTTGCCACCTATACGGCATGCACGAGGAAGATGACAGACTCCAGAAACTGAATTGTATAGCTGGTTATGGATGTATAATCATCATTACTACATTGGCCAACCAAACCATGAGCTGTGTTAAGTTAACCAGTTTTTTCCAGACTCGGTCATACTCCCCTTTAATGTTGTTCTTGTTTTGCTGTTTTTGTTTTTTCATGGTATTCGAACTGAAATAGATTCAGTGTTCGAATAAAAGCATTGGACAGACAAATTTGTAGTGTATCGTTGATAGTTTCGGATCAGTTCGAATCATTGGTTAGGATTATTAAGGACAGCTAGGTCAGAATTGGAAGGAAACATGAAATGAGCTAAGTTACAAATACACATTGCGGGAACGGGCTGGGTGAGCTTTCAGAGTATATTAGTCAAAACGCAGTCGAAACATGTACAAGTATATATTAGCGTACATGAAATTAAAGTACAATCTTAACAAGGCCAATGCTAACATGTGCCTCGGGCACATGTTAGCAATCATGGATTACGCTTAATCTCTTAGATTATCATAAATGAACCCCATATAAATGTCAAAAATTGTTGAAGAATTGATCTATCATAACCTCCACTTGAAACAAGTGTAACATTGCCTCATCTCATGGTTTGTAAGTCTACTCATATTTCATACGAGAGAGTGCATACGTTCAGCTAAATTCACAAGTATACATGTAACTTAATTACAGTACCCATGGAAGTGAAAGTAATTACTCTTATATTAGTGATGCTTAATACATCCCATATGGGCTGATATTAGTAAGACCCTAAAAGAATGTATAGGTTGGGATTTAGTTTGATCAACGTGGTTTGGTTGCAGTTGTGCATTTATTCATCCTTCTCGTCTCGAGTTCAAAGTTCGTCTAACAAAAAATATACGATACAATTGTGATATTAGCTACGTCATCATCGCTTACATATAGTATCACGACCTAACAGAATAGCAGAAAACAATCACCTTGACAACATACACGTCAACACCTTATTTTCTCTAAAAGTGATAGATATACCATCGAGGGCAATGTATCCCACCAACACCGTGGGCGTCAATTGGATCTTAAACACTGACACATCAAAGCATTGTCCTAGAGATGTCAAATGGGCCGGGCTTGGGCCGGCCCAGCCCAAGCCCATCGGGCCTCCAACAAATCGGGCCGGGGCCGGGCCAAGGGAACTGCCAACCGGGCCGGGCCTGGTTCTGAGGATATCTGGGCCCGGTCCAAGCCCAAGCCCTAGGCCCAACATTTAGGGCCGGGCTTGGGCCGGCCCGGGCCCAATTTTTTTATAATTTTTTTAGGCATTTTCTTGTTATTCAAGGTAAGGGTTTTTTTTTAATTATAATAATTTGCTGTTAGGGACGCTTTATTAAAGCATCCCTAACAGATTCCAAGTTCCAACCCACTCAAATTGTAACATAAATTGACAAAATACAGCAAATGTGGGGTACACGATGCATTGGGGTCAGCAATTTCAATACATAAAGATGTTAGAAATTTACTCGATCCCATGACCACTATATTTATAAAGAAAAAAAAATCAAAGACTTTAAGATGTGTTATTATTCTTCGCATTACTTAAATCTTCAGTACTGTTTAGTGGGGAAAAGTGGAATTTCAAAAGTAAAGAGGGGGGCCTGAACCGGGCCTGACCCGGGCCGGGCCAAACCCGAGCCAAAACCGGGCCGGACCTAGCCCGGGCTTTTTTCTGGGAAATGTAGGCCTGGCCCAGACCCTAGGCCCTAAAAGGCCGGGCCAGCACTGTTCATCAAAGGGGCCGGGTCGGGCCAGCCCACGGGCCGCCCGGCCCATTTGACAACTCTACATTGTCCACTTCCATATTTCTAGATGTAAATTCTGGCCGAATTTAAAAAGAACAATCACTACCTCTGGCCATTATTCCCCCTTTCTGGAAACATGCCCCTGTGTCACGGGCTGCCCCTTGCACCCGCCTAGCACCGCGCCCTTGCGCCTATCCAGCACAGTGCCCCCGTGCCCATCTAGCACAGCGCCCATGCGCCCATTCAACATGCGTCCTCACAAGTTCTTTAAGTCTCGTGAAGATCTGAAGATCCAAGCGTGCGTTTTTGCTCAATTTTGGTGGAGATCACCCTTGTATATATTTAAGTTTTCCTGTAAAATTTCAAGTCATTCCGAATTATATTTCTCTAAAAATGGACACTATGACTCCTCGCACATAGTGACATTTACTACTATCACTTAGGAAAATTGTCCTAATGGTACTATATGGGAGTCATGCACACCCATATCCAAGAGTCCCTTACTTTATTTTAACTTGCCTGTCTAGCTAGATTGCACATTGTGGATGCAAACAAAGCCTTCTGTAAGTTGTAATGATGTTGTTGAAGTAATGAGAATATTTGGGACCATTTTACCCTTGTGTTGAAATTTGCTTCTTTATGCACTGTTTTATGCAATGTTGATGCACTACTTGCTGTAGATTATTGGGATTGGTTGGCGGACTCTTCTTGTAAGCGGCAAGTCGAGTGCCACACACGGTTTCCTTTGTACCATCAATGGCCACCGTGTGTCACCCCGCCATTCACCCTCGCCCCAGTCACACTTAGTCGTTGCCGACCATTCTTCGTGCACGACTAGTAGCTCATCTCTCAAATTTATTGGTGCTCTCATTTCATATTAGCTTGATGCGGATGGTGTTGAAATTGTGTTGATGTGGATGGTGATGAGGATAAGGACGTCCAAAGTGGCATTGTGGAATGATATCGTTGGGGCGTGATACCATGTCAGCGTTTGTCGTCCAATAGCAATAATATGGCTTGGATTTTTGGCTAGTCTTTTTTATTTATCCTATAACTCTAGTTTAAGAGGCTGAGAAATGATCTCATGCAGCTCATCCTCATGGATCGGGGTGTCATAGTCATCAGTTGAAAAAGAAGTCGTGAGACAATGAGCAAGTTCAACCATGGCAGTTCGAGGATTCGACTGAATTTGTCACCCAATTTAGAATGTCACAAGTTGAGTGCATCAACCTTTACCAAGCGACAGATAACGTAACTTAGAGTACGAGATTACGATATTACACTGATAATGTGTTGGTCTAATTTGGTATATGATCAACAAAGAGTTCTTCGTAACATCTTACACACTCAACACTCAATGCAAGGCCTATATATATATATATATATATATATATATATATATATATATATATATATATATATATATATGCCACCCTGTAGTCTAATATTATTTTAGCATAAAAAAATAGGTGTAATTTTATTCTCAAGTTACTATTATCATTATATATGTGACAAAACAACCCTCGACGGAGTTTTCTTTTTATTTCTCATTGGTCAATTTATTTGCACTGAGCCCAACCCCATGCATTGACAGAAGAATGTGTTTTCAACAGTGCTATGATTCGCAAAAAGAAAGTAATTATAATAATAGGTTGACATAAGTTTTTAACGATAATTATTGGTCCATGGTGTAATTTTCAAGGTATCACATATTTGTCTATATTTTGGTGGCGTAACAAGTGTGGACCGATGTCGAACTCAAATATCATATTAGCTGAGTGACTCGCAACAGTAACTAATGGCTCGTTAATCTCTATGCATATAAAAAGTTGAAACGGATCTCAGAATTGCGACACATGATTTTTTGAGCTCTTATTTTTGTGCCATGATTGATTTTTTAGATACCTTCTCCTTTCGTCATGTAAGTTTCAATTTTTACGGATCTTAGAATTGGGATACATAAGATTTCTGGAGCTCTTATTTATATGCCATGTAGATTTTTTTAGAAATCTGCTTCTTCTGGTATGTAAGTTTCGACTTTGTATGTAGTAGTCTCCCAATTTAGTTGGTCTCTTCATTTAGAGTTTAATTTTTTAAATTAGATACATAAAATTCACAAATATATCATTATAAAAAATAGAGTCCTAAGCACAAATGTCTGATTCTTCAATATATAAAAGTGTGTGTGTGTGTCTCTTGGCGGGGTTTTAGACCCCAATCATCAATTCGCTTAGAAGTAGGCTAGATGCTGTAATCGTAATGAAAAGTAGAAGAATAGTCCAACAAAACTTGGTTTGCATCATTTTTGTACTAGCATTTAAGGAACTTACTCTGTGTAGTTGTTTCTTACAGTAACTCACTGTTAGGATTACAGAAGAAAACTAAATTTTGGATGAAGAAATATAATGTAATGCTAATCATATTGAAACGACAATCGCTTAGCATAAAATAAAGTTTGACAATAATAGAGTACGACAACTTAGTCATAGACACCATATATTTACGATAACACGACAAAGTTAATCAAAACGTCTAAAAAGTTATCATAAAATGACGGACGTCATCACATAGTCAGACAAATTACTAGTAATACGCAACTTGAATTTCATTAACTCAATAGACTTGAAAGCGTGATTAATGATCCTGGGTCAGAAAGCATGTTATAGGAAGAGACTCAGGGTTAGTCTAAAAATAACAACATGGAAACATACCCAGGTGGACATAATTGATTTCAATGATGCGGTAAAGTTAATTTAGAAGACATGATATGTTAGTCGTAGGCAACACTAGTACAACAACACGACAAAGTTAATCTAAAAACACAACAAGGTTCTAATATGACTAATGTACGATATTGCAGCCACACGACAAGTCAATATACAGCCATTGTTAAAATAGTACGACAAACTACATAATAGTTTCAACACAAGTGCACCTTTGGGTAAAATTTTGTCCCCTTATTAAGGAACAACCATAAAAAATAAAAAAAAATCTTGCACTCTTCACCCCTATTGATGAGACAAATTTATCTACCCTTACAAACTAAAGGCAGGGGCGGAGCTAGGGGGGGCTATTATACCCCGTCAAAATTTGAAAAAAAAAATTCCACTAGCAGACTCTCTCTCTCTCTCTCTCTATATATATATATATATATATATATATATATATATATATATATATATATATATAGGGAAAAACGAATATAAGGTTAACCTCACGCAACTTACGTGAGGCTAGCGACTAAAACGACGTAGTTTTGATCAAATTAACATAACCAATTCTCTCTCTCCCTCTCTCCCTTCCCCATGTTTTCCCATCTTTTCCGTCTCTCTGTCGCAGGCAGGCTGGCCCTAGCAACCCATCGCCACCATCATACCCACCGTCCCTGCCATAAATCGCCTATTTTCCTGCCGCAACAATGTACACCACACCAACACAATAGATGACCACAACAATTTCCACCGTTACAAGTAGGGCTGTAAATGAACTGAGTTGTTCACGAACAGCTCGTGGTTCATTCTCTTAATAGCTCGTTCATGTTCGTTCATATAATAGGTGAACCGAACACGAACATAATTTTAGGGCTTGTTTATTAAACGAGTCGAGTTTGAACACAATGATGTTTGTTTATTAATGTTCGTGAACAAGAGGGCTCGTTTATTTAACGAGCCGAACACGAGCCGAGTTTTATAAACAAACATCGGTTCGTTTATACTCATTAAAAAATACAGCCTACACAAAATATCTCCGTATTGGGATTTGGGGACGTGTGTTGGGACGTGGAGGCATTTGGATCACTTATCCTCTGGCTATCTCAATCACCAAATTCATTTTCTTTCTCAATTCTCAGACCTCTCATTAGTATATCGCCGGCCAGACTACACCCTACGCCACTGCCAGACCACTGCCCACTGCCCCCGTCTCTTATCACCGGCCAGACCACAGCCCACATCGCCTCCTTCTCTCAGATAGTCTGAACAGTCAAACACCCTCTACCCCCGTCTCTTATCGCAGGCCAGACCACTGCCCACTGCCCCCCGTCTTTTATCGTCGGCCAGACCACCACCCACACCTCCGGCCAAACCACCGCCTACACCGCCGGTCAAACCACCGCCCACACCTCTGGCCAAACCACCGCCTACACCGACGGTCAAACCACCGCCAAGTCAAGCCATAGTCACCCATCACCCCAGATCAGATCTGGGTTCTTCTACAGCTCCAATCTCCGATCTTGTGAAGATCCAAGAAATTGCCGACTTCAGAAGCAGATCTGAGCTTCTTTTCTTGTAAAGTTTTTTGTGGTTGATGATAAAGGCGACGAGTGGTTGATGAAGCTGGTGGTGTTAGTAAATGCAGTAGAGGTGGCGGCGACGGTGGTGGAAAAAGATGATACGTGGTGGAAGTAGATGATGGCGGCGATTGTGGTGGAAGAAGACGACAGCGACGGTGGTGGTGGTAGTAGAAGAAGATGATGGCAGCGGTTGTTGTAGAAGAAGACGACATGGTGTTCTGATGAATTCAGATTCTTCTTTTTCTTCTTCTCTGGTGTTCTCTTGATTTGCTTTTTTAGACAAACGAGCCGAGCAGAGCCTGACTTTTGCGTTGACGAACTCGAGCAGAGTTCGAACATCCATGTCTGGCTCATAAACGAACACGAGTCGAGCTCAAACATCCCAGAAAATAGACGAACCGAGTTCGAACACACCCATGTTCGGCTCGAACTCGGTTCGTATACACCCCTAGTTACAAGCCACCGTAGACCACCTATCTTCCATCGCCGGTCGTCGTAGACCACCAACCTTCCATCACCGGCCATCGTAGACCACCCATCTTCACGGCTGTTCTTCAAAATTCGACCACCGTCACAAGCTACCGCATCTGGCGCAGACAACCACCACCATCACGCTGTCAAAATTCTGCCACCGTCACAAGCTGCAATAACCAATCGCCGACAATATCCTGGATTTTAACTTTTGAAAAGCAGATTTTTTGATTTTGAATTGGATGTTTGTAGATTGTTGTCTTCGCTGAATTTCTCAAATTGGGGATCTTCAGCTTGGGATTCTTGTTTCAAACTAATTATGCCAGACTCGTGAAGGAAAATGGGTGGCCTTTATGGTTGTGTGTGGTATCGGCGGTGGAAATGGAAGGTTGCCGGCGATGGAGGCTGGCTGGCGTTGCGACACATATATGATATGAGTTGGGGAGAGAGAAAAAAGAGTCATTAGATTGGTGGAACAAATCGAAAAAGAAGATTTTAAAAAAAGTGCAAAACTACGTCGTTTTAGTCGCTAGCCTCACGCAAGTTGCGTGAGGCTAGCCTTATATTCGTTTTCCCTATATATATATATATATATATATATATATATATATATATATATATATATATATATATATATAGGGAGTCGATCCCTGTTTACCGGTGGAGAAATTGTTATTTCTCCACCATAAATTTAGCCGTCCACGTGTACTCGTGGACGGCTCAGATGGCCTGCGAGATGAAAAAACCTCAACCGCAAGAAAGATTAGCGGTTAGGAGCCCACGAGAGCACACCCAACCGCAACAAAGTGTAGCGGTTGGGTGTTGCCCCCAACCGCAACACTTTGTTACGGTTGCTTGCATTTTTTTTTGTCCGGTTCTCATGTATATATAATAAAAAAGGACATATATAATAAAAAGAACATATATATAATAAAATGACGGTTCTCATATATATATATATAATAAAAAGGACAATGAAAAGGATGGAGAAAACCCCCAACCGCCACACTTAGTGGTGGTTGGTATCATTGCAAAAAAAAAATTCCTGTAGCTAAAGGTAAAAATTTAATTAGATAGTTTTTTACGAATTTATAAAAAATAGTTAGAGCTAGATTTTGTCAAATTGCAAAAAAGAGACCGTAGTTATTTTTAAAAGATCTATATCAGGGAGAAATTTTAGATTTTTTCAAAGACTGGAAATGGGTTAACTGATACGGGAACCTTGTAACTTTGTAGTGTAATTTAAAATATCAAGCTAGCTCAATTTTCCGCAAAACTTTTATGAGAACCCTAAGATGTTGGGAAGTTCCATTTGCCAGGACTTTGGGCCATTCCGAAGTCGTTAGCTAATTTTTTGGCCGAACAGTGCAATTTTTTGGGAAATGGACCTAAAAAAATTAGCCCGTTCGGCCAAAAAATTAGCTAACGACTTTGGAATGGCCCGAAGTCCTGGAAAATGGAACTTCCCAACATCCTAGGATTCTC